>OZ022246.1:26201358-26203858 GCA_963978895.1 Erpobdella octoculata
TCCCAATAGTAGGGTAGCAATTTAGAGGGAAAGGCTCTCCTCTACGTTTCTAACGAACGAACATAAAACAACATAAAATGGTACATGGTGGAAGTCTGCGACAAAAAAAGAAGTTAGAAACGTCGAAGAGAGATAGAGGGAAGAAACATAAAAATTTGTGAAAGACAGGAGAGAGAGACACTGGAAAGAAATAAAAATGGGAAGAAGGAGATGGAATAAGAGAGAGTGAGAAAAAGAAAGAAAGAGAAAGAGAGAGGGAAAGAGAGAAGGAGAGAGAGAGAGAGAGAGACATAACACTTAAGCATGTTTACGTTCGGTTGACAGGGAATAAAATGGAGACAAAAGCGACATGCGACCAACATTTCTTGTTGTCCTTTGCTTTCTATGAGGCTCTTTCTTTCATTTCTCTTTCTTTTTCTCCCTCCCTTCCCCCTCTTTCTCTCTCCCCCTCTCTCTCTCCCCCTCTCTCTCTCTCTCTCTCTCTCTCTTAATCTATTTCTCTCTTTCTTTTTCTCTTTCTTCATCTCTCTATTTTTCTTTATTCTCAATTTCTTGTCTTTCGTTCATTTACTTCTTCCGATGTTATCCATACCTTTATGTCTATCTGAGTCTAGGTTTGTGTGTGTATATATATATATAAGTCTTGGCTTATCTCCGGTTTGTTAAGCACAGCAAGGGTTGATTCTCTTGAGATCACTATCAGTTTTGAACGCACTTTCTTTGAATGAAGCAACTCTCTGCTCTCTCTCTCTCTCTCTCTCTCTCTCTCTCTCTCTCTCTCTCTCTCTCTCTCTCTCTCTCTCTCTCTTCTTCCTCATCTCACTTTTACCATATCCCTATTTCTCTTTTCTTCCACATTTTTATTCCTCTCTCATTCTCTCTCTCTCTCTCTCTCTGTCTCTCTATTTCTCTCTCTTTCTTTTTTTCTTTTTCTCTCAATCACTCGTCTCTCCAGATTTTTAAGCGTTTGTTGGCGCATGTTGTATGTACTGAGAAAGAAGAATTCAGGAAACAGAGTAGATCGCGTTAATAGAAAAATCAACTTTTTTGTCGTATTTTATTGGATCAGGAGAAGTCGAAAAAATATCCGACAGCAAATAAAAAAACATTGAAGATGAATTTTTTTTTTCGAAAATTATTTTTCTCAAATTATAAAAAAAAATCTTTTTTTCAGTTATTTTGAAAAACTGGTCCTAAAAAAACATTAAAGATAAAAAAAATTTGAAAAATTTTTTGAAAATTTTTTTTTTCAAATTATAAAAAAAATAATTTTTTTTTCAGTTATTTTGAAAAACTTATCCTAAATTACGTGTACGATTTTTTTTTTCAAAAAAACATATTTTTTTGTTGAAAAAAGAAACGGTTCAAAGAACGTCCACAGGACCATTCAAACCAGTATTCTTTATGGCTCCCTGAAAACACACTCTCTCTTTCTTTCTCTCCTTATCTCTCTCTCTCTCTCTCTCTCTCTCTCTCTTTCTCTCTCTTTGGGACATCTTTCTCAAATTCAAAAGATCTTCTTCGGGTTTTTTTTCAACTTTTATTTGTTGGAAACTTTTTCAAACTTTTTTTTCGACAGCATGTTTTGATTTCTTAGTGGCTGTTATCAGAGTGTAGCTTTATCAATATTTGTTGTTAAAATGTTGTCAACTTTTTCAACATTTCTTCAATATGTTGTCACATTTTTCAACATTTCTTCAATATGTTGTCAACTTTTTCAACATTCTTCAATGTGTTGTCACCTTTTCCAAAATTTCTTCAATATGTTGTCAACTTTACGTCATCATGCATATTTGAACATTCTGACACTTTTTGCAGCATGCGATTTTCAAAGTTTTTCCAAAGTATGTTAGATACTTTTGGTCAGTAATTGTGTGTCAACATTTTCCTCAACATGTTGTCAACATCTTGACAACATGTACGTTTTTTTCTTCAACGTTTTGTCAAAATGTCATCAATTTTTCTCGTCAACGAGTTGTTAAGAAAATAGTTTTGCTTGAACGAGGCATTCCCATAAACGTGATTTCGCCGTCTTGATATCGAACACTTTCCCTAAAAATAGAATTACACAATGCCTATCCCATTTTCTCCCATTTTCTCCCTCATCGACATTCCTTCCACTACAGCCATCATCATCATCACCACCACCATCCTCATCATCATCATCATCACCTCCACCGCCATCATCATCATCAACATTATCATTTTTCATGGCCACAGCATTCCATATTTCGCTAATCATATTCGTACACTCAGTGCACAAATTGTTATCATCACCACACTTTTATTTTATAATATCTGAAAGCTCTACATTTATGACTTTCTCTAAATCACTCTATAACTTCACCACTACCAAAACAACAGCAATAATTTCAACAACGAGACATACAACAACGTCATCATCAACAACAACATCATCGTCAACACAACAACCGCAACTGCACCATTCTCTCGGCCGTTTAATGTTATCATTTCCAGCACCACTCGTTTTTATCGTCAT
>OZ022246.1:26213858-26453858 GCA_963978895.1 Erpobdella octoculata
ACCTATATACGTACGCATATGAGCAGAATTTTAAGTACCTATATACGTACGCATATGAGCAGAATTTTAAGCACTTACGTGCACAATCCACGTAAGCACAACGTTTAAGTCTATTAGAACAAAATACCACACCTTCTTATCCATCCATCCAACCATCATCATCATCATCATCATCATCATCATCATCATCATCATCATCATCATCATCATCATCATCATCATCATCATCATCATCATCATCATCATCATCATCATCATCATCATCATCATCATCATCATCATCATCATCATCATCATCATCATCATCATCATCATCATCATCATCATCATCATCATCATCATCATCATCATCATCATCATCATCATCATCATCATCATCATCATCATCATCATCATCATCATCATCATCATCATCATCATCATCATCATCATCATCATCATCATCATCATCATCATCATCATCATCATCATCATCATCATCATCATCATCATCATCATCATCATCATCATCATCATCATCATCATCATCATCATCATCATCATCATCATCATCATCATCATCATCATCATCATCATCATCATCATCATGCCTACCTTAACCACCATCATCATCCTAGTCGTCGTCGTCGTCATCATCACCACCACCACCACCGCCACGACCACCACCACCACCATCATCATCATCATCATCATCATCATCATCATCATCATCATCATCCTACATCTATATCATAATCACTACCATAGCTGCCCCCGATCTTTCCTGCTCCAATCATTACTATCGTATACAAAACCAACTTAATATTAACAATAGATATTTGTATATGAAAAATTAAAGTCGATAAACGTGATTGTACAGGAACAGGCAGACAAACTGACAGGGAAGAACACGTTTTCACAACACAGAGACATACATACAAACAGACAGATACTGAAACACATAAGCAAGCAAAATGATGTTTCACGGCATTCAGGGGTCCGTTTTACCGAGAATATACATTGCAAGGCAGACCGCAGAAGATCCACTTGATGAAACTATCAATCATAATCAGAACCACCGTGTTTCAACAGTTTATTCTTACCAACCATCATTATCATAACCGAAAACCTGCTACCACTATCACAACCCAACAACCATCGCCATCACCATTATGTACCTATATAAATATATATTGCATGTTTTTCAGATACGTACAGGCGCCGTCCGTTACGCCCCTATTGGAGTAGTACAAGTATGTGTGTACATGTTTGTGTATGTGTGTGTGGTTTTTTTAAATGTGATTCTGCATTGGATTGGAGGAGAAACAGATTTTTTCCCTACGAATGTAAACATTCATGTCCGCATCGTTATCCAGAGAGCGAAAGGAATAAACGTGGCTATATGAAATGCTCCTGGAGAAAAAAGGAGAGAACAAACGCACACACAAAAAAAACAAGATGGCACTAACACTGACTGATAAACAACAACAAACAACTTGTTACAAAGAAATATTCCTACACAGATTCCGAAGACCACTTGTGTAGTTGTTTGTACACACAGATGTACGTGTATAACACACATTTATGTACGTGTATAACATCGGTTATGATGTTATTAGAGAATACCTACTAAAGATAGCCCGTCAAAATGACGGATTTGTTTAAATATCATTTTGCGATTGCGGCGCCACCTACAGCGTTAAGTGAGTCATAACGTACATACATACATACAGACATCGAAAATGATGTATGTTGATAACTTGATAACATTAACTTTTTGACACTTTCTTCTTCTTCATACAAGTTTTTTTTTAATCTTATAGTTTCTTTTTTATTTGAGTCTTCGTCGTCATCTTGTCTTGTCATCAGCGATGAGGACAAACAAAGCACACAAAATCTATTCTGTCATAAAAATCTAACCTACCTGCTAGCCGCCACGCTCTAACGCACACACACACACACACACACACACACACACACACACACACACACACACACACACACACACACACACACACACACACACACACACGCACACACACAATTACAAACTTATATACACCGCATATACAGAAACAGGCACAGCAAAATAACAAAGCAGTAGAGAATTCGAAAAATATGTTAGGCACGAACGAGCTAGAGAAGGGGGCTACGCGGTTCGATTAAAAATAAAAATCAATGGTCCTGACACATCTCAAATAACATTGGCGTTCATAATAATAACAACATAGAAAGAAGAGCTGTTCATCACTATAAAAACTCTGTGATTGATGAAGATATTTAATATTATTAAAAAATTATCATTAGAAAGTATTCAATACTAACAAGTCAAGTATACACGCATAGCGATCCATGTATCTATTCGAAATTGAAAAAAAAAGTTATGTCTATTTCTTACCTGGCCTATAATGGCAGCAAAACACGCATTAAACTGTTTCAGTTATTACTAAACAAGACATTCAAAATTTCTTTGTTTAAATTGTGCAAACAAAGCAATAGAAAACTTTCCCCGATGAAACAAGACAGACGAACAACGTGTTTTTCCATCAATCCACATACAAAATTCTCAAAAACAAACTGGCGTTTAGTCACTCCAACAACCAGAGATGTTTACCGGATACGACTAAAGAGAACCATGCAATCGTTCTTATATACACTATACCTAAGTATATATATATATATATATATATATATATATATATATATATATATATATATATATATATATATATATATATATATATATATATATACTATTATAATTTTACTTTATGTAGGTAACTAACTAGTATTGAAACAGGTATTATTAATGGAAATGCCGCCTGGAAACAGCACACAAAAAAACATCTCAAATTATTTTCAACTTGCTTGTTTTTCATCTCAAAAGTTGCTTTCGGTCCGAGTAGTTTCCACAACAGGCGGTGTGATAACTTCCAGAAAGAAACCAACGTTATTATTTACCTCTCGTATGCAATAACATCTGTACTACCAAATATGTACACAAAAATATCTGTACAATATATGTACACAAACATATCTGTACAATATATGTACACAAACATATCTGTACAATATATGTACACAAACATATCTGTACCAAATATGTACACAAACATCTGTACCAAATATGTATATAAACTATTATAAACATATCAAAGAGTCGCTTATGTGCTTAAGACTTCATGTAGAAAGTTGATATACAACTTACATGGTAGGTAATAAAGATGTATAAGTTGTAATAAACAGTAATTTTTATCTGATCATGAATTAAGATAACCGAAATGGATTGGGAAGCCTAAAAAGAGGGGGCGCATGGAAAGGTTTGGTTTGCGAGACTGGAATTTACCGGCAATTTGTTATCCTCTGATAAAACGATATGGCACGGGTTCACCTAATGAGACCATACGCTCATAAAATACAGTCATGTATATGTATATGTTTGTAGTTATATATATATAGGTGCAATCTTAGAACTGTACGAATTATTTAACGCAAATAAGCTGACATTATTATTAAAGGTCGGTTCCTGGCTTTTACAAAATATAAATTTAATAGGTTTATTAAATATTAATATTAATTAATATATATTTATATATACCGTATGAACATGTGCGTTTTATCGTTACGGACAAGCATTCCTGGGCTATTAGATTGGAACGGACCGGTAGCAGTCCAATATGTGAGCAATCCCATTCCATCTCGCGTTATCTGAATGAAATAAATATGGCATGATCATCATCTTCAACATATAATACAATTTTGTTTGCTCGCGTTAATCAGGACGCTAACAAACCAGCAGATATACAGCTGCTATTTTGTTTGTTTAGCTGTCTTTTCTTCTGTTCATACTAAAAAGAATTTATTAACAGTTTGAATCTGTCTCTCTCTCATTGCCTTGATGTGCAGGTTATACTAAAGCTTTTTAGAAAAAATTCTAACGAAAACAGAGTAATTTTTACCGTAATATAATAACTGTAAATTTGACATAAGCTTATTTCTTTGAACTAAAAACAAAAATTACATAATTACGCGGAATATTATAAAAAAATACATCAACACCGATTTATGGGCAGTAAATTTATTTTGATCGCATGTTGCGTAAAAAAGCGAATTTCGCCTTTCTTTATTATCATACGAATCAAAATCGAAGCTATAAAGAAAAAAGTTTTTAAAAACCAATTATAACCTGTCGAAAGATTATTCTAAATTAAACCAGTATTATCAACCGATCGTATCATACCATCTCATATTGCCTTTAAATATTTTTAACTCTTCCATTAATTATACAGCGATAACACGAAACTGAGTTTTCAAGATGCAATAATATCGGCGGGCAAAGTGAACGATTTCCGACCTCAATTGTACCTCCACCGTAATAGACAATTTACGATAACAATAAATACAATAAACAAAGCCGATCTCGGCATATCGAACGAAGCGAATCCCCGAAGCTACGACTTTAATCTTTAATAAAAATCAATCGCTAGATAAATCAGTCGCCATAAATTGTTTCCTCTCTAAAACCGGAAAAAGATTATTACCGCCGCGCGAACGAAGCAACGCCGCCATTTTCTCCAACATCAAATCGTTCGAAAAAACAACGTAAGAGCTTTTTTTTTAAATAATTTATTTACAAAAATCAAACATTTTCTTTTTCATTTGGTGCTTCGTGAATATAACCTGAAGCGATGCCGGTCAAACCTTCAATGAATTGCGTCACTGGCGTCTCACCCATGTGTGTTTCCAAACCTTTCCAGGATCGTGTTTGCAGAAAATCTGAATACCCGACAAATCGGGAAGGTATTATTAATATATAATAAATCACTAAAGTCAAAGTTGGTCTAGTGGTATAGATACCGGCTTTGAGAGTCGTAGGACCCGGGTTCGATTCCCGGTCAGGCACGTAATTTCCTTGAGCAGGAAACTAACTCACATGTGCTCACGTCAACTCAGCGTTATCTAAGGTTAACTCATGTCTATGTAAATAGCGTGTTCTTCGAAGTTTCAGATTCCAAAGGAACCTTCGTAAGCGCCTCTGACTTATCTGGCGCTATATAAATACATTCATTCAAAGTATACTGGAAACTCCGTTATTACTTGATTTTTAGGGCATTAGGAAGCATATGTCGCATTAATTCAACACAGAAGTATAAATAATACACACACACAGAGACATACATATATACCCACCACCAGCTTTGACAATCGATCCAGAAGTGGCTCTTTCAGCGATAGTTCCATTTCCATCAGTGTAATTAATATCATCTTCTTCTACTCCTATAGTCCTAACTCGCCCACTAACCAAAGATACATCCATTGTAACATGCTGACTCCGGTCTGCTGTTTCAGGTAAATCTGCAGGATGTGTTTAACAACTAAAAGCAACTGTTTGATGAGCTATTAATATAACAATAATACTTCGAATGATTAGAAACATATGTCCTCCTTTTTCTTAGATTACAATTGATCAGGTATTAGACTAAAAGCAATACAGTTCGACATACAAACATCATTCAAGAAAAATAAACTTACCAGCAAGAATCTGCCGAAAATCAAGCTTATAATCATCGGACCACTTGAACTCGTGAGAACATGCAAGCAGCATCTCATGCGGAGTGACTATAGGCTGGTAGTAATCCGACGAATCAACAAAACTGTTTAATGGGCACGCAACTAGGACATAAACTTCAAACTCTGGGAGGTTTGCAAGCTTGGCAGGATTCAAGGTTCCAGGACTATAAACCCTACATTTCTTTCCAGCCATCTTGGCAGTGGATTTGATTCTTTCAATTATTTCTAAATATTTTGAAACATCAAGTGTCCCAACCAGGATCCCAATGAATGTTGCATCTCTAGCCTTCTCCATCATGTAGTACCTTATTAAAACAAAATTTATCTTTTATTTTTTTTGCTCTAGAATTTTAGCTTATGTGTAGTAACATCAAAAATAAGAATATAAACAAAAAGCTTCTTCTGAAATATAAAAAGATATGTGCATTTCAACATGCTATAAAATAATAATAGGATGCACTGATAAAAAATGACTGGATAACAGTAATTTTGATATAACAGAAAGGTCTAAAAAGCTTCTACTGATATATAATGTGATTGATATGTGCCTTTCCAAACGTTATAAGTGTTACTAGGTATGTACAATATAAAATTTTACTAGATAATAAATATTAGATAATTACCAGACGTTTGATAAGCAATGGATCTCTACAAAGGAACTTTTCTTATATTTTTAGTTACTCTAAGCATTACTTTTTTAATAAGATTAAATGCATTCAATAATAAGCATATTAGTAATTCTACACAACTATTCTAACCTTTTCATAAGAGCTTTACTAGTTCTTGTAACATCATTGTACAAGAGTTTCTTAAACGGATCGTACAATGAACAAGAAAATCCATTGAGAATTAACGACAGAGTTGCCAAGAAATTGTCATCACTACCTATATAAATTATTCTATTATTTGTACGATCTTTTGGCAGGATGAACTTCCTGCCGAGAATTATTCTTTCCGAAGTTTCATCATCGGGCGAATCTTTATCTGGACTTTTTGATCGTGCAGTCGTTTTCGGATTGTTAAAATTCGTAGAGAATGAATCTCTTTCTCCTGGTAGAACAACTTCGGCACAGGAATACTTGATGTTAGAATTTTCTAAAGAACTAACTAGATTCTCTGAAAATTAAAACGATTTTCTGATTGTATTAAAATTGTCTAAATCTACTAATTTTGAGATTTCATCCCAATACTTAAAGTAATTCTAATTCTAAAAAAAATAGATAACTTCAACCACCTCTCATATGATGAAAGCACAAATCGTAAACAATATGAAGAATTGATCCTGAAACAGGACAAAGAGACTTGACTTGCATAACGAAATCTTCTACATCCATCTGCTTTTTTCCAAAGACAAATCTAACGGGAAGTCGTGGATGGAAACTGAGACATGTCGCACCAAAGTGGATCAAACTGTCTGCATCAAAGTGCTCTGCTCCTATTTCATCTACGCAGCAACTGTGCATCAGCAATTTTTTTTAAGTTAATGAAGAACTCATTTGAAAAAAGTTCCCCATAAACAATTTCATGTTAAAAATAAAACTGTCACATTAAAAAATTATTTGCATGCATTAGTTTTAAAACAAACCACAATTACATATCTATAAATAAGACGAGCAGCTACCTTCCATATTTTTTCTCTGCTAAAATGGCAAAATCAGTTCCATCACCGACCAGTTTCTGTAGTTGAAAGCAGACGGCAGTAGAAACGCTGAAAAGCTCTTCCGGAAATTGTAAAACAATCTAGAGAAAATTTAGACACATCTTTAAAGAGTAATAACTTGATTAGCCAGATTAACTCAATAAGCTAACTTAACAAAAATACTACCACTACATGACTCCACTAACTAAATAACTTAATTTCTGTACTTTTAAAACAATTATTACTATAAGTTGATTTATAAAAATAAATATAGCAGTTGTATTTAAGTTCTACAATCTACATATAACTGAAAAATACTGATAATCAGTTTTTACTTACTCTGCGATAGGAATTTTCAACGATCCATTTCACACAACCTTCGATATCGAAATTTTCTAATAGGTTTTCTGAATTTAAATCCCCTTCGAGTTGTAAAATATTTAATTTTGTGGCGATAGCGTCCGAGCCGTCGTTACTAAAACTAAAAGCCATCGCCTGCGCCTAGCCGAGCGATAATAACAACTATCGTTTGTACACATAAACAAACGGCCATAGACTAATTTTTATTGATCTAAATTTACATGCAAAACTTTTAAACAATTATAGATACAAATTGATTAAATCCCTCGTATTATAATTCGAATAAATGCTGACGGCAGATTAAAAATAATTTCGTTAAACCGCCTGACATGCTTCGGTAGTCGACGTTAGCGTCTTTGCCGAAGCGAAATCTGAAACCGTAAATGAGTTAATAATTTTGCTGCCACTGAAAACTAAAACAAATAATAATAATAATATAATAACGGAGAACAAAAAACCAAAGAACAAAATAAAAAATTCTGCAGCCAAATATTACCTTAAAAAAAAGATGACAAACTAATTACTTCAAAAATATGAAAAGATCAAACATTATGTACAAGAGCAGCAGACATTTGTACGAATTGTTTCCAGTCATTTTTCAAAACAAATAGCAAGAAATACAGGCCAATAAATGTCCACTTATATACAAACACAGTCATTTACAAAAAAAATGCATATGAGAAATTTGAAACAAATAAGCTAAACAACCGATTGAATAGAACGGAAAGATTTCCATCACGAGCCACATGCATACAACAAAGTCACTGTCTCAGTCATCATCATCACTCGATTATCTCGAATCTCTCCACTTCAAACTGGATCGAACAATGTTAAAGCAAGTTCAGACAATAAAAACCACGCAGCTATGGTACAATGTCAAGGATAATTATCGATAATTAACATTTCCAAAGAAACCCAGAATTACGCATGTGACAAAACAAACCGGAGTTCGTCCGTGCAAACCACTATAAGGTTTTATATCATTCATTATAATTTATATAAGTGACCGCTGTCACGAACACTTTGCTACATTTTTTCGATCCATTAATTTTTTTGTGCTTCCAGTTTGCATGTATTTTACTTGCTGTTCTGGAACCTGGTCCTAAAAAATCCAAGATTATTGGTCGAACTGTATTTCATGTGTCTCTGACCGATCCTTGAAAACTGGCTTCTCTCTCTTGGTTCGACCAGCTCACGTTCTCTCTGCTGATAACCTCCTATAGAAAATAAATTAGGCAATTTTAATAAAATAATAACAAGAATAATTAGAGAAAAAAATGATAATAATAATATTACTATTATTATAAAAACTATCATTATCATCATAACAACTTCATTAGACACAATTTCTTACCATGTTTATCATCCGGTGGTAAGTACCTCCTTTTATAGTAATGTTGACGCTGTTGGTAGGGATGTTGATGATGATGATGATGTCTGACGGGCGAGTCGCACGACCTGGACGAACCGTACGACCTCTGGCCCCACCTGGAGTACCTGGGATCTTCTTCTTCTACCTCAGCTTCTCCATCGCACCTGGATAGCTGGAACATCTTCGAGGAGGAAGTTAGAGAGCGAGGCGGTGACGGATCTTGGTGGGGTCGATGACGGTGCAAGTGGCGAGCCTTGTCTCGACTCGGCCCGCGTCGCGACGGATACGACGAAGACGCCACCCCGTAATTCGCCTCGGCAGACGACGACGACGGCAAAGGTGTTTCGCAGGAATCAAACTGTTTCTGGCGGTTACGGTGTGGTTGTTGATGATGATAATGATGATGACGATGATGCTGCTGAAACAAACGAGGCGAAGAAGAAGATGAGGTAACCAGACCGCGAGGACGTTTGGGCATCAAGTGGGAGGAAGAGGATGACGATGATGAAGACGAGAGAGATGGGCGTGGCGGTGGCGGGGACGATGAATTTACAGCATTGCGAGAAGAAGGTAGTTGTTGCAAAGTTGTTGTACAAGGAACTGTTGGAGTAGTAGGATCTACATTTGCAGCAGCATTTGTAACATCATTTTCTGCACACAAGAAAAAGTAGTAACCATTTAACGATACTATATCGTAACGACGAGTTATTTACGC
The DNA here is from genome assembly GCA_963978895.1 of Erpobdella octoculata. NCBI lineage: Eukaryota > Metazoa > Annelida > Clitellata > Hirudinida > Erpobdellidae > Erpobdella > Erpobdella octoculata. The sequence continues at coordinate 26,223,495 of OZ022246.1, forward strand.
TAGTAAAAGTTCGGCTAACGACCCAAGTCGCACAGCACGGTAAAAAATGCCATCCAATCCAACTGCTAACCATCATCAGGAGCGTCCAATCCAAACTCAAACCTCAACCGGTCTGTGAGACTCAGCGATTTTGTGAGAACTTTTTCCGCAGCTGTCTCTTCAAAATCCCACCTTCCGGCTTTCTGTGAACTGACACCTAATAGATAGAAACAAAACAATCGGTCACTATAGCGATGGAAATCATTGATGGGTTTGGTCTAATAATGATGCAGCCAGTAATGAGCTAAAAACTAAGAAGTGACTCAATAAAGTTCATTCATTTTTAAAAATAAATTATGAAAATAACAATAATACAAAACGCTCACCAGAATCATCTACCATAACATTTCTCTCATCCAGATTTCTTGTTAAAACATCAGATCTATACGATTGGTTAGCATCCGGAAGATCGATATCATGACCGGCAAATGATGACGGGCAAGTGGGAGGAGCTATGTAGACAGGTGACGTGGGATGATTGGCCAATGAAGACGAAGAAGAAGTGGATTTCATCCTATTGCGATACTCGACCAGACTCACCTGAAGTATCGAGAACTAAAAATCAGCAAGTATTTATAATAAAAGATGATCACAAATTAATACTTATGTTAGAAAAAGTAAGGAACCTTTTTCTTTCCAACAGAGTTACACATATTTCTAACGGGTTGATATCTTGGATCTCTTGCCTGTGACTCTACGACCGTGGATGATGACGGCGACGGGGAAAGGCATAAAGGAGACACGGGAGAGAGTAGTGATGATGAAGATGATGCGGGAGGTGAAAGAATCCGCGATGAGGTCGATGATATCAGCGGTGGTGACGATGACAGTTCCGAACAAGCAACCATATTCGCTGATGCTGTTTTTTCACTCAATTTTTTGCTCACTACTTTGGAAAGGGGCAGTGGTCGTGGTGGTGATGATGATGAAATGATTTCAGTAGACAAAACTTCAACATCTAAAGATGACTGAACTGAAGCTTTGCAAACCTCTTCATTAATCAACTGAAGGAAATGAAAACAATTATAAAAGGTTAAATTATTAAAGAGAAATATGAACAACTGAGCTAAATAAAAAATATATAAAAAACACTCACTTCAACCTCAGATATCTGACCCATGAAAGGCATCAAAGATGAACAACTTTCAGTAATGGAAGAAGATGCCGGTGATGTTGAAGCAACGCGTTGCAAAGTTGAAACGTGTTGGCGCGGCAACGCTAATTTGGATGTCGAGACAACGTGCTGCGTCGCCGAGGCGATAGGCTGGATTAGGGAGGCCTGGTGAGATGTTGTTGCTGATGAAACATGTTGAAATGTTGTCAGAGTACCACCACATTCAGATGTAGTAGAGGTATTATTGTATTGCAACGTAGATGAAATTGTTCCACCGGTATTGATTCCTCCTTGCCTCTTCAGTTCACTACTGGAGACGTGAAGTATCATCGGTGAACTGGACACCAAAAGCGATGACACGCTCTTCTGAGCAGACGACAGGGCGGTGACGTCAACGACGGACGACACCTGCCCGTATGAAGACAGCTTCTGAGGCGATGACGACTTTACGGGGGAAGAAGACGGCGAAAGAAACGGTGACGACTTCATGGAAGGTTGCGGCGAGATTTTTTCCATCTGGAAAACAACAAAAACATCAGATCAAATGATACAAACCAATTGAAATTCGTACTTCATCAAATGATACGAATCAATCAAAATTCGCATGCCATCAAACGATACAAACCAATCGAAATTCGCATGCCAACAATCAACCTGTAGTAGTAGTACCTGTTCTTGTTTGATGGCATCGCCACACAGAGTCAATTTCCCATCACCGTATTTGCCTGCGTCCAAAATAGATCCACCACCGGTCTTAGAATCGAATTCCGTTATAAGCCACGGGGACAAATTCGAAGCCAACTTCAGGTTAGACAGCGATGACGATGACGCCAACGAAGCAGACAATGAAGTCAGCACGGGCATCGAAGACATTAATGTCGCGGCATCTTCGTCAACGGTCAATCTCCTCTTCTTCAGTGGTGTTGCAAATCCTGAAATAATGTTCACAAAGTTGTTTTTGTAGCTCGAGCGTTGACGGGACAAGTCACGGTCAGCGACTAAGCGAGGACTGTTACGAATATAAGTCCTTGAGGCAGACGTTTAACTTAAATCTAATTAATTAATGATTGTGATGCATAGCAATATCATTCGATATTTAAAAAAAATCATCACCTGTGTCACACATCACACATTACCTGTGTCACACATCACCTGTGTCACACATCACCTGTGTCACACGTTACCAACCTGATTCAAGAGTAGAAGAATGACTTTCAGAAGATTCATTGATTGCTTGCCTCAGCCATCTCTGAAAATAGTAGAATTAAACAAATTAGCGCCAGTCATCTTCATCGGACGCACACAAAAAAAAACTAACCAACCTTTTTGGCAAACCCTTGATTTGGATCGAAGGACGGTTGTACTGTTTGTACAACAGAAGAAGTAGGAAGCCCAGCTGAGAAAACAGAGTGAGCAGCAAATGCGTGCAATGATTGCAGTGGTTGCTTAGTTTCACCTTCATCATCATCATCATCATCAATTTCATCTTCATCATTATCAACATGGTCAAACTTCATGTCACCATCATCATCATCATCAGCACCACTGGCTTCATCATGAGCAACGGATTTGTCATCGTCATCATCCTCACCATCACTCAGTGATTCGCGGGCTCTGTCTTTCTTCAATTTGTTCTTCTCAATTCCTTTCACCTTGAGCAAAGATTAATACATAATAATTTTATATATATATATTAATAATAGTTTTTAAATTACTTTGGCAACAAGGTCTGGAAACTATCAAAAATATATTTACGTATTTATGAGCGTTGTTGTTCTTCTTAGAAAGATTCTTTCTCAAGTTAAGAGATTTTTTGCTTTTTGCTTGATCGATTTTTTGCTTCTTTGTTTGGTCATCAAGTAATCTATAAATAGAAAAAATAGAAAATATTCCTTAAAACTCCAGATATCCCAGGTTTGTTTGCATTGCCACTTAAGAATAAACTATTTATTATATATATGTATATATATATATATATATATATTTAATTATCACCTTGATGATCTCCTCTGAAGTTTTTTTGACACGTGAGATTTCTTGCGACCCACTGACCCGTGTCGACCCCTGGTGACACACCTTTTATTACTCACCTGTTTATTAATAACACGATTATTATTAATCAAATCTTCTTCGTTAAAAAGATAATAATAATCGTCATAATAATCTCTATGTACCTGTATTAATTAAATTCTAATTAATTAAAATTTGTTATCACCACTCACCTTGAAACCATCAGAATTATATTCATCTTCTTCATCTTCATCACCACCAGAATATCTCTTTAATTTGTTTTCACCTTTATTAGAAATTTTAAGCTCCACAGGTGGCAAGACTTCCCCGTTCCGTCCAGTCTTGTGACCTTCATCTTTTACCTTCAAGTTGTTGAAGTTGCTTCTAGTCGCACCACCACCACCACCATCATCGTCATCATCATCATCATCCTCCTCCTCCTCATCAACATCTTCCTCATCATCATCATCATCATCACTGGATCTTTTTCTTCTTTCCAGTTTCACACTCGAGTTCGGTCGTATTTCGAATTTCGATCCTACAATCCGTCAAACAGAAAAATTGTTGTTTTTTTATAACATTCTCAATTCAACAAAGTGAAAACAAATAAAGTGGACCAACCGTCTGCTCTGAGGCCAAGGTCGTTCAAAGAAGACATCGTCTTACGTCTGCCAACCAGAGACTTCGGCTTGTGGTTTTTCGTTTTCAGTTCGGCCATCTGCTTTCTTTCTTCTCTCTGATTCTTTCTTTCTATCTTCTTGTCCATTCTTTCAAACGCCTTCATTATGGCCTCCAACTTTTTCTCTTCTCTAGTCTGTTGTACAAAATACAGTACAGTATATGATGAAATGAATCAAGAAAGGATGTTATGAAAATTGTTATGAATGTAGTAAATGCTTTCTGTTGGAGTGATACGTGGAACCACTCAATATTGGTTTGAGTGGTTCAACAACTCCGTAATCTCACCTAAAGTTTTTTTTTTAGGTTATGCGTGTAAACTCCTTGCTTAAGGGAGCTACGATTGTAACAACGGTGAGATTTGAACCACCGACCCATAAGCCAACAAGCGAACATCTTTACTGCTTTGCCAGGAAATGAACAAAAAAAAACGATGACATGAAAATTGTACGGCCATCGACATAAGTAACAATACATGGATCGATCTTTAATATAAATGATATTAAAATGCTAACCAATTTTTTTATATCTTGTCCTTCGACTAACGGCTTCTTTGACTCCTCGACTCTGATCGTGGTTGTCGCGACGTCTTCTTTCTTATGCTGTTTTGTTGCCAATCTGTCTTCAACAATGTTGCTGTTGTTGTTGTTGGCAATCGTTTTGTTGACGTGGTGCAAGTTTTTTCCAGGTTTTGAATTTTCAGGGGAAAGATGATTCGATCGTTCTGATTCGTTCCTCTTTCTTTCCTTTGGAATTTTTCCTCTTTCTTGCAGGTGCGACTGGACTGCGGAACTGGGTCGTTTCGTCGGGGAGTGAAGTTTAGGTTGTTGAAGCGTGAGCGGGGGCGTGTGCAGAGAAGTCACGTCAACCACTTGTTGTTCCTCGCGTGCGTCTTCCTTCTTCGGCGGAAACAATTCCACGTCTGCCACCGTCTCCGACACCTTGAAACAGATAAGATGATGGTTTATTCATTTTCTAGTGGACAACAAAAGACTGGACAGCAACGGTTAACTCACAGCAGATGATTCGCTGATACGTGCAGAATGCCTTCTCCTTCTTCTCTTCTGATGAATCACGCGTCCTTGACCTTCCTCCGGTGGGGTCACACGGTCGAGGTTCAACGAGGTCAGGCGGGGCCTGGAAGACGTACTGTTTTCAAACTCGAGTGGCAGAGTAACCTCTGAGCCCCTGAGAATGTTGGTCGTGCTCCAGATGCAGAACCTCAAATTGTTGTTGTCGTCAAAAAAGTGTCGTAACTGTCAGAGAAATAATCACCAAAGTTAGTAGAATTTCAAGTCAGTGAAATGACCCAATTAATTGGTTGATATTTAAGCGAATAGAAATCAGTGAGCAAGCTCACCTGGGCATTTGGATTGGCTGATCTCCTGATGAATTTGGCATGATTGTCATGATGGGAGGAGTCTATGCATACATCTAAACCAGGCGATCCTCCGATGCTGCACTGAAGCATGTGGTTCATTGAACTGAAGAAAAAATCCAACAGAAAAATCACGAATTAAGTGCTATATAAATATCAAATTAACGTATTCACAGTGGTGCAATCAAGACAACGTTAACATATTTATAGAGAGATGCAATCAAGAAAAATTAACATATTCATCATAGAGAGATGCAATCAAGACCAAATATGCTAATTAATCGTGTAGAAATGACTTAACAAACCCGGAGTAGATATGTTGTTCTTTGAGCAGAACCTTTCCAGTGTATTCCACGATTGGTTCTTCATATTTCAAGTCCTTGCTTGCCTCCAGTCCCTGTGTCTGATTGAGCAGTATTTATAAATACACACACACATACACACACACACACACACATACACACCTCTCTCTCTCTCCACATATATATTAATATAAATCTCTATATAACTACTTATAAACATGCTTGCTAGCTACTTATAACCAACATGTATCCATCCATTATCTGTGCAACCAACCTTGATATCAGCAGATATTTGAAGCATTGAGACAGACACGAGAGAGAATTCATGATACGAGTCGATCGTCGTGGCGTACTTCGACATGTCGACGCCGCGATCCAAAAACGAGAAAAGTTCATCCAGCTTCCATTTCAACTCCGTCGTGTACGTGTTCCTGCACGGCTGCAGCAGTCGGAAAGTCGCGAAATCGTTTCCCGTCGAGATGGTGGTGGGGATCGACGTCGGAGGAGTGGGAGAAACAGAAAATCTCGACTCGGAAGAAAGTGCGAGGGAGTGCGACCGAAGACCCGACTGCTTCTTGTTCTTGAAAAAAAAAAATTTAAATAAAAAATCATTTCAGCATTGGTAGGTGTCCAGATTATGAGTAATCAATCAATTTTGTATATAAATCAAATAAAGCAACTTTATGCACATCAATAACAGGTAATAATAAGAACGATGCTCACTTTTGGGTTGAATCGAAATGTTTGCTTCCTGGTGGCAGTTTTGCTTATTTCCTGCTGTTTCCTACGATAGGCGGACTGGCCGTGGTGGAGGTTCTGTTTGCCTTTTTTCCGTCTGATGACCATTTTACGCGGTTTGGTGTCCTCTTCAGTATCCGTGTCACTGGAATCTTGCTTCTGCACTGCTCGTTTAACAGGTAGTTTAACAGGTAGTTGGTTCATTACGAAATGATGATTTTCATTGATATTAATAGTTATCTAATTTAAAAACCATCATCATTATTATTATTATTATTTTTATTATTATTATTCATGTTGCCGTTCATTAACAATCGTCATCATTTCATTATTAATATTAATAAGTTAATGAGTCTCTTCTAATAAAATATGCTAAGCACAGACACATATATTCATTATCATTTGCAATCTAACCCAGTATCATTAACCGTCCCAGTCTATTTCAACAGAGTTCAATAGATACACATCTATCAACAACATGAGCTTAGCGGGTGTTGAGTGGTCTAGTATAGTTATTAATGCCACAGATTACCAATACTACGAAATAAATAAACCTCCCCAAGACAAATAACAATACTTAAGGCATGCCTAAAACCATATTCGTTCAAAATAAACATTAAAAACAGATGTAATCCACTCACTCAGCAACTCTCGTTTCCTGGCTTGACATCTGATAGCGTGATGTTTATCGACAACACGTGGTTTGCACAATTCACACAGGTAAGTTTCTGGTATATTCTGCCTGTCCACTCCCATGCAGTCTACGTGTTGCCACACACTAATCGAAAAGAATATAACAGGTAAGTGTGACACATAGAGTAATAATACAGGTGTACTAATAAATTACAAAAGTCCACCAATAAAAATAATAATAATTTAAAAGAAAATGTCTCACCTGCACCTATCACAGCATATCATGTATCCGTCATCGTGCTGGAACTCGCATATACATCTTGTGACGCTACCCTCCCACGATTCCACGGCTGAAGGAGCCAGGTCGTCCGTCGGCGGTCTCGACCCGGTTCCTAGAGAAATTAGTTGTTGGTTAGAGTTGATTGACAGCGGAGAGAATAGCTCCTTGTGGTGACCGTGGAGAGTTTTCGGAGTTGGTGGACGTTTCGCATAGCTGTGATCCTATTTGGAGAAAAAAGGATTCTGTCAATCATTTTACACAAAATCATTTAAAAAAAGTTTTCCTCCTTTTTTTTTAAAAAAAAAAGAAACATAAAACTAACAGGATATGGAAGTGGAAACGAAGGACCATTCCATGTGAATGAATCATAATCTGAGTATTTCCTCCTAAAGTCATCAAATTAAAGAAGATCATGAAATAACACCTCATTAATTTCTTAACTAACTTCTTGCCCCTCCTTTTTACTCTACCTCCCCCTTTCATGCTGAACCTTCCCCCACGGTCTTCCCAATGTCTGAGACTACCGCCACCACACCCCACGGTCTTCCCGATGTCTGTGACTACCGCCATCCCACCCCACGGTCTTCCCGATGTCTGAGACTACCGCCACACCACCCACCAACCAACCTATCATCGGTGGCACATTCCGAATCATCGGAGAATCCATCGGATCCTGCGGCAAGGCTGTGTGCCACAATGCTCAGCTGCATCAGGCTATTCATCTTCTTAATATGATCGTTTTAAAAACGATTCTAAAATAAAAGTAAAAAAAATTATAGAATGGCTCAAATTAATAAAATACATTATGTATAATTTAAAAAAAATTATTATTTCAATTGAAATATAATAAGTCATAGCTTAATGATACAAAATATATGTATATATTTACAATAATTAAGAAAAACAGGTAAATTATATGTAAATAAAAACATTGATATAATAACTAAGAAAACATAACATGTGTTTAATAGGCATATTAGACATGAAAAAAGAAAAGACAATCATTCACAGCCTGTCATTCACTACAAGCTATTGAATGACTTCTTTGGTCTGCACTTGACATAAATAATAACACAATAAAAAGAAGAAGAATAATAATGGCTTTAATAGCTACCTACATAAGTGCCATCAACTGTTTGATATGTTTTTCAAAGAAGTCTTAAATAACTTTCTTGTGCTCTCTCTCTCATATGTTGTTTTAAATTTTCTTCTTTATTTAAATTATGATTACAAATTTTTTTGGAGCTACAGCTAATAAGTATTTTATATATTCCCATACCAACATTTTCAAAATTAATTATTTTTATCATTCTACCTTCCAATGAAGTTGAAAAAAACAACATTTTATAACCAATAACTATGATAAGCTGAAAGCTTTTTTCTTAGTCAATCAATGAATATGAATAATTGAATATTTTAAAAACACCTCCTACAAAGTTTGGTAGTAAAGTAAATTTTCTGAAGAGCAGATACCTTTGGGGAAGAGCAAAAGTGACTGCTTCTCGTTTCAGTTCGTTCTGGTATTCACCTATTAGTGCTCCCCCCAAAAAAACAGTTTTCTATTTGCTTATATTTTATAGCATGGGCTAACTAGGCTGCCTGCAGTAGTTGTTAAACTGCATGCCCTTCGTCATGTCAGTCTGCACGGAAGTTTCAGCAACTAAAAACTAAACTGGTATCAGCTTTGATATAAACAATATATTTCAAGTTCGTACGTCTACTGAATTAGCTTTTTTCATTATAATTAAATCAAGCAAAAAAAATCCTGACCATCTTTGTTTCACGTTATTTAATACTGGTCACTTTTGTTTTGGCCTACTACTAGTGGGAATGGTAACCATACATAACAATAGCAAGACAAATAATTCTCAGAAAATTACTTTGAAAACTGTGGTTTATATATGTATATGTGTTCATTTAAGTAACTCAGATACCTGTTATTATTGATATTATTTATTAATTCGAAACTAATATCTGAGAGAAGCCATATTTATATATATATTCCTATTCTATTCTTAGAATCTGACTTTGTAAATGCAAATAATAAAACAAAATAAACACAAATTTACTAAAAAATATCAAAATATTTAACTAAACAAAACATCTTTCATTAAAAAAAATTGTTTATAGTACTTTATAGTTTATTACAGGAACTGAAGTTCATAGAATTCTGCTAACAATCCGTGAAAACGAACAAAACAAACAAATTATCAAAAACAATAAAATGTAAAATATTACATTTCGTTAAACAGTAGTCGAATATTAAACTATCGCTAGGAAACCAAATAAATCCTCGCAAATCGAATCAAAACAACGATGGACGACATTGTTAACATGGCTGCTCAAATATAACAACCAAAGACGCGTTGTCAACTACTAAACAGTCAAATAAAATATTTTTTATACTTGATACAAAACTAAAATAAAAACATTTAAAATTAAAATAATTAAAAAATAAAAACATTTTTAGCAGAAATGGCATAATTACGTAATCTTTATGATATTACAAATAATTTAACAAATACTATAATTTACGGCAAAATAAAATTGAAATTTGTGGAGTAAATGAAAAACTTTATTACATTTTAAATTCATAAGTGGGCCAACATTTGTGTAAGCGTTACCCTCATTACGTTTTCTCGCTACATATTTTAGTATAAACTTTATAAACTATATAGCAGACGCCTACAGCTAAACGAAACGTCAAGGTTCTTGAAAATCAAAACACTCCACAGTATAACTTTATTTCTTTCACATTAAAAATAAAACACAAACAATTAAACATAAGAAATGTACAATCGAATCAATTTTCTGAAAATAATTGTTTCAGGTTTCATCAAAAATACTCAAGAACACAAATAATCGTGCTGGAATGCTAGGACTTGAAGACAAATCCTTTAGACAGAAGGTCTTTTTTAGCTGCTTCAATTTCCTGCAATATTTAAATTAATTTTAAAAGGTAATACAAACAAAACTTTAAATGAGCAATATTAAAGTTTTTATAAATATTCCTTAATTATATTTTAAAGTTAAAGCAGCATACATAGTAACTTCACATTTCTGATTTAAAGATAAATGAGCTAAAATAAAGCATTTTTTAAAAGTAAACATGTTCTATTTAATTAAGCCTTTTTTCTACAGATTTAGCCCTTTACTGTTTCTGGAATTTAAAAAAGTTACTTTTTGAAGTTCTTCAGCAGCAGCTTGGCAATCATTGAAAGTTGCCACTCGATAGATAATTATAAGCAGTGATACAAGCTGAAACATTATAAACATTTCAGACTATATATTTATCTATAAAAGTATCATATAAAAAAAACTCTATTAATCAAAAAGTTTGTAAAACATGAAAGATCTGCTTCCATGCTCAAAAAAAAACTTTGTAATGGCCAACAGTGATAATGAAACAGAGCATGTTAAAATAAAGTTAATTTAAAAAAAAAACTTGAAAATTATTTTCTGTTGTAAGCAATAATTTAAACAATCAAAAAAGCATACCCCAAATCCGATTACAGCAAACAGTGGAAGCTGTAATCAAGAAATTTCCAGCTTTAAATAATATTGAAAAAAAATAGTGCTATCTTTTACAATTTTAACTTAACTTAATTATATTGTGATAAAGTATTTTTCATTAAATTCTAAGGTGTTAACAAATAACAAAAACTTGTGTCCAAAACTCAAAAAATGCTGATAATGGTATTATTATATTTAATAATATTATAAATATAGAAAAAATTTTAGTCAAAAATTCAGTACAACCAGCAACTTACAAGAAATACAATTTTTTTGTGATCATAATCGATGGAAGTGCTCATTAAAAGAGATATCCACACAGCAAATAACAAAACAAGAGTAGTAAGCCATTGCATGAGTTTTGTCATCTTTCTCAAGTCAAAATGTATTAGGAAACATTAAAAATCCTGAAAAATTTTAAATTCATCACTTACAATAATTATTACATCAGAAAATCTATTTTAGCATCATAAATTTATTTTTCATAGCTTCTGGAAGTCTAATCTGCATGAAAACAACATTGTCCTTAAAATGTAACAACTAATTTTTTCAACAATATAATCCTGATTTTACTGACTAAAACTAAAAAGAACATAAAGAAATTATGAATTATTTTCTAGGACATGCGGTACAGAGCAAAATTTAGATGCTTTTTCGTATCTCATACCTCTGTTACAGCCAATAGTTATATTATTAAAATTATTACAGATTTATTTATGCGATTATGATGGACGCCTACGAAATTTACTCTTCTTTAAAGTTTAAGATATACATAAAATTTACGGTGCTAAAAAATTATTTTATACAAAAACTGTTACAAATAATGCAAATGATGTCTTCTAAAATAATAAAACAATGTTACTATGTGATAAAACGTCTAGTGTCTAGCCTGAATTTCTAAAGTAGCACATTATCACCACGTAAAACAAATTTAAAAGTTGCGTCTAGTAATAAAATAACAATAATAAAATAATGTTTTAAATTTTTTTAAATAATTTGTATTATTTAAATTATTAATTTGTTTTTATAAATTTTAATCATAATTTTAATAATAAAAAATTTACTTTCAAATATTAATGATCACTAGTTCTTCTTGTTTGGTGTTTACATGAATCAGCATCATATTATCGCTTTTTATTTATGCGTTTGATGTCCGCTCTACTAATGCCGCGGTTTTTATGTAAAAATAATCACAAATGTTCAACATATCTAACACCGCTTTTCTCACTTTTTTCTACTTTATACAAGGCCTGCCATATGGTCTGCAGACACAGTTTCTCCCAATATATCTCCATTCCAAATCAATCAGTGCTTCAAAAATTGGTTTTTTGAGATTTCTTTATATACCATGGCTCTTCAAATTTATTTGGGGTCCTTTAGTTGATTCGTTCAGTTCAAAAAGAAAGTGGCTGTGTGTTACTAATTTTCTGTTGTGTTTGGTTTGTGTTGCTGGCTCATTTGTTTCCCCACACAATCTGGTAGTCGTTGCTGTTGTGTTGTTTCTGCTGAATTTGTTAACTTCTATTCAAGATGTTGCTGTTGATGCTACTACTGTTTCCCTCCTGAATGCTGAAGAGATGGCTTTAGGAAGTATAGCCCAAGTATGTTTCAAAAATATATGTAAAACTACTTAGGCTACTAAGGTCTCCTTTATTACAATTTTTTACTGGGTTATTGTTTGTTTGTTTTTTTTACACAAGACTGCAGGTTTCATACAAACCTAAACATTTTTCAAGGTTGTGGGTTACAAACTCGGCTCCATATTCTCCGGTGGAATTCTGTCATCTTTTATTGACGCAATTGAATGGACCGTTTTATTTCTCATCATTGGAGTTTTTTATTTGGAAGCTGCCCTGTTCGCTTTTCTATCTCCGACCCTCCGCTCTTATGAACGAAAAGAGTTTTCTAGTTAGAGTTAATTTTATTATGAAAACAAGATTACAGTAATGATGTTCAGCGATTTTTATGTCATGATTATTATAACTATTATTTTTCTTGTTTTTTTCATAGCATCATTAGGTTTGTTGCTCACTTTATTTCAAGTCTATACAATTTTGAAGAAAAAAATACTCATAAAACTCAAATATCAATCAAAATTATTGCACAGAAAAAAATTCTAAAAGTCATCATGATCATGATCATCATCATCACTGCAGTCATTCTCATAGTAACGATCACAAACAAGATCACACTCGAGAAGAAAGTAACTCTCCAAATGAAGTACGACGGCAGATAGTAAAAGTTTTCTCTGATCATGACACAGTGTGGATGATGGTTTTCTTATTTGTATATAAACTAGGTAGGTAGTTTTTTTTTTCTTAAATTTTAATAGGTAGTTAGCGCACCTGATTGGCGACATGTGCATTTTGTGTTCTTTGATTTTAATAGGTATTTAGCACACCTGATAGGTTACCTGTGCATTCTGTATTGTTTGCTTTCTTTGATGTTGTTAAACAGTTTTTTTAAAGTATTTATTTAATTTGCTTATATTTTGTACTCAGGTGAACAGGGAGCTTTATCAATGCTTCCACTGTACCTTTTAGACAAAGGAATGTCTTCTGATGATGTCACATTTTGGTTCAATCTTATTGGTCAATCGATTTCCATAATTGGGTCACTTGTTGGTAGTGCCTTAGTAAAATATACAGTGTAGGTTATTCATAAAAACTTTAAAACATTTATTGATTAATTAATTCAAATTATAAGTAATTTTGTGAAACTTGATTCAAGCCATTAAAAATTGAATAATTGTTTGAAATTTGATTCAAAATCTTTAGAGGACTGCAACTTGTTAGCTATAAATCTTTGAAGGACATCAAACCACAAACCTTCTAGTCTATCAGTAATTGCGTTATCGCTATGCCACCAGCTTAATATGATTGTATCCATTTGACAAAATTATAATTGTAAAAACTGTTAAATTTTTAGAAATAATCGTTGATACAAATTTTCAGTAACATTTATTTTTGTTTTATCTTCAGAAAAAAAATTCCAATAGAATTTCTGTTACAGCAAATCTGTTTGCTGCGCCTGCTTCCAATTGGTGGACAGCTTCTTATGATAATTTTATGGAACGACATTTCAACTGATATGTTCCTGTGTAAGTAATTTTTTTTATTCATTTTCATTATTAATTAAGTTACTTATGCTAGAAAAAACATTCATTTAACTTTTCCATACATTAAATAAAATTCCACCTCATTAGCTCTATCTGTGCTTTTTACCCATTTTAACCTTTGACCAATCAGATATCTCAGTCATCTCCAATCAAATTCTACTGCTGTTAAGCGGCATCGTAACCACGACGACGTTTACAATGATGATGCAAATGTCTAAAAAAGTGCCGACTCAGATACAGGCTACTCATTACGCCACCATGTCAACGGTCGAAGTTTTGGGAAAACTGATGTTCGCTTCCGTTTCGGGATGCATCGTTGATACGATGGGATATGAAATCGCATTTTTCTTGTTTGTCGTTCTCAGCGTTCTAGTTTTACCCGTGTTTAATAGAGTCATCACTCGTAATGATGATGGTGAAAAGAGGAGGAGCTGTGATTTTGATTCAACCAATAGTGATGAAAGTTGTAAGAAACAAGACGGAGGCAATATTTATAGTAATAATAATTTTAGTGGTGGTGATGATGATGAAAATAAGTCTTTTGTGCATGATAATGATGATGACGATGTCGATGGCAAAAAAAGTAATTGAATATCCCAGTAACCATGGCGACGGATATGATGATGCTAAAGTATTAATATTCTTTTCTGTAGAGTTGTTCGATCAGTAGCATTCTTTATTTTATATTAAAATTTTAAATCTAACATTCTGCTGTATTTATTATTTCATATTTAAAATTTGTTTTTAAAGTTTTTCAACAAAATAAATTTAAAAAAAAGCTTGCTAGCTTAAAAATATTTGTTTATTAAACACTAATTAAGATAATTAATTACATTTAATAATAATCATTTAAATGTTTTAATCAACTGAAATACAAATTCAAATCATTCACTGCTATAAAATCTGTAGAACAAAAATCAGTAAAACTTTATAATACAATTGGAACTTTGCATTTTTTGAGCAACTTTGTTGAATATAAATTTGTTGCTATTGAAATATCCAAGATGTGTCTTTTGAAAAAAATATGAATAAATGTCAAATTCTCATCAAATTCTTTCTCAAACATCAGTTTACGAGTTGACATAGCAGGGCAGCCCCCATCGATATCCAATAGTCTTTCGGCTGCTGAGACGGTAAGTACACGGTAACTACGAAGTTAGTTGAGTGTCCTGGAATTAAAATGATGATGATGATGACGATGATGTTAATGATGATGATGATGATGACGATGACGATGGTGATGATGATAATAATAACAGTTAAGTTGAAAATTTGTAATCTGGAAAGTTTCACTTTCTCAATGAAAATTATTGGGATGAGATGTTCACTCATACCATGCTAGAAACATGAATTTGCCAAACTTCTTGAACACGAAGATCATCTAATAATGAAGCACTCACCTGTAGTGGACAGAACACCTGCTCGTTCAGGTGTTTTGTACAGCGGGGCATGGTACAGGTAAGACGGGGCTTCGTAATCCATCACCGGATCTATCAAGATGAGAGGCAGAGGGCTGTTCATTACACCTGGTAGAGGATCTTGCATGCTGGAAGATTCATCATCCCATCTGTTGGAAATATTATTGTAAGGGTTAATAATCCATCAAGATGATCTAGATGCTTAACACCAGAGATGTAGTACTTGGTACTCGTACTTGAGTACGTTTTTTAAGTACTCGAACTCGAAGCCTTGGTACTCGTACTCGTTTTCAACTCGGTATTGAGTAGCAGAGATATAGTACTTGATACTCGTACTCGAGTACGTTTTTTAAGTAATTGTACTCGATACCATGGTACTTGTACTCGTACCATAAATACTTGAAACATCTCTGGATCTAGATACTTGACACTCTCTGTTACCTACCTGAATCCGTCTGCAAACAGTCCATGTATAAGAACGCCGTTTGTGAAAGAGACGTCATCCACTTCAATTTCATCTCCTCCTACTTCGTCTTTCGTGGATTCTTGAATGGTCGAATCCTGCAGGTCTTTTTCCATTTGTTTGAATCTAATTGAATATATATAAAAAAGTGTTTTTTCCTGCTTAAAAAAAGATATGGATGAACTCGGCCTAAAGCAGCAGTCTGGCCTGAATCGTGACTTGTGGAGGGGCCTGATATGGAAAAAACGTCCAACCCTAGCCTAGCGTGGAATAGGGAAGTTTTAAAAATAAATGATGATAATGATGATTATTACATGCCATCATTGATTACATCTCTTGAATCTCGAATGACTGGATTAGATTTATGTGTGGGATAATGATGATGATAATGATTATTATTACATGCCATCATTGATTACATCTCTTGAATCTCGACTGGATTAGATTTATGTGTCGGATGATGATGATGATTATTATTACATGCCATCATTGATTGATTACATCTCTTGAATCTCGAATGACCGGATTAGATTTATGCACCGAACGAACCTTCCGTTGCTCATCCGACTTTCGGAGACATTCTTGTTGACGTATTCGTTTGAAAGTATGAAGTATCGGAAACTCAGGTGGTCCACCGGAAGTTCGTATCTCCGGGCGTGCCGCTGTAATACTCCCGTCAAGAAACCTGATTGAAAAAAAAACGTTGATGATATTGTCGTGGCGATGATAAAAATATGATGATGATGATGGTGATGCAGTTGCGATGATTGTAGTGGCTGTGATGATAATGATGATGAGAGTGGTTATGATGATGATGATATAGATAGTGTAGCAGAAGTTACAGCAACAACAAGAATGAGAAAAAACAGAGGAAGTCAAGCAAATGACGGCATGCTGGCCGTAAGCATTACAGGTGCTGGAAAACTACGACATATGATAGAAACGTAATCTATTTGTAAAAAGTTTATTTGTAAAAATATATTTAAAGTTAATTAATATTCATGAAAAATATATTTAAAGTTAATTAATATTCATGAAAAATATATTTAAAGTTAATTAATATTCATGAAAAATATATTTAAAGTTAATTAATATTCATGAAAAATATATTTAAAGTTAATTAATATTCATGAAAAATATATTTAAAGTTAATTAATATTCATGACAAATATATTTCAAGTTAATTAATTTTCATGAATAAATTAATGATTGATTATAATATAACTAACCTTGAGGGAAATATAATCCCGATATCCAATAGGAAGAAGGTTCCCCGTTTGTCAGCCAATCAGAAATGAAGTTGCATCTATCGACCAGGTCATTGAACCAACTTGAAAGAGGTTTCATTGATTGGTAAGCTGCTGATGACCAACTCTGAGGCAGCTATAATGTGTCATGCAAGTCAATTAAATGAATAATAATAATAAAAATAAATAAATCGTTTTAAATATATTTCTTATTAATTTCTAATAATTATTTATTAATATTTATTTTCGCTACGGCTGCTGTGTTAAGATGTTTAAAGAAAAAGCAAAATGTGAAATAAACTAACTGTGTTGTTCAGAAAAGAATTGTAGGTTTTTTCCAGATCTTCTGACATCAAGACAAAACCTTTGATTGCTTTTTGAAGTTGTATCAAAGAATCCTGAGTAATTTAAAATTAACCGATTTAAAAACTTTAAAATGAAAATCAATTTAACAAAAAACGTGTGAATTTATCGAAGAGAAATTTACTTGTAGGATCTTTAGCAGTTTGTTATATCTTCCTACTTCCTGCAGCAAAACTGTAGTCAGAGAATTAACTCTTCCCTTATTATCCAGCTGTTTAAAGGTGAGTTGCAAGGTCAGTAAAACAATCTTAGATTCAAATTAATCGAGAGATGCTTAAAAACAAAATAAAAAATCCAATTAAGAACCTCAAACATTGATAGTTTGGCTTGTTGAAGAGTGAATTTCGATGGAATTTTTTCGAGAAATTCTTCCGTCATCCTCCGAACGATGTCGTCGCTGGACATTCCTCCGGAAGAGGTAGTCGGACGAGGTTGCAAGTTCAAGATCGTCGAGAGAAGAGAAGTGGTTTCCTGACGCTGTCGTGTCAGAGGACAACAAGTTATGTATTAATTAACGGTATCCGGACGATCGCACATAGGACTTTTACACGGAGGACTATCCCACATTGATTTTCACTCATAGGTCTGTTGCTCATACGGTTAGGATTAGGGTTAAGGTTAGGGTTATCCTATGAGTCCCAGTCTTATGTGTGATCGTCCTATGAGTCCCAGTCTTATGTGTGATCGTCCTATGAGTCCCAGTCTTATGTGTGATCGTCCTATGAGTCAGTCCTATGTGCGGAAAGCCTATGTGCCAAGTCCTAGAACCATATTAATTAATTATGCTGCACACAGCGCTATATGGATTGTCATCTATATTATATTATTATTATTAAATGTCTGTAACAAAATAGGTTGTAGTTATTTATTACACGTGACATCATCAGAGATCGAACCTTATACACTAGGTTTGCATTATCATGCATGCCAAATATTTCCGGAGGATCAATCGCGGGCAGAGACTCGATGTATGCTCTCGTTTCTGATAGGGTATTGGCCAATGGTGCGTGATATATACCTGTGTAATAACAATATATTTTCTAATAAATAAAATGTTTTTAAAACTGTACTATTATTTTAAAAATAAACATAACAAAAAAAACTAAGATATAAACCAACCAGATTCTGAATACTTGTAACCATCCAATAAAGAGTCAAGGTGGAAAAATTTCTTGAGAACCGTCCGCAAACATCTCTGATCCCATTGGTCAGTAACCCTTCCACCGTATGTTATCTAAGATATCATTGGTTCATTATCATCATAACAACTGTTATCTAACACATTATTGGTTATTTTATTGAGCGAACAAACCTCTGCGGTTATGTAAGTTAAAGCATCCCAGGGAACGGTTGAAGAATTGCAAAACATTTGTAAGTTTAGAAGAGCACAGTCTCTATCAGAGTCGTTGAAGTCGTACTGCATATGTGTGTGTAATAAATATGCATAAGGATCATTTAAATATTCATTAAGATCATTTAAATATTCATTAAGATCATTTAAATATTCATTAAGATCATTTAAATATTCATTAAGATCATTTAAATATTCATTAAGATCATTTAAATATTCATTAAGATCATTTAAATATTCAATAAGATCATTTAAATATTCATTAAGATCATTTAAATATTCACACTGTTTATTAAGATATTCATAAAGTACATTTAAACAATTTATTTATAAATAAATAAAAGAAATTTAATCATGTGAAACTAAATTGAATAATAATAATAACAATAGTGCTAAATTATTACATAATAAATATAATTAAAATATAATAACCTTTATGTTCCAGCCCAGAGAACCAAACTTGCCTCTTTCAAGAATGACAGAATGAAAGAAACAGATACCAAACACCATCTTTCTCCAAACTGTTGCCATTGCTTGAAAACAAACCAATCAAATGAGATCACAATCTAACACTGACCAATCAACGATAAGAAGTAGTGACCAACAACCGTTATATAAAACCGAAGAAAAACAGCAGCAAGCAACAAAAAGATAAAAAAAAAAAACTTTAACCAAAACCCCGTGGCTACTCAACCACTCACCGTGCTCTTCAAACACTTCAGGGTTGACATCATTGAGTGCTCTCCTCATATTGGCTTTGATACCCCTGGGGGGTTCGTTTGTGACCTTGACACTGTTTTGTAGAATGGACACTGGAAAAGTGGGGGTCGGAGCGGAACTCAGGTAGAGCCTGAATCCGTCACTAACTTCAGAGGGCTTATTGATCATGTTTTTGATCAAGTCTTCTAGTTCTGGCATCCACGAGGCTGCTAGGTGACAGTTCTAAAAAAAAGTGCCGATTTAAATATGTTAATTAGATAATAGTAAATTCTTATTGTTATTTTGTCAAATTATTTTTTTAAATATGTTAATTAGATAATGGTAAATTCTTATTACAATTTTGTCAAATTAGTTCTTTTTTTTTTAGCTATCAATGAATTAATGGATTATTTATTTATAAACAGCATTAATTTATCATTAATTATTAGAATTCATGAATAAATTTGCATTATTTTCTAAATCCATTATTGTATGAATATTGAAGATATGTATAATATATGCATAAAATGATTATACTTGTTTTTTCTTTAATGTTACTTCACTAAGAACAATTTAATTTAAAGCATACCTGAAGGAATACCCAATCTCCGGACTTCATGGAAGACTGGAGAACTTTCTTTGCCACTGGTCCTTGACCTTGGCCCAGTGAGATGGCTTGAATTCTGTCATTATTTTTAATATGCCAAAATTAAATGGCAAAACAACCGTTATTTTTGTTTGTTTGTTTGTTCGTTCATTCGTTCATACGTTATTTTGTTCGTTCATTCAATAATTCATTTTTAACAGGAACACGATTTGCGCGAATTTTCTGAAAACGTCAAGTTATAGTGTAACATGATGAAAGCCATCAATCTGTCATCCAATGACTCACCTGTCTTGATAATCTAAGTCCTTGACAAACTTGAGAAAACTAGACATTGGATCTGATCCGGGAGAGAGAATGAAAATTAGAGGGGTGACCTTCGTCATGTCCTGGTACAAGGTCGGCAGATCGTTGGACGATGGCTCTACAAAGGGCTGGCCAAGATTTTCTTTGATGAATTCGATAACAGCCTGGAGAACCTGCATATAGAGAATAAGAATAACAACTTCAATGCTCATATTCAATCAATCAATCAATCAACAGGTGCCTGTAAAGCAGAATTACTGTGACTGTTGATGATAATGATGATGATGATGATATGATGATGATATGATGATAACAATATGATGGTGATGATGATGATAAAGAACAGAAAACAAACCAGATCTTCTCTAAAAATCTTAAAAAGAAGAAGTTTCTGAAACGACGAGAAGATTTCATCCAGGGGTGTCACCACGGGAACGAATCTGGATGATTTCACGGCTCTCGTATCTTCGGACATGACGACACTAACGGTGAACGTGCTAACGTTCTCCTGTGAGATGTCTCTACTGTCGAATGGCGCTTTAACGGGTTTGATGGATGCCTGAATGTGTTTAGAGAGTTAAACTGATTATTCTAAATGTGGTTTGATGGATGCCTTAATGTGTTTAGAGAGTTAAACTGATTATTTCTAAATGTGATTTGATGGATGCCTTAATGTGCTTAGAGAGTTATACTGATTATTTCTGAATGTGGTTTGATGGATGCCTTAATGTGTTTAGAGAGTTATATTCATTATTTCTAAATGTGGTCTTCAGTTGTAATCGTGTGCCGGATTGATAAACATTTAAATGTGTTTGATAAATGACTAAAATGTGAACTTTATTATGTCTGATGATTGACTGGTGAGTATAAGAAAGCAAAGTATGAGTGAAGCAATAAATTAGTGAGCAAATGAGTATGAGTGAATGAGGAGGAAATAAATGAGTAAAGTAAATGAGTATGTGAATGAGTGAGTTAATGATTACTTGAATGAAAGAAGTAATGAGTAAGTGAATTATTGAGACAATGAATGGAATAATAAGTGAAAAAATTAGTTATGTAATTAATGAGCGAGTGAATGAACACATGAATTTTTACAGACCGTTAATTCACCGACGGTGATTGACTTTTCTCCGACTACTATCTCGTCTGTGATGCTCTCGAAAACTGGCAGACAATTTTCCATGTCACAGGCATTGTTCCAAACTCGATCGTCTATACCCAGCAGCGTTTCTGGTTTAGGGGGACACTTCCAGCCCCTGGAGGCTGCCCCTCTGCAGAAAAAGTACCACTCTTCTGGGGTTATGAGACCATCGTTTCTCATAATTTCAATACAAAGCATGAAAGAGAATACCAGTTTGTCTCTCTCAAATAAACCCCTGCAAGTAATAATAATATTATTATTATAGATGCACATCATCATCATCATCAGTATTATTTTTTATTTTATTTCATCGATAAATGTTGTGATAATAATAATATTATTTATAGATGTATATCATCATCAGTATTATTATTTTTTTTTTTTATCGATAAATGTTGTGATAATAATAATATTATTTATAAACATATCATCATCATCAGTATTATTTTTTATTTTATTTTATTTCATCGATAAATTTTGTAAAATTTGAAGCGATATAAATAAAATGAAAAACAAAAATTCTACCTAGAAACATTCCGATACACGTCCTCAAGAGTGCATCTCAGCAAGGTTTCCAGTCTGACATTCAAGTCCTTACTTTTCGCACTGATGCTGACCGTGTTGCAGAAGAGCGACTTGAAGTACTTGAGAGAAAACTGGTACATTCCGTCCACCTCCACCATGCTCGCCACTACGAAATACATTATCGAACCGCGGGTGGCCACGACCCTGTACTTTTCTCTACTCAACGAGATTTTTTCTTCTGTTGCTTCTGCATCTATCAATCTTTCGCTTATTACACCTGAAGTAACCTGAACGATGGTGATTTACAAAATATATACATTTTAGTTTTAACTGGAAATAAGATGGTTACAAAATGTTGTTACGGTTCTAGTAATGATTTTTTTTTTTATTCATTTTTCTTTCACAACGCCTTTGAGCAAGACTTAAGTCTTGCTCAAAGGCGAGAAAGGGCATTTGCAGAGGCAGCCATTTATAGGCGCCTACCCTTTTATCAATGCGAGTGAACTCCTTGCTTAAGGGAGTTACGCTGGTGACGCCGGCGAGGTTCGAACTGCCGACCTAACGATCGACAGGCGAACGCCCTACCGCTCTGCCACCATGATATTATTGGTTTCAAAATGGAGTTGCAAACATTATCATCAGTAACATATTAAGAACAGAAACAACAAATAACCAATAATGTAAAACCACCAGCAACAATAAATAGTTAACAAAAACAACAAACTTTAGAATCATTGAGAGTGTTGATAAGATCTTCATTATCGAGTATCATTCCTTCTGATTCAAAGAGCAGCTTCAATATCTTATCTTCTATAGACTTGAGTTGATTCTTATCTGTGTTTATCTTTACAATCAGCTGATTCCTCTGGTCTTCCAAATCCAGCCTTTCCAAACCCACAACATCTCTACGAACGAAAAATATTAAACATTCAAGTATTATTACAACAACACGTGGAAGAGCAAATTGAAGCAGATCAATAAAAACAACGAGATCATAACAACAATAAAAAAAAATCTTTTACCCTAAGAGTTGGTCCTCCAATCCAGACAAAGTGACAGTGAAGTTGATTATGGTGACTTTGATGCAGACTTCGGGTAGATAGTGAGGATTAGGAAGTTTCGTCATCATGTAGAAGCGAAAGTTTTTGTCGTATTCAACATCTGCATCGCCTAAGTGCATGATCAATCTGCCACCCTGGTTTTTTTTCAATGTTAATGAAATCAATCAAACAAACAAATCACTTAACAGTTATTTCAAAATATAAAAAAAAAAAACTTAAATTTGTACAGCAGCCAATTAAATGCCCGCCGATCAACTGTTACAGCACTCCTTCAATCCATAAAAAAGGAGCGATAAGAAAAATTTTTACGTACCGAATAAACTGTTTGCCGTAATAGGATCGGTTCGAGAGACGGATCGAGTGTTTCTCCAACGTCTTCAAGAAGAACGGGAAGCCCGAGTCTGATGGCAGTTTCAAAAGTTCTGAGGAAGTTTTGATCGTTTGATTTGATGATCTTCAAACTGTTTGACGTCTCTTTGTTGCGTATCCACCGATTGGCCTTGAGAAATTATCACGTTTATATTATCAACTATCATCTCTCAACAGATATAATAATAAATATTATCACTCTTGATACCACCACCATCATCAACAACCTCTTGCTGTCATCGTCACCATTATCATCATCAACTATCATCTCTCAACAGATATAATAATTATCATCATTCTCGATACCCCTACCATCATCATCATTACAATTATCATTATTATCATCATTATCAGCATCATCATCATCACCTGTTCTTGAGGATCAATCATGAGTGGCCACCTCCTGCTTCTGGTCACAAGAACAGCATTCTCGATCGAAACCTTATCCCTGGGAAGTCCGTCGGTGTTCCACTGGCGGATCTCGTACGGGTCGGCCAAAACCGAAACCAGGGTCATGGACGGGGTTACGGGAATTTCCAATTCGAGGCATCTTTCGGTCCATCTCGTCATTAGTTTAGTTCTGTAGTCGCTGGTGAAAGCTCCAAAGTAGGCGATGCATGCAGCGGAAATGAATACATCACC
Source organism: Erpobdella octoculata (assembly GCA_963978895.1). NCBI lineage: Eukaryota > Metazoa > Annelida > Clitellata > Hirudinida > Erpobdellidae > Erpobdella > Erpobdella octoculata. Next base: position 26,247,487 of record OZ022246.1, read on the forward strand.
GACCACGTTGCCGATCTGTTTGTTGTACATCTGAAACAAATGAAAATGAAACTTTCAGTCAGGTTTTTTTTTCACCCATATATTTTTTTATAAATACTTTCTAACTAAATATTCATATATTTTTCATCCACATCATATTCAAACATTTTTCATCCACATCATATTCAAAAAAAATTCATCCACATATTAAAAAAAAATTCATCCACATATTCAAACATTTTCCATCCACATATTCAAACATTTTCCATCCACATATTCAAACATTTTTCATCCACATCATATTCAAAAAAAATTCATCCACATATTCAAAAAAAATTCATCCACATATTCAAAAAAAATTCATCCACATATTCAAACATTTTCCATCCACATCATATTCGAAAAATTTTCATCCACACATTCAAATAATTTAAACAAAACTCACTTCAACACTTTCCTCCCACCTTGACCTTTCCGACATGAGAGCAGTTGTAAGCTTTCCAGCCCTCCTCAATCTGGCCTGGGTCAGTGCAATGCTCTTGGTGAGCGCCATTTTTTCTTCAACGCTATCGTCGTACAGCTTCTGCATTCTTCGGATGTCCTCTTCCACGGTGTTCAACTTTTCCTTCTTCTGGCGGAGGTTTTCCTTTACGGTGTCCAACTCTGCTTGAGCTTCTGCGTGTCTGTTAGAGTAAAACATTTTTTGTTGATGATGAGATGTTTGAAAGATTAACGGTGCAGTTTTAGAGTCGAAACTATTGAGGTAGGTTTGTGCATATGGGAATTCCCAGGTAGCATTAGTGTGCATATGGGAATTCCCAGGTAGCATTAGTGTGTATAGGGGAATTCCCAGGTAGCCTCAGTATACATATGGGAATTCCCAGGTGCAAATTAATTTTGCAAGAACAGGCAAACAAGCAACGTTAAAACTTTTTGGAATTTACCCGACAAATAAAAATGTTTTATTGTAGAAAAAAATGAAAATAAATCAAAAACCATAATCATCTACTAACTTTTTCCTTTTCGGTTCAACTGTTCTGAACACAAGAGAGTATAGATCTATCGCTCTCACCCACATACACAATGATCTTGATGCCTTAAAAGTAATTGTGGTGGTGATGATGGTGATTATGATACTATCAGTTGTGGTGATGATAATGATGATGGAAGAGTTGATAGTGGAAAAAGTTATGATGATAGGAGAAAGTATTATGATAGCGACAGTGGAATAAGTGATTATGATGATGATGACAATGATTATAATAATTATAATAGATGTTATGAATATGCAACGTGATGAACCACAAAACCGACCCTGGAAACTTTCTCCACGGCATCCGGAGTAAACTTCGGGTTGTCGATGTACTTTTTAAGTTTTTTCATCAAACTGTCGGGAATGTGGTCCTTGTCGAATTCTTTGAGTCGACGTAAGAAGTTGGGATCGCTGAGCAGTACTTTGGCGGATGCCCAGTCTGTCCTACAATCAATCAATCAATCAATCATTGAATTCATCAGTTAAAAAATCATTGAATCTATCAATCAAACATTCATTGAATCAATCAATCAAAAAATCATTGAACCATCAATCAAAAAATCATTGAATCTATCAATCCATCAATCATTGAATCAATCAATCAAACAATATACTAACTTGACATTAAGGAGCAAGCAAACTGCCTCCATCACTGTCTGGACCAATTCCGGAGGAACCGCATAAACTCGGATTTCTGAGATGTCCCCTTTGTCCAGTGCATCCAAAGCCTATGTAATATTAAAATTGGCATCATCGTCGTCGTCGTCGTCGTTTTTATTATTATCAACTGGAAATTTAAGAATTTACCTTTATAGCATTATCAAGAGCAGGTAACGCTTCATTCAAGTCTCTCATGGCATCATCTGCAATCGCTTGAGTTTCTTTAGCTTTTGCCTCTGCGATCATTTCTTCTTCTTTTACAACTCTTCGGACCTTTTCAACAAATTTTTCTCAAATTATTAATCCATTCAAAGTTTGACCACAGCACTCAACATCCTCATCATCATCACAGCTAGTATCATTATTATCATCACAGACATTATTATCATCGTCACTGTCATCATCATCCTCTTTGCGTTATCACCATCACCATTACTACCATCATCATCATCATCATCATCATCATCATCATCATCATCATCATCATCATCATCACTGACATCATCATCATCATCATCATCATCATCATCATCATCATCATCATCATCATCATCACAATTCATTTTTCTGAAAAACCACCTCATCTGCATCTTCTTGGTCGATGGCAAGTTTCTCCATCAATTTCTCCGTTTTTTCAGATTTCTCCTTCAGTTCGGGCTCTAAGGAAATTAGATCAACCTTCATTTTGTCAACTGACGTGTTTGTCTCCAAGAGTTTCATCAAACCGTTTTTAACTCTGTCTCGAGCTCCTATAAGATACCTGCAAAAAATTCAAAACAACCACCATCATAACTACACCAAACAAAACATCATCATCACTCAACACTTACAACTGGTAAATCACCACTCAAATATACTACAACAAATGGTAAATCACCACTCGAACATACTACAAAATCTGGTACATCACTACTCAAATATACTACAACAACTGGTACATCACTACTCAAATATACTATACCAACTGGTAAATCTCCACTCAAATATACCACAGCAACTGGTACATCACTACTCAAATATACTACAACAACTGGTACATCACTACTCAAATATACTACAACAACTGGTACATCACTACTCAAAAACAAAAACAAAAACAAAAACAAAAACTTACTTCCTTCTCTCGGCAAGCATTGAAACATATAAATTAATGAGTTCCAGGTAACTTGTTGGAGTGGTGTAATATCTTCTCTTCAATTCCTCGTAGAAGACTTGTGCAAGTTCGCCGACACTCGTGTGGATTTCAACGCACATACTCGATATCTTTGGCTGTAATTGTTTTAAAAGATACATTTATGAAAAGATTAATTGATAAATGAATGGATCACATTTTGTAATAAAAACCCTGATAACCATAACAACTCAATCTACAGGATCCTCATTACTCATCATCATCATCATCAATCAACAATCCACTAATCTACATTTTATACACTCAACATTTTTTTAAAATTTTCATTGATTTCACTTTATAAAAAAAAAAAAAATTGAAATTTTTTTCTCCAATTCTCCACTCCTACAGAAATTTCCAAAATCTTACTTTCAGAGAATCATCACTGAGATCAACATTTTCGAAAGCTTGCTGGGACACGGTGAGCAGTGCCTCTATTGGCCATTCGATGAACCAATCGATGGTGCTGCAGTTCACCAGCGAAGGAAACATTCTACACCTCGATCGGAAGGAACCACCTACGGGACTCATGCACAAAACAATGTGGAGGTTGTTTCTGTGGAGAGGAAGAAATGATGGTGGTAGTAGAATGGCGATGGTTACGGTTGTGGTAGTGAATTGGTGATGATTATGATTATGATGATGGTGATGTGGTGATAATTATGTATGGTGATTATGATTATGGTGGTAGCAGCGTGGTAATGGTATGGTATCGGTAATAGTTTTTAAAATGCTCATAAATTATCAAAAATAATGATTATCATTTCTATCATCACAATCTTATCTTTATCACTCACCTAACTCTGTTTATGAAAAACTGAAAGATGGCATCTCTGTTATTTTCTGGAATTCCCGCTTCTTTTGCGGCTGGCCTGCAGAAATTGATGTTCTTCTCGTAGTCCTCGGGTTCGAAAAGGTTTGGAACTTCGCCAGAGTTCAGAATGTTGTTGAGGTCTTCTAAGAACTCCTCCTTCACAATCTGTAAAAAGCATCACCAAACAGGAAAATAATAAACTGCAGCATAAAATATGGAACAGAATGAAACAGGAATAAATGAGAATTGAAAATGGGAATAAAGCTAAAATGAGATTAGAATATGAGAACGTGAAAACCCCGAAATGAGACAAAATGGGAATGGGACAAAATGAGAATGGAACAAAATGAGAATGGGAAAAAATGGGAATGGGAAAAAATGGGAATGGGACAAAATGGGAACGGGAAAATGGGAATGGGAAAAAATGGGAATGGAACAGAATGGGACAAAGTGGGAATGGGACAAAGTGGGATTGGGACAAGATGAGACGAGAATAACTAAAACTGGGACCAGGTGAAATTAACTAGGAGTGGGTCTATAGAAAAATGATTAAAACTGGGACATAGAATTGAACAAGCTAAAAAAACATATTAATAAAACATATTTCATCCTAACCACAGCCTATTTTACTTTATCAGTATTATATCTCTGGTTTATCTTTATTAGCTTAATTATGCAGTATTATAAAGTATAAAACTGAATTAAAAACCTGTGTGTCACTGAGCAGAAAGACTGTTTGAAGATTTTGTACGCCGGCTGTGTTGTAGAGAGATTTCAGGTCATCTCGGAAGGCTGCGTAATCGTATCCTCTCTTTATGTCTATCTGGAAACACTTGCAGTCGCACATGAAAGCAGCCAGCCTAGAGATGAGTGAAACAAAGAAAAAAGTTGTCATTTAATACCATCTTTTTACTATTGGGGAAGATCAATTGGAATGGCAGTTAATGTGCAAAATTTGAAGTAAAAACATTAATGGAAAGTGGTAGACAAATCGACTACAAGATTTTTAGAAAATCCTTGGGATCACCCTGCCACCCCTACCCAAATGAAAATCCTGGCTTTGTATAGTGTGTTTAAAACAACATTCATGTGCAAAATTTGAAGTAAAAAGATTAATGGAAAGTGGTAGAAAAATCAACTACAAGATTTTCTCATAAACAAAAATCAGATAAAGCTAATAGAAACATGGTAAAAATAATTTTATTGAATAAAAATATGTGGCTAACATATTAGCACATCACCAAAATAATTTTAAAAATTCTTATCGACTAGATTATACAAATCTGATAATTGATTGATTGTTGATTGTTACTCCACCTACTTGGTCAAAGACTGCTTCCCACAGCCACCAACTCCAACCAATAAAGCGTTTCCTCTCTGCTGACGTAGCACTCTGGCAATCCTTGTTAAATGTTCTATGGCATCCATGAAAAAAACCAGTTTCAGTTCTTGGCTCGATTGCAAATTATATTCATCTAAATACTGAAAAACAAGTTAGTTTAGAAAATCAATAACTTTTTACTTACAAAATATTATTTATATAACCACCAAAAAAAACAGCTTTTCTATAATAACATTGCAAACATAAATCCTCTCACATCTTTAAGAACTGTAGCAACTTTATCATTGTGAGTGATATCTTCATAGACTCTTTCTTCTTTTGGGAGGCCAACTTTTACAAAGTCGCCAAAAAGTATCGGGTGTTTTTCCAACTCTTCTACTGTTATGGGACTCTTTTATTTCAAAATCATAAATTTTATTAGATTAAGAAATTAAAATCAAATAATTAAAATAAAATAAATTAATAAACTAAATATAATAAATTAATTAATTAAATATAATAAATAAATATTTTAAATATAATAAATAAATAAATTTATTATAATTAAATAAGTAATTTAAATATAATAATAAATCTCACATCGGTAAAAGTTCTAGAAGTAACTTCTGCAAGTAGGCTGTAAAAAGAAGTTTTGTCGTCTTTTGACACCAAACGGTCATGGAAAACCCTCAGTGATTCATGGTAGAAAACCCTATAGAGGTGTTGACTCTCTCTTATAGTGTTAAAATCGACTTGTAACATTCCTAAAATTTCAAGTGTATAAAACAATAAATTTATTTCAGTTGCAAAAACATGATATGTTTTGTTTATAATTTCTTGCTCCAATCCTTTCTCAATATTCATCTAAATCAGCCCATTAGATTTCTGGGCAAATGATCAAAACAGTTCATACCCACATTCAAATTTCACCATTATCATAAACATAATCGTGATGATGATCAAATCCGAATCATATAAGACAAAATCAAATAAAAACTAGATAAAATGGAAATAAGCAAGAATGAGATAAGATTGAGACAAAGCGAGATGAGACTGAGACAAAAGCGAGATGAGACTGAGACAAAGCGAGACGAGACTGAGACAAAAGCGAGATGAGACTGAGACAAAGCAAGACAAGACTGGGACAAAGCGAGACGAGACTGGGACAAAGCGAGACGAGACTGGGACAAAGCGAGACGAGACTGGGACAAAGCGAGACGAGACCGAGACAAATACATGAAAAAATGGGACAACATGGGAATGACAGTTTTAACTAAATCTACCATCATCTCAATACCAATATCTCAATACCTTGCATGCATTTTGAGAGATCTCTGAGATTGAAAACATAATGCGACTTGGTGGGGGTTGGTAGGAAACTGGTACTCATCCGTGTAAATATCTCGATGGCCGATCTCACGATTGGTTCAATGCACTGACGAATCTTTAGAGGATATTCAAGGAAAAATCCACCGAGAATTGCCTGGTGATAATAAGAATGATGATGTTGGAGTTGATAAAAATAACTTTTTTAACATTATGTAAAGCATGCAAATATTTAGTAGAATAATAATGATGATGATGATGATAAGGATTGAAGTGATAAGAATGATGATGAAGATTACAATGATAATTGAGATGATAAGAAGGATAATGATGATGATGTTGGTGATTATGACAATAAATATAAAGTAAAGATGATGAAAACATTAGATTATGAGAGATAACACAAATTATAAAGGTGACAACAAAATTTATGATGCTAGTAGTTAGTATATAAAAAGCATTCAGTACTTACAGAAAAGATTGTTTTTAGACAGTGATCTGAAGGAAAAGGTAAAGAGAGAATGGTGAAATGTCTCAACAATCTGGGAGAAACAGGATTTCTTCCTCCACCTGGTGGGGCACAAGCTCCACAAATTGTCAAATCCTTTAAAAAATGAAATAAACTAGTTAATAGCAAATTATCACCATGGGTATCACGTCTACCACATAAAACACGTATCAACTCAATCTCCAACCATATTTATAAACTCTCTTACCTACCATACAAATCAATCCTGCTAGAATATATATCAATTCTATAACACGTTTACTAAAATAACTCCACCGACACGTCTACGAAACTAATTTAACTTTACAACACTACTAAATACCTCCACCACCCGTCTAGCCAACTAACTCCATCCACCTCTGTGACTCACCTGAAGTTCTTTCCAAAAAAGTTTCTGCCGATCGTAGAAACCGCCAAAGTCGATTACTTGTCTGAGAAGTTCTATCGGGGGCTGCGAACCATACGTATCCAGTTTTGGCATGTTCAAATCGTCCACCATTATGACTATTTTACTTCCTGTCGGAGCACCTGTTAGCGATTTTGTTTGATGATAACAACCACGTAAGTAAGTAAGTAAGTAAGTAAGTAAATCTTTATTAACCAGCCTGACAATGACGCACAGCGGTTTACATTTAAATAATAAAAATAAGAATTAAATAAAAAAGGAATACAATCGACAATCTAAAGTTAAAGACTTAAAATAAAATCTAAAACGTAAGCCGTAATATAACTCCTTAATGTTTGACTATTAGGTTTTTACTTTAGCTTTGGCGATACATAATAGTTAAGCGTTAGTTTTTGTAACATTTTAAACTTTCAACAAACCGAAAACATTTTTTCTTTTCTTTTCCATTTTACTCTCAACCATTTCTTGAAATCTGGCGCTGGTCGTCTGCGCCGAGAAATTGAAGAAGACCGGGTTGTACTTCTTCTGAGAGGACATTCCGAGCAGTGCTCCACGTGCTATGACAGACTGAAATTAAAAAATTGTTTGGTTTATAAATGTTAAAATGATATTAAAGAAAGATATTAATGATATACCAAATAAATAAATGATATTATTACTTAGTAAATTCAATGAAAATGTTTATAAATGTTAAAATATTTTTTTGGAGAAATTATCCAAATAATTAAATGATATTATTACTTAGTAAATTAAAAAAAAATACAAAAAAATTTGTCTCACTTTTCCAACTCCAGTCGGTCCGGTAAACAAAACCGGTCTATCCACAGACAGCAACTTCTCCAGTAGATAAGCATATCTCACTGTATCCACGGTCGGTACCAAAATCTCAAAAAATGGAACCTATGGATTGGGGTTGATAGTGTTGATGATGTGTCAGTACAGTAACAATGATAGATAGTGATGATAATGGTGATGATGATGATGACATCAACTATGTGATAATGATCTCAAACAAAAACGAACCTCTTTGCTGTATTTGAAAAGAGGCACAACTTTCTCCCACGATTCCATTCTTCGGACACCGAAATCGATCCTCTGTCCCCAGAGGTCGCCAGAAACTGGAAGCTTAATTTTTAGTTTTAGTTGAATGATGATGATAAAAACAACAAACATGTGATTTTTAGATAAACTACAGTTTAATAAGCTGTTAGATTAATTATTTATTTAAATTTTGAATCTTGGAATAAAATTCAACTATTCTCTTTCTTAATTATTTCAATAAAAACATCAATTAATCATCCATTCATCCGTCTGTCCGTCCATCCATCCATCCATCCATCCACCCATCCACCCATCCATCCATCCATCCATCCATCCATCCATCCATCCATCCATCCATCCATCCATCCATCCATCCATCCATCCATCCATCCATCCATCCATCCATCCATCCATCCATCCATCCATCCATCCATCCATCCATCCATCCATCCATCCATCCATCCATCATCCATCCATCCATCCATCCATCCATCCATCCATCCATCCATCCATCCATCCATCCATCCATCCATCCATCCATCCATCCATCCATCCATCCATCCATCCATCCATCCATCCATCCATCCATCCATCCATCCATCCATCCATCCATCTATCCATCCATCCACCTATCCATCCATCCATCCATCCATCCATCCATCCATCCATCCATCCATCCATCCATCCATCAATCGATTCTCTCTTTTCATCTTACTTTTGCATTGGTGTCTTCCTCGAATTGATTTCTAATAAAAGAATCAAAAGCATCCCAGTTTTCTTCCGAGATGTTTCCTCCAACACTCCACAAGTAGCAGAATACGAACGTCATGGAAACGAGAGGAATCATTTTCGTCGGATCCGAAACAGAGTTGATTTCGTTTCCAGTCAGTAGGAAGCATTCCAAGAGTTTGCACAACGTCTGAATTTTACTGATGTCCACCTGAACGACAATTGATGATTATGATAATGATGATTATGATAATGATGATTATGATAATGATGATAGTGATAACAATAATAAAAAATTTTATTAATGATTGAATGAAATTGTAAATAAATTAAATCTACAGCACACCTGTGAAATTGTAAATAAATTAAATCTACCACACACCTGTGAAATTGTAAATAAATTAAATCTACAGCACACCTGTGAAATTGTAAAGAAATTAAATCTACAGCACACCTGTGAAATTGTCTGCTGACACGATTTTTTGACAAACTCCAACCCTTCGTCGATGTGTTTGTTGAACAGTTCGAATAGATAATCGTACACTTCCGGAGGCAGGACCGATCGGCATTTCGTCTCCATCCAGGTGTCCGCGTACGGCTTCCAGCCCAGCTCTGACGGATCTATGTACACCATGCCGCATCTGTTGATGGTGGAAAAAATTATGAGCAGTTTAAATTAAAACAAAAAATAATAAATTATGATAATAATAATATAATCAATAATATTATAATGACATTATGTTAATGAACATCATGTTGATAATCAATAATATTATAATGAGATTATGTTAATGAACATTAACTAAGCAGCCATTTCCCATCATCATCATCATCATTATCATCATCATCATCATCATCTACCAACCTGCTGACTGTAGCAGGAGATGCAACGGCAAGATCTTGAACTTCAAACAGCATGTGAATGTGAGGAGTGAATTTGATACGCTCGCTATTTGACAGGCAGAGCATTTTGTTGTCATCGAGGACGGTGTTCAAGTTTTCAACCCAAAGAGCATCAACCGGACCGTCGCAAATTACCCATTGGTGATCATCTGTTGTATCCTGTTGATGAAATGGTTGGATAAGAAGATATTTGATTGGACAATGTGAATGAGATATTTTTATGAAAGATTTTATAACTCTGTTGGAGAGTCAGAAGTGAATTGAAACTTTCATTAGAAGACTTTTTTGTGGAAGACAAAAATGAAGTTAATATAAAAATATAATCAAAACTGGTTTTCAAATTTTTACTCACCTGGACAGCTTGTCTGACAGTGATAGCCATGAGTCCATCCATCCATTCCATCGTCAACCTGTCCGCTTGCCCGAAAAGTTCACCCATGGTGACAGACTTCGGGTTCATGACGTAAGTTTTAACCGGCCGGAAGAAAGCTTCTCCGGTGTTGGCCTTGTGCAGGTTGGAACAGACATCGGCCAAGATCTAAGAAATTAATAAATAAATTAATAAATAAACTAGAAATAGCCTGTCAAAAATGACGGAATTTTTTAAGTCTCGTTATTTATTATTTCTCGATTGCAACGCCATCTCTTTTGATCATTAGGATCGACAGTGTATATAATTATGTAATAACTTTTATTACATGCCTGCGCGCACTAATTTTAGCAACTGCTGACCACCGCGTTATGCAAAATTACTACCATACATACATACATACATACATACACACACACACACACACACACACACACACATACATACATACACACATACATACATACATACATACATACATACATACATACATACATACATACATACATATACATACATACATACATAGGAAATTATGAATGTAAATATTTAAATAAATTGACGTTTAAAAAATGAAACATTTCCTCCGCTTGCACTGCCTTCATACTTCACCCACCTGGTAAACAGTCGTCTTTCCGGACCCGGTCGGACCGACCAGCATGACCCCGTGTCGCACCATCATGGTTTCGTACAATTGTATGACTTTCCTTTCCTGTGCCGGAACCCATTGAATGTTTCTCGAATTGGCGACGTTTCTGATTTCCTGCTCGAGATAACCGTAGTTGTGTTCGGGAATTTCCACGCCTGGGAAAAGGTCTTGGAGAATTGCCTGAAGATAGTTTGAAGGAAGAAATGTATATTAAAGAGAATGTTGAAAATTTGTTTTTGTTGAAATAAATATAATTATTTGAGAGATTTATAAAATCGATAATGTGTAATAAAACAAATACAAAACAGCGATTAACTTATTGTTAATTAAACTATGTTACTACAAAACAGTAACACTGTTAGTAATAAATACAATCACCTAACAAAGAAATCAAATCTTTTACAACAAACCTCAAAGAGAACGACATCATCCTTGAGGAACTTTGGCAAATTTGAATCCCTCAGGGCTCTAATCAGGACAACATCTTCATTCTTGTCTGGATTCTGACGTTTCAACGAACCGGCCGTCACCAGGACCGACTTGAGTGCCCTCATGCCGAAATCGTAGTGATCCTGCTGGCTTAACTGCTCTGAGCACAGCTTGTACATTTGCGACATCTTTTGCGCCAAGTTTTTAGACGATTCAAATCCTTCGGAGTAGAGGATAACTTCTGAAATCAGGCCTGCAGTAGAAAAAAGTAATTAAAAGAAATATTTTTTTTTTTGTAATTGAAATAGAATGAAAAAAGAAATGCAAACTTCCACATTTTCTCGATGAAAATTTAACAATTAAACTTACAATAGTCAGGAACCATCATGGACATGGGTCTGAAAAGAGACTTCAGGTTGTCTGGCAGTTCAGTTCTGCCCGCATAGCCGGGGTTCATTGTGATGAAAGCAGCACAACTGCTTACTAGCTTTATGTCTCTTCCTTCAAAGAAAAACTTTGTCACCTTAAAAAATAGAAAATGATTTAATTAAATGATTTTCCTTATAATATTTATAAAATCAAATTAAATAATTCACCCGTATATTCATATTTGAAAAATTTTACAAAAGAAATTTTTTTTATACAAAACCTTAGCTGCTTTAGCATTTCTTATTGTAAGAAGCTGTTGTGCTATGACGGACAGAACTTCTATGTCAATTCTATTGAACTCATCAAAACAGCACCAGGCCCCTGATTGGGCGAGGCCAGAAAAAAATCTGCCCATAATCTAAAAAAAGAGAATTAAAGGATTAAAGTAAAAAATGTTATTATTGACAGCCATCATTACTGGTTTATCAGCATCATTAATTATCCTCGTCATCACCAGATCAAAGCCAACCATACTTTCACGTTTGCATGATCTTATCTATTCAGTACCATAAATTTCATAAAACGGTATCATAGCATCAGTCCAATGAGAAAGATAACTTACCAGATAATCAAGACCCTCAGAGCAGTTAAAAACAACACACTGCTTGGCAATGGCTTTTGCCAGATCTTTTGTGGTTTCTGTTTTTCCTGTGCCGGCCGGACCAGCCGGGGCTCCGCCCAGATCCAGTTGAAGTGCTCCCATCAGACACAAATAACACCGGTCCTGTTGGCGATGTAAGAAATATCAAAATAAGTATCCATCTACTCTGAAAAGCTCACTTCTATCCATCCTAACACAAAGTTTCCATCCGCCCAATAATCCATCTTACCACATACTTTCCATCCGCCCAGTAATCCATCCTACCACATACTTTCCATCCACCCAGTAATCCATCGTACCACATACCTTCTTTTCATTTATCCATCTTACCACTTAACATTTATCCATCCAACCACATACCCTACAACACTGCCAATCTATCATTCATCAACTTACAGTCAGAGGCGTGATGACAAGTCTCGGAGAATTTCCGAGGTACTCGCATCCGTACACCGATGTGGAATTTGACATCCTCACAACCATATTTTCTTCTTCCTTCTCCCAGTAATATCTCAACTGTCTTTTCCATTCAAACATGTCTCCTTTCAGCACGCGGTTCTTGACCAGATCCGACACGATGTCCCTGGCGTGGACGTCGATGGTGATGAGGGTGCAAATCGTCGATCGGTCCAACGGAGCCAACTTACTCCTGACCAGGGTGGCCAGCTTGTTGAGGCCGTGGACCGAGCGCATTTCAAGTTCCCTGAGAGGTCCGAGTTTGTCTCCCTTTTTCTCGAAAATTTCGGTGACGTCTCGACACCACATCATCTGCGAAACTGTAAGTACCACCTGTAATTCAAAAATCAACCTTCAGTACCACCTGTAAAAATCATCCCTCAGTACCACCTGTAAATTAAAAATCATCCCCCATACCATCAACCCTCAAAAATTCAAACAAGATTGTGAACAAAAACCTGAGATGCATTATTAGTAATCCAGGCTTCTTTACTTGGTGCTAAATGGGTGGTAATTGCACTGGTCATCAGTTTCTTAATGGTCAACATCATAACTTCCTCTACTCTGCTCAACCAATCTTCAACACTTCCTCGTGCTTTCAAACCCTTTGATTGGTCAAATGTAAATGATGATTAATGGTGACGGTCACAAGAATCATTATAATACAAATAATTTTGCATATTAGACTCCGCCTACCTTTCCAAATGGTACTTTTTCTCCTTCGGGGGAAATCATGCTCAATATCTCATTTGTGGAAGTGACCACATTGTCAGTTTCTATCACGAAAAATTTAAAAAAAAACTCCCTTATTAACTAGCATCATCATCATAACCACGACAGTCATCATTATCATAACCAAGACAGTCATCATTATCATAACCAGGACAGTCATCATTATCATAACCACGGCAATCATCATTATTATAACCATCATTATCATAACCAAGACAGTCATCATTATCATAACCACGACAGTCATCATTATCATAACCACGACAGTCATCATTATCATAACCACGACAATCATCAACATCACCACTCACCGGAGCGAACGGTTGCAAATTCAAGTCTATGAATGGCATCGAAGCACTTTCTCAGGTGCGGCTGAACGGCTTGCGGGTTTCTAGTCTGAGCGAGAATTTCCAGCATTTCATCGTTGGAAAGGAAGTAAAATCTGAAGTTGTAATTATATATAAATATGTTAAATTTATTATAATTTTAGCTTATTTATTAATTGAATATTCATAGGTGTAAAATATAATTCTTGTGCATTCGTGCATTCTATTGCTAACTTTAATTTATCATCAACAAGCATTCCCATAACCAAACCTTGGGAATATGGTCCTCTTAGCTTCCAAGTAAGCATCCAAACATTTTTGAATTTGCTCTAACAATGCATTATTATTTTGCAATGACTCGAGTAGACCTGAACGAAATAAATATCAATTTTAAATAAAATAAAGAAAAAGAAATTTATTAATATCAATTTTAAATAAAATAAAGAAAAAAAAATTTATTAATATCAATTTTAAATAAAATAAAGAAAAAGAAATTTATTAATATTTATTTATCGCATCATTCCATGTCATCCATCTTAATCAATTAATACCACCATCTCACTCACTCGCTCCACTCACTCGCTCCACTCACTCAATCACTCACTCACTCACTCACTCACTCACTCACTCACTCACTCACTCACTCACTCACTCACTCACTCACTCACTCACTCACTCACTCACTCACTCACTCACTCACTCACTCACTCACTCACTCACTCACTCACTCACCAATTTCCCCACCATCTCACCTGGTTGTGTTCCAGCTCTGATAGCAAGAGGCACCTTGTAGACTTTTCTCATGATGTCCTTGAAAGACTTATCGACAGTGCTGAAGAGTTTGGCTTCAGCGGGAAGCTGTCGTTGAATGTCCGGGGCACAAAATATGCTCTCGAAGTAGATCCAACTGCGTTGGCACGACAACCAGGCATCCTGTAAAGATGTTAGAAATCATTTAATCCGGTATTAAATCAATCAATCAGTCAGTTAGTCAGTCAATCAATCAATCAACCAATCAATCAATCAAATTTTAAATTTATTTACTTTAATTTCAACTAGAATATGCATTCTGTTGTTTTCTGATACCTACTAAAGCAAATGTTATAAATTTGTTTATATGTTACCAGAGTTTTCCCAAAAATGTCGAGCTGTTTTGCCCACTCATCGACTTTGTTCTTGATCGGTTTTGCATGGTGAGAACTGAGGATTGTGGCGATGTTGACGTTACTGTCATCCAATGTCATCTGAACGTCATCCACACCACCAAGAATGTAAACGTCTTTTTGATCTTTGTACGGAATAACCACAAATTCGAGCATCTTCCAACTGTCTTCGACCTGAACAGATTATGATTGAGATACGATATATATGATATATGATATATATCGTATGATAAGGATGAGAAAGAAAAAAAAGAGATTTGATTTGTCTTTAGTTTGGTAAGCCACTGATTAAGTAAGTCATAAGAAGATGTAATAAATTAAATAAATCACTAACACAATAAATAATACATTTAATTAGCCAATAAAAACTGATCTAAATAGGTTGAAGCTAAAAACACTAAAAAACTAATTACTACAAGCCAGAGATGTAGTACTTCGTACACCAATACTTGTACCCGAGTACAACTCGAGTTTGTTTTTAACTACTCTGACTCAAAGTCTTGGTATTCGTACTCGCACTCGATACCATGGTACTCGTACTCGTACCATAAGTACTCGCAACATCTCTGCTACAAGCAATCATTGAAATTATTTACTCACCTTTTTCAGAATACCTTCCAGACTGGCTTCTGAGCTTGCCTGACCCGATATCTCTTGGATCTTTTCCGAAAACTTGAAAGCTTTGATCTGATCGAGTCTGCCAAGAGTTAACGGTTCTTCGGGAGTGAAAGTGAATTCGAACGTCGACTCGATGGAATCCCAGTGTCTTGACTTCAGCGCTGGATTTCTCAAGTCCGTAATCATGGGAAGCTGATTGGTCGATCAATCATTCAATCAATAAAAATTTGTATATAGCGATCCAGGTGAATGAAAGAAAATTGATGAATTATTGAATGAATGAATAAATGAATGAATGAATGAATGAATGAATGGATGGATGAATAAATAAACCAATCAATAACATTCAAGTAACCTTGACTTTCATTTTTTCAACTAATTCTTTCAACTTGGGCACAACGCCATTCGGGGGCAAACCCTTTTCAAGCATTGCAACAGTTTTGGAGAATTTTAACGTTGTGTTGGTCAGCTCTTCTGGATCCAGTGTTTCCAATTTCACCTGTATATTTTTTTATATAAAAATAACAATTAAACACTAAGAAAATTACAACGTCTAAAATAACTTCAACAAACATAGCATAAATCATCATAATTATCATCATCATCGTCGTCGTCGTCGTCATCATCATCATCATCACAATGATTAATAAGCCGAGTTTAAAAGTTCTGACTAACATCCATCCATTCTTGAATGTTTTTTTCCCATTCTACGATGGAATTCCACAGGAGTTGTTTCAGTTTCAGTTCACTGTTGACGTCACTCAATTCCTCGTAATTCGTGATTGGTACCTGAGACGATGATCAGGTGATAATGATTATACAAAAAGAAGATAGTTGCAAGATAGTGGAGCACCAACAGTGGCAGTGATAATGGTGGCACTAGTGGTGGAGTTAATGGTGGTGATAATGGTGGCAGAGATAATGGTGGCAGTGGCAGTGGTGATAATGATGGTAAAAATGTTTGGTGGTGATGATGATAGTAGTCGTAAACTTATGTGAAATAAACAAAATAATAATAATAAAATAAAATAATATGAAAATTAAAAATCTGTATTTGTACCTTGAGTGCTTTCTGATAGCCTTTGAAGAGTGCAGCCTTCTCTTGCAATTCATTCATCTTTACCAGTAATTTGTTCAGTATTTCGTGCACCGCAGCTACACTTGTTTCTGGAGCCAACAAAGCTTGGTTCTGTTTTAGTTAAAAGAATTCGATTAAATTTTATTATTTGACAAATATGTATTTTAATTTGCATTTTGAAATTGTTATTCTTTACTAACACCTGAGTAATTAAATAATAGCAATCATCATTTATCAGCATCTCACCATCTTTTCATAATCATCTCCAACATTGTTAACATTACTGCTGCTACTACTGCTACTACTACTGCTACTACTGCTACTACTAATGCTACTAATGCTCTTAGCAAGCCAACAACAACAGATAAAACAACTAACTTGTGAATGTTGTTTGAGTATCTTCAATTCCTTATTGAATTCGGCAATGTCTTTTTCGAGGCTCGAGTTGAACAACTGGATGTTCTTGTCGTGGTCGCCGAGCGTCTTGTCGATGCAGTTGTACAGATTCGAAATGGAGGGGTAGAGTGTCTGTGTGGATTGAGTGATCAGGATGATGATGATGATGATGATGATGATGATGATCAGGATGATGATGATGATGATGATGATGATCAGGATGATGATGATGATGATGAAACTATGGTGGAGATGGAAGTGATGAAATGATGAGACTATGAAGTGATGAAATTTTTATGAAGGCTATGGTTAAGATGATAATCATGACTATGAAATTATAAACAAGGTGGTGATGATGATATTGATTAATATGGAATTATGGTACTATAGTGCTATGGTAGAGACGATACTGATAATGATTTTAATTTAGATTAAGATTCATGAAATAATTATGAGCTCACAGCAAAAACTGCAAAATCTTCAGGAGGAGTTGGAACGGCAAACTTTTCAACGAGATCGTACATTTCCTTAACAATTCCTGCTTCTTTCATCAGCCCGTCAATCTGTGTGAGTGAATGCATCA
Source organism: Erpobdella octoculata (assembly GCA_963978895.1). Taxonomy (NCBI): domain Eukaryota; kingdom Metazoa; phylum Annelida; class Clitellata; order Hirudinida; family Erpobdellidae; genus Erpobdella; species Erpobdella octoculata. The sequence goes on from OZ022246.1 coordinate 26,265,208, forward strand.
GTTTGTAGTAGAGAGGGACAAACAAAAAACAAAAAAACGTTTCCATTACCACAGTGGTAATTACCATCATCATCATATTCAACACCATCACCACCATCATCTCATCATCATCACCTTCACCATCACCATCATCACCACCACCAACCATCATCATCTTACCCTTTCTTGAATTTTATCAAGAAAAACAAGCTGGTTGACATAATCTTGTGTGGTCGAGCATTGAAATTCTAAATTAAATTTGGCATCAAGAAGCTCAGTCGTCAATCGTTCAGCTTCCTTTCTTGCTTTCCATGGTAACAGAAGGTTGATAACCTGGAGAGATTAGTAAAAATTACCTGTATTCATTCAATTAAGCAGGTGCAATACCTGAAAGCAATTTTCATCATCGTTGCAATCATCATCAACTAACATCCAAGCAGTTCAGTGGTGAAGGAACGAGACAATTTTTCAAATTCGAAGCATCTACGAGAAACAATCCGAGAGATTTCCTGGCTTGTATGACGTCTATCATGCGGAACTGCCTGTGATACTTTTCCAGCATCGAGGCGAAAAATGGAACGTCTGTTATGGATGATGAAAAGAAAAAAGGAAAATTTTTATAATAATTAATTCGTAATTAACCTCATCATGCTCTATCCATTATTTGTTTATTGAAAATGCCATTTCATTTTTAACAAACACCCATCATCATCATCATCATCATCAGTTTCAACATCATCATCATCATCAGTTTCAGCATCACCATCATCAACTGTTTCAGCATCATCATCATCATCATCATCATTAGTTTCAACATCATTCTTTACCTACCATGATTCTCTTGTTTCACAGCCTCAATATTGAAGGCATTGTTTTCGACGAAAAACTCAAGAAATTGCTTGAACGTTTGAGCATAAGTTTGAACGCATTTGAATCCAACGTGTACATTTTCCTGTATTAAAAAAGTTTAAAAAATTGATAGAAAATAAATAAATAAATCTATAAATCTATAAACCAATCAATTAATTATATAATCAATAAATCAATACAATCATCATCAAGGTTAAATCAATAAATAAATCAATTAAACAACCAACCACAATATTCTTAATAAGAACTATAATATATTTATCTCCCTGAAACATCGTCAACAGATCCGGCCCGTCCCCGCATGTTTTCTTTTCTAATTTGTTGTTCACCAATGGTCTAAAATATATGTTAATAAATTAATTTATTCAGATTTTTTTTCACTAGCTGTAAAATTATAATAATTTATTTAGCTGTTAAAATTATAATAATTTATTTAGCTGTTAAAATTATAACAATTTATTTAGCTGTTAAAATTATAATAATTTATTTAGCTGTTAAAATTATAATAATTTATTTAGCTGTTAAAATTATAATAATTAAATTATTACAAGTCAAACCTAGTGAAGACATCAAAAAACGGATCCGACACCAGGTTGTGGATTCCCAGCGCGGTATCCTGGTAGGTGAGCATGAGGTTTTTGATGGCAAGTTGGTACATGCTTTCATCGGGTTCGAATTCGAATTGGTCGCTTACCATGGTAAACTCGGTAACAAAAAGAGGAGAGTTTGGATCGTCCGCGGGGATCAATCCGAATATCTTTTGAAACGAAAATACGAATAATAATATACATGTATATCTGTGTTTGAGATTGTCTCTGAATTGTGTCTACTGACAATGTGTCAGGAATCAACTATAGAATAAAATTAAATAAAAATATGCTTATCATTATAATAAATAAATTTTTTTAATCTTTCAGACCTTTTAAAGCAAAATAAATAAATTAATTAGATAAATTACCTTTAATGCAAAATAAATAAATTAATTAGATAAATTACCTTTAAAGAACAATTAATAAATTAATTAGATAAATTACCTTATCTAATTTCAACTTCTTTCCCTGTCTCTCTTCACTAAGCTGAAGTGGAAAAAACGTGCATTTTTTATTTAATTTATATATATATGAAATATAAGTTTATTTTCTTGATAAAATTAGTGAAAAAACCCAAAATTAATTTGAAAAAATAATTAAGACGTGTAAATTAAAACAAATGAAATTAAAAATCAAAACGAAATACTTTTCTGATCTTTTCAGGATTGGGCGGAGCGTTAGCAGCCTCTTCTACAGCTTTCAACCAATCAACAATTTCTTCATTTGTTGGCATTCTCTTCACGTACCTCGACAACTGGGAGAGAAGGCTGCGAATGGAACCGACAACCAAACTGTGTAGAGTGTTCACCAGCATGTAGTCAACCAGTCTTATGAAGCTGGAGATAAGTAAGTAAGTAAGTGATTGAGTGAGTGAGTGAGTGAGTGAGTGAGTGAGTGAGTGAGTGAGTGAGTGAGTGAGTGAGTGAGTGAGTGAGTGAGTGTGAGTGAGTGTGTGAGTGAGTGAGTGAGTGAGTCAATCGTTATGAGTGAGTGAATGAAAATGAGTCAGTAAGAGTGAGTGAATGAAAATGAGTTAGTAAGAATGAGTGAATGAAAATGAATTAGTAAGAGTGAGTGAATGTAAATGAGTGAAAGAATGAAAGAATGAAATGAGTTGGAAAGAACGAAGGAATGCAAATTAGTGAAAAAATGAGAGTAAGTGAACAAACCCAGTAAGTTTATTACAGATAGTCCTCTTATTCGCTTGTTCAGTATAAGTCATTTCGTGTGTCTCGGTGATACCTGAATCTTTCATTGTTTTGCTTCCTTGAATTTTCATAGATTCTAAACTCTCTGCTAGAACAAAAAATTGTATTTCCTAATGAAACAAAACATGTAAATATTAGATATTACCAAATTATGTTTATATTACAACTTAACAACAAAATATTTTTATTTATTCAATGTTACTCCTCACATACGACCATTCAAACCTGACCACCTATGACTAACAATTTATGACCTAATTTATATTTCTTTGATTGTAAATACAGTACAATCCTGTACTGCCATTCCAGTACATTTTCTACTCACGCATTCAATCCATATCAACCGATCTATGTACACCCGTACAATACAGCTCACTTTCCCGCTCAACCATAATAGTTATGAATGAAAAAATAAAAAGAATTTTTTTAAAGTGGCTACACGGTCAAACGAGCTTCGGAACCAATCTTCTGCCTGTTAATCTTTCTCACCAACCACCCCTCCTTTCCATCAACTTATCTTCATTTAAACAACCTGCAGTAGTGTTTGCATGGTGGCGACGTTGGTAGTAGTCATCGACGGAAAAATTCGCTTTGATGAGAACTTGCTTGCAGGCCGCCATTAAAATGGTCTTTATCTCTTCTCTGTAATTGTGCAGTTTTTCAGAAGCCTAATAAATAAATAAATGAATACGTGAATAAATAATATTAATAAATTTAAAAATAAATAAATAATACTAATAAATAAACAAATACATGAATACATAAATAATATTAATAAATTTAAATATTATGAACAACTTTATCTATAATAATTATTAACAACCAATTTATAAACAAATTGACAAATCAACAAAATTTCAAGAATATTGGAAAATATTTTACAGAAAATAATTTATCTTCAACCGCGTATAAGAATCCTCTCTCATACAAAACAAACAACCCCCCTATTAAAAGTATAAGACCCCTTCTACTGAACATACAATCTCTTCCCACTTTAAAACAAACTCATACAAAATGAAACTTTTCATTCAATCCACAATATTCTCTTTTATGCAAAAAACCGGCTCTCAACTTACCTCTCTGAGCTGTTCAATTTGAAGACGTAGAAATGTTTCCAATGTGTACAATTTGTCTTTATTCAATTTGCACAATATCAAATCTTCCATTTTCAAACAGAGCTCTCTCGTTCCCAATAAACTCGGCCTCAAAATCTTATTTCACGAATAAATACAAGTAAACATTTATTATCAAATATTAATTAATACAAATTAAAAAAACAAGAACATTAAAACTAATTTAATGTAATTATTAAAAAAAAAGATTAACCAGAATCTAACATCATTAGAAATGAAAAGAAATTGCTTCAAATATCCTTGAGAGGCTTCAAATTTCTCAAATCTCACGTTTTTCCTCCACACGTTGAATGCTTTCCACTGACGAAACAGCCTGAACAATCGTATCTGCATAGCGGAATTTTGTATTCGTATATTAAGCAGCGGAAGGTTTAAATTCTATATCAAATATATCCTATTGTGATAATTCTAGTTCAAGTTTTAAAAATTATTCAAAATCTTCTTCAACTTCCCTCGATTGCATGCTTATTCATAAAAATATAACAGAAGCTATTCGTTCAGCATCATCATCATCATCATCATACTCACATCATCATTATCATACTCACATCACATAATCATCATCATCACCACTACAAACTTTGGTGAGCTGTTTGAAGTAGGCGAATTCTTCATCGAAACGAGACAGTGAAATGAAATTATTTTCTTCGTTCATTCTAACTCTCATAACTCCTCGCTGACTGACCGTGCAGTAATCGGTCTGATCGATCATGCTGTATGGGACCAACCTGTTGTCAGGGTAACGATTACGATTTGAGTTATTTAAATGATTGAGTAAGTTAGTAGTAAGTAAGTAAGTAAGACAAAAATGGTGTCACATATTTCATCTACGGAATAATAAATTTGTGCTACTATTTCTACTAACATTAATTCTCCTTAACCCTTCTCATCACTGCTGACTTATTTCCTCATTATCATTGTCTTTATCGCTAGAGTTATCGTACCATCATCATTGTCGTACAAAGAACTCATTCACTCACTTATTAGACGACCCACTCAAGCCACCAACTCAAGCCACCAACTCAAACCACCCACTCAAGCCAGCCACTGTAACCTTAAGTAATAGTAATGATAGTGAACGCTGTTCTTCTTGGCTGCCGGAGTGAGGTAGACAAAGTCCAGTTGAAGATTTGATTTTAAGGTTTTTATTATCTCATGGATGTCCGTCATTCCGTACAATTCTTCCAGACCTTTTCAATGCATAATTAATTATTAATTATTAAAGATTTTATAACAAACATAATATTTGAGTAAAAGATAAAAAAAATAGTTTTTTAAAATTTAGTGCATCATCATCATCATCACCATCACCTCTCTATGATATTTTTCACTATTTAATTATCAAAAGACAGTGTTAAAAAATAATGGACTACAATTTCAAACAAATTAAAATAAATAAACTAATAAATCAAATTGATAAAATAATGAAAAATTAATCTAAAAAAATTATTTAAAGTGCTTTTTATTATAAAAAAAAATACCGTGAAGATAAATTGAAAGTGAAAGTAAAAATTCTCTAGAAGGTTCTCTAATTTCATGCATAAATTTATTTACCTTCATGCAGATCTAGAGATGGACTGATTTAATGCAAATAAAAGTAATAAAGATCAATTAGTTATTAAATAACATAAACAACATCTGCTGAGAGTCAGTAATAGAATTACACACAAAAAATATCCAGAATTAAATAGCCAAGTAATAAATATGATGAATAGAACATAATTAATTGATAGACTATGTTATCAAGTAATGTTGATTCTTGAAAACCCTATCAGATAAACCTACCTGTTGATAAAGATGTAATTTCTTTGTCATATCTGAACCCGACTGATGCTTTTCTTGCAGTCTGTAAAATATTAAGTTTTTGAATTTGTTATTTATTTATTTAATAATGATTGGTAGAGTAGAGACATAAAAACTTGATGGAACATGTAAACTGGTTAAAAAATCTGCTTGGTACTGAGCTAGTTATTGGCAAGGAATTACGGCGATTAATAGTAATTTGACTCAAATCAATATAATCAATTTCACAGTGGAAGCAGAAACACTTCCATTATTAAAAATATAATTTTCAAAAGTAATTCAAATTAATAAAATGTTATGAAATTAAACACCTGGTCTATCGGAGGTAATTTGGAGCTGACATATTTCAGACCTTTATTGATTGGTGGTTCAGCTGTTATGTCAAAGCTATTCCTCATCTGAGCTGATCTTAATACAGGCTGAAAGTATTATTTTCATTATGAACTGAACTCTTTAAATAACCGAATTTAATTCGTGATTTTCCATGCTAAGAAATATAGTCTCATCCTCGGACACTGAATGTTCCAATAGAGTTTTTTGATTAACTAGTCTTTTATAGATATCATATGGATATGACCTATATTGTCCTATATTATATGCAAGATAACAATACCTACAAGTCAAAGCTTTAATTTGTTTAACTTATTTATTGAGAAATTGAGGTGTCTAGATTTTGACAAAAAAATACAAAAGAGCAATTACAAGAGGTTCAAGTTTAGAAGAAAAATCTCTGCTCTTTTCTTTTCCCTTGAACGCAGACGCTCTGAAAGGCATCGTGGTCAGATCCGGAGGGGAAGGATCCTGCATGTATGGTTTGACGAATATTCTATCGATGAGTGCCTGGTGATCAACCTTCGCTAAATTTGCAATTGTCTCTTTAGTTATCAGCTCTTTCCGCCGCCCGCTGACGCAAGTACGAAAGTTTTTCATCGGGTCCGACATTTTCTGCTTTGGCTGTGTCTGCTATATAGTCCAATTTTCAAATTCTAATATCGTTGCTTGATTGATTAAAAATAAAAACGATCGATAAAACTCCGTAACATATACATTAGAAATGTTAAATATTTAAAAATAACTTTTTATTATTTTGCAAGTATACCAGCAATAAAGAACGAAGCTCTAATAGCTTAATAAACTTTTTGCCGAAAACTTCTTAGCTACGAGCTGTTAGCGTTACTATAGAAACAACGATCATCTGAAAGTTAAATTCAAAGTCTTCGTTTAATCAATCTTTTTCAAATAAAAAAAATATATATATAAATTTTATTAAGCCGAATTGAGTCACAACGGATTTTTTTGCGTTATAAACATCTTTTTTCGTCTTTCTAGAAATGTTCTTGTGTCCTTTATTCTGAATCTTTTTAGTGAGATTTTCCTTTTAACTTTTTTTTGGCTTATTTTTTTATTACCATTAAAATGCAAATGAATGAAGACAAACAAAACAATTGAATTTTTGGAAGTATTTTATTTCTTTGTCTTTATCATACTTAAAATATTGAAGCTTATATAAGACAATGCAAACTCTAGAGCAAATGCAACAAAGGCCTCAAAGTTGAGCAATTTTAATGAACAATTAGAATTCTGCCAAGAAAGGATAATGTGGAACATTTTCATCTCGAATCATGGTGACCCTACAGCAAAATTTAAAAAAGTTTTAGATATTAAATTAAATTAAATTAAATTAATTTATTACAGCAAAATCAATGCTTCACCTGTTTGGTATTTAATGTATAAAATTCAATCAAAAATTATAAATAAGTTAACCCATCAGCCTTGATTTTCACATCAAACAGTCTTTCATTTCTATCAATCTTTTTAATTTCTTCAAAATCCTCTTTTGCAAGATTGAAATCAAAAATCTGTATTTATTCATAAGAAATTACTTATTTTGATTCTAGATTGTATTATTCTTCAGAACCATTCAAAGCTAAAACACTAAATTGTCCTCACGTTAATATTATCTTTTAATCTTTTAGGATTTGAACTTTTAGGTATGGTACAAATGTTTCTCTGAACGAGCCATCTTAAAATAATTTGTGCAGCTGTCTTCTTGTACTTCTGTGCCAGCTTTAGTATCACATCATTCTCAAGGACAATCTTCCCGTCAGACCTAATTCCACATCAAAAATCTTTCGTAAGAGACTCGGAGCGTCATTTCAGATATAGAACATGTGGGAAAAAATAGGGTGATGGTCGGGGGAAGGGGAGTAGTCATAGCAATTTTTTTACTTTTCTAAAAATTGCTGAACTTTTTCTTTCCTGAAAAAGACATCCCCGTAATGACGCTCCTTTATTTATTTATACAGACTACTCTAAAATATGATGATGATGATGATAATAACAGTTTAAACTATTTGATGCTGACTTATTTAAAAATGTTATGTTAATAGCTATTATTTGTATTTATTAGGGTTAAGTTAAAAAAAAATCAACCATGGTCTTGCTGGAGAACCCAGGCTTCCATATCCAGTTACAGTTATGCCATTGCTGTGACAAAAATCAACGAGTTTCTGGTTTTGGAAATACGGATAAATTTCGACCTGAAAAACACATAAAATTAGCCAAAATTAAAAAAAAATTGTTTTGCGACCAATCTACCATTTTATATTCATTAGCTAGATTACTTGTATCATGGCCGGCTTGATTGTACAGTGGTTCAAAACGTTTTGAATTTGAGCTTTGTTGAAATTGGAGAGTCCTATACTTCTCGTTAAGCCTTCCCTAACACATTCTTCCATGCCCTACATTTATGTAATAAAATACTTGACCCGACTTTTCTTAAGGTAATATTAATGTAATTGATCACGTTTAATTTTTATATCTTTAAAATTAACTAAAATACAAGTTTGGTTAAACACTAGAACTGTCTAGAACTTACTTTCCACGTCTCTACGTGTGGAACATCATCATAGATTATGTCTCCTTTTTCATTCATTGGCAAAGGATTGTCACCAGACTACAATAACAATAAAAATCGTTTATTTTATTTCTGTTTCCTTCAACTTAAAGTTGACACGAACCGGGCAGGAATTTTGTGCTAAACCTAAAGATTTTAGGTCTGTAAAAACGGGCCGTGTTGAGTCTAAATCAAAACTGGATGAATTGGGTCTGGAATTTTTTGCCTATGAAACGGTCCGGACCGAGTTGCAGGATTTTAGATTCTATCATCTACTATGTTGAAAAATTGTTAATAAAAACATACATATTTCTTACATGCAAACAAAAACATAAGAAAAGATCGATAAAATTGGCCTACTTTGAAGCAAATAGGCCAATGGACATGATAAAGGTCAAGGTAGTCCAATTGAAGATCTCTGAGAGTTTGTTTTAGAGCAGGTTTTACGTCTTCTTTGCGATGTTTGTGACACCACAGCTGAAATAAAATGATTTTTCGGAATTGGTCAGATACCTATATTTTAGGCAGGTTTTTAAAGAAGTACACATAGGCTGCCAACAGAAATTCTGGGTCCCTAAGCAGAACAACCAAAGGCATGTTGTAACAGAGACGTCATTTCAGCAAAGCCTCAAGGCCCACCAATTTTTCCACAAAATTTTCAAAAACCTCTTTTCATTTTCCTCCCAAAAACCTGATGAACGGAGGGGAGATAAATGAAGGTACTTTTCAAAAAAAATACTTCAGGGGACCCACTGAACATAATAGGGGACCTACTTCACCGTCATGGGGGCCCACCTATTTATAAAAAAAACCCACTCAAACCTCAAGAAGCTTCCACTGTACACTTCTGAAGGCCCCACTTTTACCTTTTGGGGGTTCAAAACTACGTCAGGTGGAGCAACACCCCCCCCCCATGCTGCCCAAATGACGTCTATGTGTTGTAAACCTAAAGTGTTACTTAAAGGTTTCTAAAAAAAGTTTTTAATAAAGCAAACAATATAAATGACCATCTATTATATTCATATGTTTATTTTTGAAATACTTAGACCCCTGGTCATTTTTCTTCCCTAGCCCACTGTACATTGGCTCTGAAGCCCAAGAGGTGTGATATCTATAATGACATTTATATTAAATACCAAAGGCTGACTGACCTTGCTAACTATGAAAAGTTCTTCTCTCTTTACAATCTTTTTATCCAGAACTGCTTTCAAGGCTTTACCTTTGTGATAGAAAAAAGAAAAAAAACTCAGCGGTTTTGATAAAATAAATTTTTGATATGTTAACATCGGTTTAACTCTCTTTAATTTTTTTATATTTTCGGCTACAGAAAAAGTTATTTTTCTTTTAAAATTTAAACCTATATCTGCTTCATTTCCGTAAATAGGAGAGCAGTCGATGTGTCTATATCCTGCCTCAATGGCATGAACTACAGCTTCCTCCACATCCACACCCTGACGACAAAAATTATATTTAATAGACATAGAATAATATAGATATTTTTTATTTACGATACGATAGTAAGTATTTTTTGGTGACAACTACATAACTGAAGAAATCATACCTGCCATGTTCCGAGCCCCAATAGAGGAATTTCATATCCACTATTCAATTTAATTGAAACCATTATGTTTGTTTTTTTTATAGAAAATTTAGAAAGCTGGCTAAAAGATGTAGCTAAAATGCTGAATTTTACGATTCAATCAGAGTCTGCTTAGCAGCTGGCAAACAATCATTCCGTGTCTTATATAGGTATAACCTTCATACCCACTTAACTGAAAATATTGATAATAGCTGACGGCTATTGTTTGGAATTATTTATTTCAAGTTTGCACTTATCGTTGTAAGCTAGCTAATTCGTCTAAAATTATTGCGGCTTATCTATTAAGGGGCAAAGTCCACTTTTTATAAAAATGTTTTTATTATACCAAAACCGTTTGAATTCTGTATTATCAGACTGACGGTTTTTTTGACATAGCCTGTCATTTTCAGAGTCTGTTAACAGAAAGGTAACTCAAAATAAATCTATGGGGTCCAGCGTCTCCATCGGCTCGTACCCCTCTGGCCACAACTTGTAGTTCTTTTATATTGTTGATAGAAATTAAAGTTTTTTTTTTTAATTTAATTATTTTAAATATTTTTTATAGTGTAATTATTAAAAAGAAAATAATAATTTGAGTCAGTTTGTAAAATTTTGAGAATTTAATTAGGAACTGATACATCACTAGAATTCTTCTGTTCTCGGTTTTATTTTCTGTTGCCATCTGCCGATGATTATATAACAAAACAACTCGCTTGTTTATTTTTGATACTTCGAATGGAGTAGTTTTAAATGCCAAAATATTGAAATAAAATATCTTTAATTAAATATGTATTATTTAAAATTTTTAATTACAGCAATGACATTTTTGATTTACTTCACTCTCTCTCTCTCCATCCATTTGAAAAGGTGTTGGCAACAGCAGTTTGTGCGAATTGCTTTCTGCATGCATAAACACAGAGGTTGTGGCATTTCAGTGGGAAGCAGGGCTACCAATTGCCCCTGACTGAAAAAAAAATGGATAGCTGTCTGGGATACGTATAAGAATGAATACGTGAATCGGTAGAGCCGCAGTTGTCCCCCCTACCGTTTGTGGGTGTTTTACCCCAACCCTTGAGTAATAATTTAAGAAAGAACTTTAAAAGCATTTAAAAACTAAGCAGATATTTTCGACTGTCTTTTAGTACATTTTTGTTAAATAGATGACGTCCAAAGAACGTTACGTCAGTTTACTTCGTGTCGCCTCCCCTTTTCGCATTTGAACGAAGTAAACAAGTGTACGCCTGTAAGCCTCTCTTTCTATCTCGCCCTCATTGTTAATCCTCCTGTTTTTATCTGTTTCTCTCTTCACTCTCTCTATATCGCATTCACGATCTTCTGAAGTGCCTCAAAATGATTATTACATTTGCCTAGTGCTTCAACCTGGTTCATTCAACTCTGTTAGCATTTAGCAGACATATATTATTCGAATACATACCTACGAGGATATCAAATGCGAACGTCCGTATCTTTATGTTACGAAAAAATCTGAATCGTCACTGCGTACGGGCGGATGTATACAAACAGGAAGCGAGCAGAGAGATGAGCAGAGAGAAAGAGAAAGAGAGAGCTTTGGAGAGACAACAAGAAGGAGAGTAGATATTTTACAGACGCCGGGAAAATTGCTGTTGTTTTTCGGCGACATTGGGCTAAATCGAATTAACATAATTAGACTTAATTGCACGACGGTGTCGTAAGACACATAATTTAGCATGAAATAGAAAAAGAAACAGAGGTACACGTATGTACACAAGACGTCAATTTCAAATCCGGATCTATACACGTACGGGTGGTGGTAAAAAGCACACTGCAATTATAATGGACTGCAGTTTATCTGTAGACAGAGGCCTAGAGACCGTCGCCTGCAGTGCTTTTGATGTGTGTGTGTGTGTGTGTGAGTATAACAACTGTCCGGTCGGTCCCTAGAATAGCAACAACAACTATGCGTACTGGTTTGATACGACAGTCGTGATTTGTACTACAGAGACCACTAAAACTACGGCTAACACATCTCGACAAGAAAACTCTTGGACGGCGTTGGACGAACGCACTAGCAAAATTTGTCATACTGACTGTCCCACAGAATTATCTTGTTGGATTATGTAAATATACATGTTTTTAAAAACAGAAACACTGAATAACTTGCAATATACGATTAATATGTAACCGATTCGGCAGCAATAGATTCGTGTGTGTGACCATATGTTTAGCTTAGCTGACTGCTAATTTCGCCTACGTCAACTGCTCATCAGTGATGGTTTAATCGATTTCACAAAAAGCGAGTGTGACTCGAAAATCAAGTTATTTTTTTTTATTAAATCGTCAAAATATCGAGTGTTTTAAAATTTCGTTTCTTTATTTACGTTGAAATGCTGCCGTAATAATTATAAACAGCTGATCCACGTATGTAAAATTGTTGAAGTCGACTTCTACCGGCTTATATCGGCTTGACGAGAAAAAGAAAAGAAAAACATGCTAAAGAATGGATAAAGTCAATCAGAAAATGAGAAGGTTTAATCTGAGGGGCGTTTTTGTTGGACTCAAATCTTCCGTGACAACACCGCAAAAGTCAGACGTTGGTATCGAAGAAAGCCTCAAATCTGAACATTTCCAGATTGGAAAGGTAAGATCTGTCAGTAAGTCTATGTTAATTTCCAGATTGGAAAGGTAAGATCTGTTAATGTTAGGTAATTGTTACTGTTTTATAGCCTGACGATTAGATGGCATCAGCAAAAACTTGTTATGCTACGCAAGCTGACATTTGAAGAATTCATAAAAACACCAAGCTGTCGTGTTTACAATTTCAGAAAATATTTTTTTCTCGATATGCTGAGCTAAAATTAAATAAGCTTCGGTAGGGGTGAATGATTATTGTTCAGCTGTTTGAAAAACAAAGAAAAAATAAAATTATCGAGCTCAACAAAATTTAAACTATTATTTTACATTTTTTTATGGTTTCAGCTTTTTGTACTTGCAGCTCTATTACAGCCATTTACTCAAGTGTATTATTCATTACATTGAGTGGCAATACGATACGAAGTTTAGCGCAGCTTGCATTATTTATGTTAATATCAATAGCATTATGAAAACAAAAACAAAAACAATGGCCCATATTATGTGCGTCAATATTTTAGGCTACGGTATTTTTCACAGACGCTCCACGTTTCACCTAATTGACAGATAGGTGGAAGCGGAGTATTTTGATGACGTTTTAATTTTACGGCGCCATTTTAATGCGACATCTTACAAATGCTTTTACAAGCAGTTTACTTTACGTGCAAAATTAACTAACTCACGGTGTGCAGATAAATCATATCCAAACTCAAAGAACCATTTCTTTTCCTTTACGCCGGAACCTATTATATAAATTTAAAGTGGATTCATTAGTTACGTAGAACAAGAACCATTTGTTATAACATTTCCTAATTTTTGTTGCCCTCACATACTTAGACTTGCAAATGGCTTACTAACTGCAAGTCCAGCAGATGTGGGTGTATAACGAAGGAAAGAATAATATAACCAAACTGGCATAAAACCGTGACTTCCCGACACGGGGCATATTAAAATTCACATAAAGTCTGAGGTTTACATGCGGGAAAATGAAGTAGGTACTCCGGCTCGTTTGAAAGTTGCATGCATGGAAACCTCGATTTCCAATCGGTGAACTTATTTATATTCCTCTCTCGTGTCTAACTTTTGACTTTTCGGTTATAAATTGTTTCCGCCACTTCAATAATTACTAACTCAATTTTTATCCATTATACTCAACACAATAGAAAGCAAAACGGAATAATTAAAAAAAAACTTGTCTTAAATTTCAGCTCCGACTCAATGAGGCTTCAACATCACACAAACTTAGCTTCGTAGTTGAAAGAAGTTTTGAGGTTTTCAAAAAAAAAATGACAAAGGAAACTCAAGAGAGGTGCTATACAAATCAATCATTGTGTCAGACGCTTGCAAAACAGGCCACAATCGATGTAATTACACAGGGTGCGGCCATTGAAACGTTTGGAAATTAAGTAAGGGAAATGAAATCGAATGAAAAAAACGCAGTTTTTTTTAATTAAAAACAATAATTTAAAATGAAATTGCAATACGCACGACAGCGGAAAAAATTCTTCAATTGTTCTCGCGAAAGTTGTTTCATTTTCAAGACCTTGATTTTCATCTTAAATAACAACAAAGTTCAATTTGTTTTTTAATGTACTGTAGCGTTTTTTTCTAAATAGTTTTTTTACGACAAACATTTTTTAGTATAGTATAGTATAAAATCGATTTTGTGTTTGTTTTGACAGATCATATGTCATGGATTTCCATACCAGCCGACAGCTCTGGCCTGCGATCCACTCCAAAACATACTGGCAATTGGGAACAGATGTGGAGCCATCAAAATGTCAGTTTTATTTTACAGGCTATTTATACATAATAGAAATATTGAATATTTGAATAGTTTTATTGGAATTATCCTTAAGGAGGAAAAAGAAACGAGATCCTTTAAAATTAATAGACTCGTCAATAATCAAGAAACGCTAAACATGTTTTTTGCCACAATCTTCGGGTGAAACTACGAGTAAGCACTATACCACTTAATACAAGTAGGCAGAGATTTGTAATTTGCAATAGCATCTACTTATTGGAACACACCTGTGTTGTTACACAAGGAACATTAAGACGTACGGCTTGGCATTGCTCCTTCCTCAGTTGCTCTGCACGACTCTCTCTTACAACCGTAACTCACCTTTATCGCTTTGTTGAATGCCAACTGCATTGCATTTACTTATGCTAAATTCTTCCGGTCTTAAATAAAGGCATTTTATATCCTCGAAAATACTCTAAACTTATGTATGTTTTAGGTATCCTCGAGAAAAATGAAAATGTATGGATAATGGATATATACGTGTATATTATAGTTATTACTTCCCTAGGTTTCCAATTCCTGATTTTTTACATCGGGTCATTTCCCGAGCTTTCCAATCCCAGAACCACGAAATAATTAATTCCAGTAAATAGAATTTATAAACCTGGATGAACATCCATGCTAAATCCGTTAAAAAATTAACATAGTTACGTTCAAAATAAATTACTGAAATGGGACAGATGTCTGTGGGTTGTAGGAATATGTGAAAAGTTGAAGTTAGCGCAAAATACTAGATTGTTATGTACCCAACGTTTAAAATAATCATAAGGTTCTTTCGATCGGCTGGACGGTCTGACTGTAAGAGTTTTCGGTGCAAGTTTCCAAAATTGCGGATTAAAGTTGATGCTATTATTACGTCTATAGCTATGAGAGTAAAAAAAGAAGAAGATGGAATAAGAGAGCGAATGAGTAAGAGACAGAAAAATGAGTGTTTCTGTTCACGGCCCTTAAATAAATCTGGTGAAATTCAACGAAAGCCCTTTTGCTTTGTCGTGATGCACTCAATGGTGACTCGGAATTTTATAGTTTATGGAGGCCATCAAAGCAAGAGCGGCGGCCGCATAAAAGTCCAACGGCGATTGTTCAGATCTTACGTTCGTTGTCGAGTGGATTGTTTTGACCTTTGATTACGGGTCAAAGTCGAAATTTGATAGCCATCCTAGCTGGTGACCTAAGTTTTATAAAATTTTTGCTATCCGTTCGAGAATAATTTAAACAGATTTTGGAGTGAATATTTTGTTTATATCGAGTCCCATTTTCATGTGTTCTTATGTAGTAAAATATGTTTTGTTTCTTTCAACAATAAACTATTTTTACTAAAAACATTCAATTAGGTTTTCGGTTTATAAGATGAAATCAGAATAATATAACTTTCCTGTATCTTTTCTCCCCTGTTCCCTTCTTTTTCTCCCTCTCTCTCTTTCTAGGGTAATTATGATCAATTTGCACCTGGACCCTGATTCGACTTTCGAGCCGGAACTAGAAAGGAAACAGTCTAATGGAAGGCGACCTCTGCTAGATTCATTGAAACTACTACAATTTATCTTTCTAAGTGTAATTTTCTTCATGACCCGTGCCAGCCATCGTTCTTATAAATGTCGAATTCATTCGACTGCACAGAAAGTAGTTGTTCATTAGCATATTTTCAAAATATTCTACTCTCTGACCGGGCTGTCTTATATTTATAGAAAAAAATCCATCAGAAAAAGTTTCTGACAAAATAGTGTATTTGTTTCCATTTTTACACACGGAGGCTATAAGTCTTTGTAATAGTTGAAGGTTTTTCAAATTATTTTATTTCTTTCACAAACCTCCCTAAATTTTGCTTTTCATGAATGGCTTTTAAAAATTAAAATTTATTTTACTCATAAAAATCAATCTTTCTTACATTCAAATGGTAACACTGGGAAATGAACAACCACTCTCGATCGATCGCCAGTTTTTTTTACCCGGCGAGAAAAACCAAAGAATGACACTTTTCTGAGTGAATAAATCGTCTACCCATAGAAAAATTCTAATTTTCAAGCTCTATTATTTTTTATTCATTTTTTCTTTTGCGTTAACTTTTAAGTTAAGTGCATCAGCTATAGAAAAAAAAACAATTTTGTTTCTTAATTATATATAGCCACTAGCTACTTGGTTATAATGCCATCTTAGGAATAATTATATAAAACTCTTTTTTTCATTTTTTCAATATGGCTATGACTAACGTGAACCACTATTTTACATTCTATCCTTAGAATCGGAAAACCTGGAGTTGAATATGACGTACAGCACGAAGTCGTCTGTCCAGTCAATCAACTGATTTTTCTCATCAACGAGGTTGGTTTGTTAATTGAACTGTATGCATATCTAATCAAAAGTTAATGGCTGATCACTGGTTTTTTAATGATCCTTGTTTGAATTATTAGCACATTTCCATGGCATTATTTCACCCATTAAATAGACTATCCTCTAGTTTGAAATATCGCAGGGCTGTTTAAGAGAAACAATTGTGCGTCAAAGTGTCACCATTATTCGTCTAAAATATAAACTGCACCGTACCTACTAAAATTAATTGAAAACGATATATATTATAAGATGATTAATCTGACCAGCAAGTTAGTCGAGCGGGTATCCGGCCGGGGATTCGGCGTTACTTGCACTTCATACGAGGCTTTTTTTTGCAATAACAAATGCGCTACGCTGCCCTGACTACAGACGACCCGAAAATGAAGAACGTTCCTCTGGGGTCTACCACGGATCACAGGAGCATTTCATTAGAAAACCCGGTGGCTTCAACAGCCTTATCACTCTCAGCCGTTCCTTGCAGGGATAGTGTTAGGCGAATTCCGATGGGCTGTTGATGTTTTGGCGGCAACACTATTGTCGCCATTTAAACGCTGTCGGTAAAAACTGTGGTTTTTTTTTGTAATTACGACGTTAGAAAAATGGATGTAACTGAGAGAAGTTTTTAAAATCATATAGGTTTTCTGTTTTCCATATGAATCTCTTTAATGACACGTAATGAGAACCAGGATCTCCCCATCTCTCAGTTAACGGACATCAGCTTGCGTGGGCGAGGTGCCTTAATTTGTCTCTCAGCATTGCCGGTGCCGACAATCGCCCACTCGTGTTCAGAAAACTTGTGCAGAGGTTGAAAGGAGACGATTTTTAAATTCGCATTTCGTGAGCCAGAGTTTGCTTTATGCATCTACCTCTCTTTTTCTTTAGATTTCTCGCAATCTTTCAAACATGTAACATTCGAAGATATAGACAAAAATAATGTAATTTGGTCATCGAAACCAGAGGTTATGAAGAACCATATTATGTCCGAATACATCTTTTGTTTTGAGTTACTATAATTTGAGACAAGAATTTTCTTTTCGTGAATTTCTTAAATGTTCTTAAAAAATTGTCCATCTGCTATTTTTTTTTACTCCAACCACTCGACAGCAGTCTTCGCTTCGCATGCCTAAAAAGAAACTCGATAAATTCAATTTATCCAGACGAAGCACGCCATTTCCTTCCAATGCTCTCCCGGCCTCGGGGTCTGGACCTAATCTGTAACGAGTCTTTCAAACAAAACCAGGGATTTTCTCTTTAAATTATCGACGTCCAAGACGAAAGCGCGCTTACCCATAGTACGCTTTGCTATCTCTTCTGCTGAGCATTTTTTATTTTATTCAGTTCTTGTTTTACCCAAAAAAAAAATTTTTTTCTTGTCTGGCAAAATCGACGATCTCGGATAACGATTCGCGTGGCCTCGCAGCAAAATCGATCAGCTTTTCAAGTGATGTACCATCAAACATCTACGACGATTGTCAAAGCGTGTCTGTGGACAACCTAACAACTTACGATCGGACAGTTTCTGCTTCTTTTGATCTTCTTTTTCGCTCTGCCTCTCCGTTTTTTTGTCGCTACTGCGCAATAAATAGATGATCGGATGTGATTTCTGCAATCCTCTTTTAGATCGCCTCGGGAAATTTGCTTTCGTTCAAAAGACGAAAAAGCGGGAACGTCGACCCGAAGGCAGCAACAGCGCTGTTTGTTTCTAAGAGCGCTGTGATGGATGGCCGACGGAGAGAATGGCGAGGAATTTTATTCTGCTGCCGGGCACACTCTGTAATTCCATGCTTCAACAAAGCAAAAGCGCGTGACTGCCAAAAATTAATTTTGAATCTTTTCTTACAATTTCCTATTCTTTTTTCGTATATTTCAGAGTCTCGTGACAACTTTCCTAGACTGTAATTGTCTTCACCAGGTCGACTCTTCATTTCCCATTTTGTAATGTTTTCCAAGCGATTGAAGTGGAACTTCGCTGTTCATACTTACGTGAAACCACATCTGAATGTTATAATCAAATTAAGTAAACGGTATATTTTAATCTTCCAGATTGGATAAGCTTGTTATGACCAGATAACATGAAACGTCTTAAATTTTGTAGCTTCAATTACCTTTATTAGAAAAGTATACACTAAAAACTAATTTAGAAACTCTTCTTAAACAATTATACTCTTCACTAGAGAAGGAACTGAAACTGAACTGTCTGTCACCTTCTTGCCTTATGCTTGCTTCCTTGTCTATTGACCCGACCACCACTAGAAATATAATAGCTAGAAGTTTTTTTCGTTGGGAACTACACTATATATGTGGACAAATCTTACCATAATGTTTTATAGATTAAAATTTTGGAATGAAGGAACGTTTTTAATATATGGATTTTCTCGTTTACAATTTTAGGTTCATTGCATCGATATCTAGTGAAAGCCAGTTTGATTATTTTCTGCACATTATTTTTTAATTTAATTGAAACCTCTTTCTAGACTAAGACATCCGGTGTTGCGTTTCTTGTAGAGATTTTTATAAGCCACCAATTGATGAGCATCGAGCTTGTGGCAGAAGCCGTTTGGATGCCAGTAAAAACTAGACGCAGGTGACATGATTTTGTAGAGCCGTTTGTTTACAATTCTCTGTAATCCTTTGAGAGATGTTACAGAAAAAGCTCCAAAGTTAAATTTTTTCAAAGATTTCACTATGCATCAGTATCTCGTGCTTTTCCTGTCGCTTTTTAGCTCTATTTTCCCCCTCTGTTACCCTCTAATATCAGAAGAAAGATAGTGCCATCTTTATTTCCATCGAGTTGTGCAAGGTCGTGCAATCAGGATGCATAATTTCTCGTTAGCATTCCGCGCGAAATGGAATCCCCGCCGGAGTAGATTTATAAGTAGCGCATCGGCCTGTTAGAGCATGATTTAATGTCATCAATTGCCTCCCAGTCCCACCCCTATTGTCTCCGACCGCCAACCGGATGAATTCCACATCGTCTCTCCCTCAATAAACCAGCTCTTCACCATGCTGTAGTCATTCACCTACGCTTCTTCTCTTTTTTCTCTCACTTTTCCACCAAATTCCTTGAAGCAGAAAATAAATTTTTAAAGAAATTACTACATACCACGATTTAAAAAAGACTGTCTGAGAGCTATTTCAGGGAGAGTTTAATTTTTCTTATGTGGTAGTGTAAAACCGTTCTAAGGAAGTATGCGTGCGCGCGGGCTATAATATTTCCGTGTTTAAAAATAACCATCTAGATTTATTTACAACTTCAACTGTCATGATGTCATTATAGATGAAAGGAGACTGTAGGCGTATACGCATCTGGGTTCCCAAAGACATTCCTTTCCATTGGTTATCATGTTTCGGAATTCCATTATTTTTATTATTCAATAGCTTTGACTTACTTTGGTGGTTTCCGTGTACCGGAAATCTACGGTATTTTTTTTTATCTGAGATTGAAACCACAAAGCTGTTTGTTGCTTTTCCTGGCAATCTATCAAGATTTTTCTTTACTGCAACTAGGAGAGTTATTACTAACATTATTACATTGAATATTATATCATTATCAGGCTCGAAGCCAGAGGGGGGGGGATGGATGAATTTCCCCCACAGTCAGAAATTTCGACACTTTTTTAGCTCTAGGTCAAGACGGGGGTATTTTTTCCTACACTAGTTTCCTATGTTACGCACCTCCCAAACATTTATTATTGGGGGAGATGATATATGATATCCCTGCTAAATGATCTTTTTTTGTTAAAATGTCCCCCTCCCCATCAGAAATTCCTGGCTAGGCGCCTGATCATTATCAAAATTACATATAGACATTCCACGATTCCAAACTTTAGCCATTTTATTCTGTCAAGTCTTCTTAGACCACTGATTTATTTTCTATCTTTATGACTGAATGAAGCATAAATTTCAGGATCATTTCTTTGTATTACTAGCACTGGCAGTAGAAATTATGCGCACGATAAATTAGATGCTCCTTTCTTTGTTGTTAATTTTAAAAAACCATCCTGTCTTCAAATATTTAAATTGGAAAAATAAATAAAAAAAATGGAAACTCAAAATGACGGAGCTTGGAGCGGATCGATTTCCCATCAAGATTTGCGAAACCTCTTTGCGTACGATCTCGAACTTCTCGATGCAAGGTGCCTGCTCCTCACATGGAAAAATCGGAACTGACATGCATACGTCCCTGGGATTACCGTGTCGTTCTTGGGGTGCCTGGGGCCAACGACGAACGGTCCTTCTTTATTTTTCTGGAAGATTCTATATTTTTGGTGTTTTTCAAAATTTCAAAATGGCAATTCGAGGTTAGCTAGCAAAAAAAGTAGAAATAAGAATGAAAAGGCTTACTTGCCAGGACAGGAATTTCTAAGGAAATTTTAATGAATACTGGGAGAAGACCATTAAATTGAGCTGAATAATAAATAATAGCTTATTTTTCAATTTTAGACGTTATTTTCTATAAACAAAATTGGGTTTTATTTTCCTTTGTCCGTTTTTATGAAAACTGCGTTTCTTCAAAAAAAAGAAAAGAAAAAAAGAATATTCTTTGCTAGTTTATTTAAAATTTAAAAAAATAGCCAAAGGTTTTGGTATTCAAGGTAGAAAATAAATAAAAAAAAACTTTTTAAAAACTAGTCTTATGATAAGACTAGGGTGCTCGCTAAGTTATACAGATCTGTTCATTAAATTCAAACTGTGCACCCTAGTCTTATCACAAGACTAGTTTAAAAAAAAAAATTATTTATTTTTATTTTCTACTTTTTAAACGATTAACCTCACAAAGCGAGTTAATTTGAGACTAGTAAAAAAAAAGATAAAAAAAGCTGCGTGAGAAAGTTTCGAATATCAACGTCACTGGAGTAACAAAGATGGGAGATTAAAAAAAACCCCAGTTTTGATATTCGAGAGAAAGCAACTGCATGGACCAAAGATGTGGTCATTTGTCTGCGTCGTTTTAGCATTCGTAACGATGCTAACCTTCAATAAATCATGGAAGCCATGATGCAAAATTCATAGATTTATGAAAGTCATCGAAGGCGTTTCTTCGTGAAAATATAAGTCAGCATAAAACTATAGATGAAGGGAACAAAAATTCAAGGAAAAAATACCGAAAAAAATCATCCAGCATTCGAGACGATCATCGCCCAGGGTAAGTATAGCAGGATACAGAAGAGCAAAAAATCTTTTTCAGGCTTGCGGTAGACGGTAGACGATAGACTAAAATGGCGACGCTTTCTCGCGTGTCTTCATCGATATAGAAAGTACTTTTTAGAACGAAAACTTGAATAAAATAAAAACCTAATGCCTCTCCTAACGATAGCTTTATTGACCCTAAATTTTCAGCTTTTTTTTCATTCTATACTTAATATTAAATTTCTATGTAAACGCGGACGCCTCCTACGGCTTGAAGGTGATCAAAGAAATAAAAAGCGCATTAAATAAATATTAAAATATGTTCTTAAATTTTTTTTTAAAGTTATACATTAATATAAAAACTAAATAAAATTTATAATTGTCTCAGTTTAAGATGTTAGTTTATACTATTACTATTTACATCGCCAGGGCTCTCTGATCTCTGTCACAGCCGACGATCAAATTCACATGTGGACGCTACGTCAGAAAAAGCCAGAACTTGTTCACTCGTTAAAATTTCAGCGAGAAAGGTTATTAATTTATAAAATAATAACTTTTTTCATAAGCTAAAGGCTAATGTATTTAATAATTAAGATCAATTTATTTTTAGCAACATTTTCTAGAAATAAATAACTTAGACTACATTAAATATTAAATACGTAAAATGCTATTTCTCAATTTTTTTACCTTTATCCACAAACCTTTTATTTTATGTCACCTTCCTATTCAACCGACATTAGCAGCTAAAATTAGTAAACTATTATGTCTGGTTGTAAGTTTTAAAGTTTTTCTAAATAAATAAAAAAATATTCTCATCTAACAAAAATGTTTTTCATTGTCGCAAATATGTGTATTTGACAGTATATCCTTCTCTTTATCCCGGTTGATTTGCCTGCATCTTTTTCTTCTTTTTTGTTTGTTTGCTATCTCATTTTTGCCGTTTATAATAACAGTGCACTGGGTAATATTTTGTTATTCAATTATAAAATATATAAAAAATATATATAAAATTCTATAAATGCTACGTCAATTTCAATTTCTTTGAAATTTTTCGTGAAAATTCTTGTTATAGATAACGTCTTTCATTAGATATTTTGCTTTTTCTTGTTGGTAGTCTCTGTATGTATATATTTTGTCTGAACATATTTTGTTTAAATCTGTTTTGTTATATATTCAAAAATGAATTTTTTTAAAGATTTCAATGATATAAGTGCCCGTGCAAAAAAAAAGATTATGTGAATGATATGAATGAAAAAATTGAATGAATGGATGAACAAATTAAAGAAATTATATATATATATATATATATATATATGGTTGTTTGTGTTTTGTATACCTATCAATGCTGGAGCAGTGGTATGTGTATTTATTGTATCATGTGTATCTATCCTGGAACGCAGCGACATGTCAATCTTGCGTGAGTTAAACAAACAAATTGTTATTTACGAGTTTTCTTTGCTGATGAACGAAGTGAAAAAAAATGATGAAGCAACAACAACATGATGGAAATAATTCAGATTTAAAAATAAAATTCATATTATTTGTAGTCATAATTATAAATATCTGGTAAAAATATTGAAAATAAAAAACAATCATTATTAATTTTAGTATTAGTACTAAATATTTTAATAATCTTTTTTTAATTAAACAAAAAGTGGTAACAAAAACCAATCAATATATTGTTACGTCTGGGTTCTGAGATTTCTGAGGGTTGATTTGTTTCTCTTTGAACATATTTTGTTTAAATCTGTCAACAACAACAATTTTGAATTAAATTTGTTTCACAAACAAACGTTTTTAGTATTATCTGTTATTTTCTTTCTTGTTGTCCAATTTCTTTATTATTTCCGTTTCCGTTTGGAGTTTTTTCCAGCACAAACATCATTAACTATATTGTGCATTGTTGACTGTTAAATACAGAGCATCGTATATAGTTGTTTGCAAAATATTTTTATGCACTCTATTATTTTGTTTTGCGTTCTTAAAAGCATTTTTTCTATTTTAAAAATGTTTTTCTCTTGGCACAATAGAGCTCTTCCTGTTTTGTTATATATTCAAAAATGAATTTTTTTTAAAGATTTCAATGATATAAGTGCCCGTGTAGAATGAGTGCAAAAAAAAGATTATGTGAATATTATGAATGAAAAAATTGAATGAATGAATGAATGAATGAATGAATGAAAAAATTGAATGAATGAATGAACAAATTAAAGAAATTATGAGCGGATGGAAAGATTAAGATGACAAAAAGAAAAAAATAAATGATTGAACGTTCATAATTCCGAAACGAGACAAAAAAAATTTTTCTTACCGCAAAAACGTTTTATCCTGAAAGAGTGAGAACACGAGAAAAGATAAGAATTGAATTTGGAATGAATATATAGTACTGGAAGTCATTAGAACTAGGAATGATTGGTACTTAATGATAACTAATAACGTTGGGAACGAATGAATGGGACTGAAAATGAATAAAAATGATAATTATTAAATATGGAAACGATAAGCAAAAGAATGGGTATTTAATGAGACTGGGAATGAATGAAAGAGAATAAAATCAGAATAAATAATATTAATTGTAAAAGAGTAAGTTATTCCATTTATCAAGCTCTCCTCAATTAGGTGAGTGCTTGCTTCAGCAGCATGCGTGGATGATTGATGGCGCTGAAATTTTCTGATCGAAAATTTAACGCGATTGAACACTTTACACATACATCTCCATTTCTAAAGAGAGAGTTGATGATGACTATCGTCAGAAAAGAAGAACTATAAAACTAAATCTTTTAAGAATTTTTCTTTAAAACGTGATGAGCTAACGAAAAATATAAAGGTAAGTACTGTACTGGGTCTACTGGGTGAATAAAAATGTCAGTGAGCAAGTATTTCTATGTGTTTTACTTGATATTTTGTTCTTTTTATTAATTCGATTTTATTTTGTGGATACTTCCGTTTTATTTTGAGGTGCTAGGTGTTAACATGGCGTTGCCGGGTTATTTACTTATTCTACTGAATAGTTTTATAATCTTAAAAAACAATTATTTTTATTTAGTTTTATTTAATTTTGTTTGGCATATCAACATCTGAATTGCGCCGGCAATAATATTCTATAGTCCCACAGGCCGTGCAAATATCGAGCCCGAAAGAGATTTTCGGCCATAAACCGTCAATTTATTTGCATTTTTTTCAAAAGTGGACTAAACTGACCTCTGGTTACACACCTCAAGTCTATCAAAATTTAATCAAATCGGTTCAGGCTGAATGATTTTTAGAAGGAATAGGATACATATATAGATATTTATATATATAAGCAATTCTTGTGAATTAATAGACGAAATCATATTCTTATTTATGTTATGTCAAAACATGTTTTCTGCGACGCTTTTCAACAGCTTAAATCTTGTCGTCGTCTGACAAAACATCTAGCAGCTGTCTTTCGTTTTAAACAATTTTAAATGTCCTTTTGTGATAAACATCCGCTCGCGATAATTTCAATTTGAGGTATTAAAAAAAAAATAAACCTTCCAGCATGACAAGACAAACACACAAAACATTCTAAAAAAATTTTTAATTTAACAAAACATGTATAATTGTATGCATAATTTTTTTTCGCAGGATTTCAGTCTGCCACCTACCGTTCCAGAGCAAATGGCTCTACGTAGGTACGGAAAGAGGCAATGTTCAGATTGTCAACTTAGAGTCATTTACGCTTTCCGGATACATCATAAACTGGAATAAGGCCATGGATCTGTAAGTGGTAGTTTCTGTATACATGGTGGCATGTTTTGGACTTGTCTGAAATGGATTAAGTTATGTGATTTTTTTTTAAGTACAATTTTATTAAAATAAATTACACATCACGTAGGCTGAGCGAAGACTTGATAAAGTGTAAAATAAAAAGATCTGGAAATGACTTGAAATAGAACTCTGAATCATGAAAAAAAAATTTGTGAAAAAAATTGAAATAAACTTTTTCAATTTTTGGGGTCACTGCGGAGGCTGAAGATCTTAATCAAATGAAATAAAAAATACCACGTATTTTTACTTTAACATAAGGCACAAATCCCTCCTATTAGAACTTAGGGCTGTGCCGGTATGTTTTTTTTTACCATGACCGGTATTTCCGGACCGAAAACTGGTATTTGCCGGTATATTATATATATATATATATATATATATATATATATATATATATATAATATATATATATATATATATATATATCTATATATCTATTTATCTATATATCTATATATATATATATATACGTAGGTAGTACTAGAAAAAAAATACGACTGGCAAAGTGGACGTGTGAATAGTAAGAGATGGCGAGAAGGCAGCAGAAAAAGAAAGGGCGAAAGAGAGAAAAAGCGAGAGATGTGTATGGCGCAGGAAGCCACTGCTTGAGCTGCGGGAGCTTGTTAGGTTCCAATCAATAACTGCTTGATGCATTAATTTGCATATTCATCACCTTTCCACTTTTCTTTTTTTCTTCCTTTTTTCCTCCCTCTCTCTCTCTCTCTCTCTCTCTCTTTCTATCTCTCTTTCTTTATGTCTTTATTCTGCTTTTTTCAATCACTCCCTTTCTCCACCTTACTCGGATATCATTTCCTATCTTAAGTGCTTCACCTTCGAGTCATTCAATTTTTTTTTATTTAAGAACAGCTTTATTTAAAATACATGATGAAATAATTATAATAATAATAGTTTTATGTTCTTATATATATATATATATATATATATATATATATATATATATATATATATATATATATATATATATATATATAACACTTCCTCATAATCATCATCATTGTGTAGTATGACAGAAACAATGGCGGCATAAAAACAATATTATAAATAAACTTGTTATAAATAACATTGACAATGAACAAGATACGTAATGTATAGTAACATTTTAATCACCCCAGAATACGATTGGCCCATCCTGGTCCCGTGGTTCATCTCAGCGACAATCCAATTGATCCGAACAAGGTAGATGACCCAGTTTTGCAATCACCGATTGGTCATGTTGACCTACAGTTCATTTTATAATACGACCAATTACGACCGGTTAATTATCGTGTTTTTTTTTCATTTATCAACCCAGCTTCTTATTGGCTTCGAGACTGGCTCCGTCGTCCTATGGGATTTCAAGATCAAAGCGGCAGAAACAAGATTCTCTTGTTTAGAGGTAAACTTTTTCCAATGGGTGAACAGAACATAAATTTTCTGGAAAACAAAAATTCATTAGTACCACATTTCCCAAGAAAAAATTATGGTTAAATCTCTTATTTTTAATTAAGTCTTGTTTCATCCTTTTCTTCAATTCTACTCGCTAAGTCATTCACACACTCTATCAATCAATCATTTAATAATGCACACATTCATTCTCCAGTTGGCTTACATCATATAATTGGCCCACTAACAATCCCCCTCACTTTTTAATTCATTTATTCTCTTTTTTTCACTCAATCACCCAACCACTTTACTCACTCAATCAATCAATCCATAACTGCTTTTCTTTTTCTCATCTTGCAGAGTTTAAAATCAGTTTGTTGGCACCAAGACGGTAAGCAGTTCATATGCAGTCATGCGGATGGGAGTCTTACCGTGTGGAACACCAAACTAACGCAGAGACCGCAAAGTTACATGATGCCCCACGGTTGACATTTTTAAATTATTTCTTTATTTATGGATAGTTGGATGGATAGTTGGATGAGTGCAGGGTTGGATGGATAGTTGGATGAGTGCACAGACGGATGGATAGTTGGATGAGTGCACGGATGGATGGATAGTGGGATGAGTGCAGGGTTGGATGGATAGTTGGATGAGTGCACGGATGGATGGATAGTTGTATGAGTGCAGGGTTGGATGGATAGTTGGATGAGTGCACGGACGGATGGATAGATGGATGAGTGCACGGATGGATGGATAGTTGGATGAGTGCACGGACGGATGGATAGTTGGATAGTTGGATGAGTGCATAGATGGATGATGGATGGATGGACAGCTGGATGGGGTGATAAATAAATGAATTGGTGAATTCTACTTTGAAAGAAAAAAATGATGAACAGATGAAAGTGTAAAATAGTAGACGAAAAGGAAAGAAAGAAATACGAATTAATTAATTAATTAATTGAATAGTTTACAGGTGTCAAAATAAGAATAGGCTTAAAACTAGTTCTATTTTTTAATTAGTGTTTTGCCAATGAAATATTCAGAATGAATTACTTTTATATAATGTTTTTTTTTCTTAGCAAAACTAGGTAAAGACGGAAAACCTGAGCTTTGTAAAGCAATTCCGAAAGTTGATTACAGATCTGTAAGAAACGGGTTAGCAGAATTTATGAAGAAATATTGTTTACTCATTTATATGAGCATAATATAATATAAAAAATCGGGAAAATTAATTAACCAGAAGTCATTCGTCAATAAATTTGTATCTATAGATTACAAATAAATTTTAATCTCTAATACATAAAATAAACATTGGATTGAACCCCGTCATATCATGTGGAAAACACCTTTTATTTAAAAATGTACATTCACTTCACTTTTCATTCGTATGCAATCAAATCTCTTCACATGGCATTAGAATCGTCACGACCGATATTAGATGAAAAGCCGTTTATGAAATATTGATGAACCAAATAGGGGATCTGAATGCAGCGCATCATACATAGAGCATCAAAGTTATTATTATTAAAAAAAACAAACTGAATTGTATTGTGTATCAAAAGTATTTGCAAACATTGTGCGAATTACATTAATATTTCTTTCTGTGTGTGTGCGTGCGTGTGTCTGAATGACATTTCTCTCTCTCTCTCTCTCTCTCTCTCTCTCTCTCTTTCTCTGTGTGTGTGCGTGTAAAAACAGAAATATACATTTTGTATATTTGTCGTTAAATGATGTTAGTGAATTAGTCTTTCAAAATCCATGTTTGTTTTTGTTTGTCAGTCTGCGTTGTTCTAACTATTCATCTTACTGTTTATCTATCTTTTTTATATTTATTTAAAGGCATTCATTTCCTTATGTGAATCTTTTGTTTATCTCTTCCTCTTCTTCTTCCTCTTCCTCTTCCTGTTTTGTTTTTGTTTTTTCTCTTCTTACCTTTTCCTCTTTATTTTCCTCTTTCTCTTTCTTTTTTCATTTTTCTTTTTCTTCCCTCTTTTTTTTCTTTTTTCTTTTTCTTGCTCGATTTGTTTATCTTTTCTTTTCTTTTTCTCTCTCCATCACAAGAACTGAAGTAAGATGCAGCAAAATTCGGCAGTAATCGAAATACCTTTTCTTGGTCACGACTGCACTCGTAATAATTATACCCCATCATCATCCAGTGAGACTGAGTTGATGCAACTGGTACGTGGGAGTAGTGGTGGTAGTAGTAGTGGTGGTAGTAGTAGTGGTGGTAGTAGTAGTGGTGGTAGTAGTAGTGGTGGTAGTGGTGGTGGTGGTGGTAGTGGTAGTGGTGGTGGTAGTGGTGGTGGTAGTAGTAGTAGTAGTAGTAGTAGTAGTAGTAGTAGTAGTAGTAGTAGTAGTAGTAGTAGTAGTAGTAGTAGTAGTAGTAGTAGTAGTAGTAGTAGTAGTAGTAGTAGTAGTAGTAGTAGTAGAAGTTAGATGCTTATCGTCAATACTCTCCGTATTCAAACTTTTTCTTCTCTCTCTCTCTCTCTCTCTCTCTCTCTCTTTCTTTCTCTCTGTCTGTCTGTCTCTCTCTTTCTCGCTCCTTCCTTTTCTTTCCATTTGCCTATTATTTCTTCCTCGTCGTTTTTAATCAGCTTTGTCATATTGTGTAATTAAATTTTTTATCATTATTATTATTATCATAATCATCATCGTCATCCTTATCACCATTCATCATTGTCATCTTCATTATCATAAAGTGTTGGAGGAGCCCATGTATATTTTTTCACTAATAAAAACACTGCAAAACGTAATTGAAAAAAATTAATATGAATATTAATTACAAAATAAAGTAACTTGATTTTAAAATATTACTTTCTAATGACAAAAGAGAATGTTAAATTATTTATTCTGATGATTTATTATTAATAATTTTCATTTCTAAATTATTTTATTTTAAATCGTAAAACTGTAATTCTTCTTATTTTATCTAATCCTAACCTCTGACCCTAACCCTAACCTCTGATTCTTCATCCTCGCAGAGAACCATTTATAATCTTCAGCGGGGGCACGGTTGGCACAAATTCCACACCAAGTCTGACGGTGATGCACGGTAACAACATGACAGTCCTTGAAATGGAGCATCCGGTGGTTGACTTTCTAGTACTTTGCTCCACACCTTGGAATAACGGTAGGCAGTAGGCTTACTACTATTAAACCATATCATTCCACCCCTCTCTTTCTCTCTCTCTCTCTCTCTCTCTCTCTCTCTCTCTCTCTCTCTCTCTCTCTCTCTCTTTCTCTCATTCTTTATTTTCTTTCTCGCATGCCATAATATATAGTTTTTTTGTTATTTTTTCATCATTGAATCACAATAATAATGCTCTATATTTTATTACAAATGTTATTATGTTATTATTTTGTTATTATTATTATCATTATTATTATTATTTTATTTATTTATTGTTGTTATTGTTGAAGACTTCCAAGATCCACACGCTATTGTAGTTTTACTTCAGAACGATCTCGTTGTAGTGGATCTCACTACTCCTGGGTAAGATTTATTCAACTCTCCGTCCGTTTGCTCATCCATCCATCCATTCGCAGATACGTCCATTCATCCGTCTATCCATCCGTCCATTCATCCGTCTATCCATCCGTCCATTCATCCGTCTATCCATCCGTCCATTCATCCGTCTATCCACCCGTCCATTCAAACACCCATGTATCCATTCATCTACATATTTGTCAACTCTTTCTCACCCACACACTTTCTTTTTTCTAATTTTTTCTTCTAAATGTTCTATTTAGCTACCCTTGCTTCGAAAACCCCTACCCGATGGACATCCATGAATCCCCTGTCACTGCATGCGCTTATTTTGCTGACTGCCCTCATGACTTGGTGCCGGCTTTCTACTCGGTGGGCTGCAAGAGAAATAGGACAGGGTACAGCGAGAAGGTATGTATGTATGTATGTATGTGTACAGCGAGAAGGTATGTATGTATGTATGTATGTGTACAGCGAAAAGGTATGTATGTATGTATGTATGTATGTGTACAGCGAGAAGGTATGTATGTATGTATGTATAACATCAACCAGGAGGCTGTGGTGGACTGGTCCATGAAATATTTTTAATCGCTTTCTCTTGTTGGTCTATGTTAAAGAAACTATATTTAATTGTCTGGAATAAGTTATCGGTTTTCGTTTCGGTGAATAACTTTAAGAATTTTGTTTTATTATTAAAAAAAATCAAAAACCCATTTAAAGGAGTGGCCGATACACGGTGGAGAATGGACGACCGCAATTTGTAATTATCCAGAAATTATAATAACCGGGTTGGTATCATCTTGAAATTACTTTTAATTTATTTATTATTTTATGTTAATAATGGTTTTATTTATTAAATTAATAAATCTAATTATATACATGTAATGCTTGAAGGAGTTTTCAATAAATAAAAAATTATTTTTTATTTTCCAGACACGCTGACGGCTCCGTCAAATTTTGGGATGCCTCCTCTGGTAGTTTTTCTTTTTTCTCTATGCTTTCGCTTCATCATTTTTTCAATTTAATAAGTAAATCATTCAGATCATATTTTTTCATTTGCCATTATTTCAATTCATGCACACATCTGGTGCGTGTGTACACACTAAATACTCGCCATATTTTTTTCCTTCCACCCATGTTTATATTAATGCATTGTTTGCACATCTTCATACTCATCCACCCCTCCATTCATCCAACCACCCCTATATCTCTCCATATACCTACTCACACAATGTATGTATCTAACCACCCAATGCATTTATCCATTCTTTAACTCCACCTTGCTTTTGCAAGCCAATCCCAAGCCTGGAGAAAGGAGGAGGGAAAGTTGAATGGATCAAATTATGATCCACGACATGAAGTACTTAGGTGCTTTCTACATACAGTCATTTCAGCCTTAAAACACTTGGTTTAAAAGACTATAAACTATTTATAAAAAAAACAAATATCTATTCTTTCCCCCAGTAAATCCCTTTCTTTTTTTCTTTCCAATACAGTAACCCTTCAGGTTTTGTACAAGCTCAAAACGGCCAAAGTGTTCGACCCGTCAAAATGTCGTTCAGACGACGAAGACGACGACCAACCGTTTGCTGTCCAGCATATTCATCTCTGCGTTGAGAGTCGTCTGCTATGTATTGCCGGAAGTAGTCACGTGGTACTTTTCCGGTTTTCCAAGCAGGAAGCAACCATCGAATTTCCTGTTAGATTCGCTTTTTTGTTTTTAATATTTTAAAATGTGTTTCCTTGTTTTATAGATTTGTTTTCTAAATAAATATAATAATGATGTTCCGCCATAGTTTTAATTATATATTAGTTAAAGAACTTTAATTCTTGAATAATATTTTGTACTGTACATGTTTTGTGTGTGTTTAATTTTTTAATTAGTAAATATATATATATATAAATATATATATATATATATATATATATATATATATATATATATATATATATATATATATATATATATTTATTTATTTATTCAACGAAGGTTCTCGATATAAGCATCGTTTACGAGACAAGTGATGGCTCCAACACTCCTGACGTTGATTATCCCGTAATGTTCCATCCCAAAAACAATCTCACCCACCAATCCGGTAGCATCGGGTCGTATTCAAACGTGGCTCCTTCCAATGGAAAGGTTTCTCCACAGCTCTGATTTGATGAAAGCAAATAATTAATTAAAGTTTTTAATATTATTAATATGTAAAAAAACAGTATTATGGATAATGTTGACCTAGTTGCGTTTTATTGGATGTTAAGGAGCCAGTGACCAGCGTTAAAGCTAGGTCGGGAGCTAGGAAATGGCCTGCAGGGTACCAGCCTGACCTTTGTTGCTTGCTGACGTGGATTGACAATGAGCCCGCTCCGCCAATAACAAGCCTATCAGTGAACTCTAGATTTGGCTTGTAGGTTGATTTGATTTTTGAATAAGCGAATGTATTTTTCTATATTTTATGTATAATTTATAACAATAAGCTGAATTATTACTAAAGGACTTGTACCAATGATTTTTATACCAATAACTAGTAAAAAAAAATTTTAAGGCTCGCTTTTGGCGACGAATGTGGCGTGGCTGTAGTCGACATCATCCAGAAGACATGTTTGCTCAGTATGGGAACGCCTGATTTATACGGTAAATAAAATGGAATATTTACAATTTTCATTTAAGATGACTTTACTAATTTTTAACCAATGACATTTTTCTTCACAACCCGATTCCACACTATTCTAGCATAGTTTTGACTTAAATAAAATATCATAGTCTATAACTAATTAACCATGCCGTTCATTTAATAATATTTTCAGGTTCTTTGGACCCTTATTCAAGAGCACCCAGATCGCCAAAGCTCAAAACCACCCAATCGGCAAAGCTATCTACTTTCGACCATCTTTCTCAGACTACGCTCTCTGACGATTGTAGGTCACCAACCGTAGAACAGGTGAATATTATATACATACATACATAGAGACAGACAGACAGCCAGACAGACAGAGAGAGAGAGTGAGAGAGAGAGAGAGAGAGAGAGAGAGAGAGAGAGAGAGAGAGAGAGAGAGAGAGAGAGAGAGATAGTGAGAGAGAGAGAGAGAAAAAGAGAGAGAGAGAGAGAGAGAGAGAGAGAGAGAGAGAGAGAGAGAGAGAGAGAGAGAGAGAGAGTATGAATGTCTGAAAGCAGCGCTGTGACACAAGGAAACTCATGTCATTTTCAGATTGGAAATAAAGATGAATTGTTCTGAATTTCTGCAGAAATAATTTTTTTTTCTACTTTCGAGCAGAGTTATTCATTCCAACATATTTCTGTCTGCGTGATCGAGCTGAGAAAAAAAGTGATGAAAAATATAGCGCGCATGCGTAGCTTCCTAATTTATTATTCTTTGTTTTATTTTAGTGCCTTTTTTAATGTGTTATCAAAGTTTTATTTTATTTCATTTTATTTTATTAATTTTGTTTTATTATCATTTTATATTAGAATATTACACTTTGTTTTGGTATCTAATTTTTTAAGTTTAAAATATTTTTTTAAATTTAAAAATCAATTTATTTTCAATATTTTTTTTTCTTCCCATCGATCAATGTACCATTTCCATTCCCTATTTGATGATGAACACTCTGGTAGACACACCTCCAAAGAAAATCTCATATTCTCTTAAACAAAAATGATTCCGGAAGTTCCTGCCACAAACGCCAGTCCCATCAACAAAGTAGAAAGCAAGAAAATCCGAATGTCAAGTCACCTCAAACGGCGCAACCCGCCAAAAAATCTGCTTTCAAGACCTTTTCTTATCCCTATGGTAACCAATTAAAGGAACAGGAAGAAGCTAGAAATAGTGCGTCGGCCAAGGAACTGTATAGTCTGGAAGATAGCAAATTGAAAGAACTCCCGGAAGATGAAGAAGAAGAAAAAGGTCTGAAAAATCAGGAAAGACAATCCATTTTGAGAGAATCATCGTCAGCCATGCCAGTGGCTCCTAAGCGGCACAGCGGCCGGTTGTCAAACCTCGAAGGAAAAGACAGTAGAAAGAGCGGCATCACAGATGTCGGAAGTTGGACTGTAAAAGAAGAAGAAGACTCTGTCCAAGGACTTGACAAAAATGACGAAACACTAACTGAGAATAAAAAAGAGGTAGAAGAAAAAGTGGTGAACGAACCGTTTGCCAACGTTGCTGGTGATGCTGTAGATGAAAGAAAAAATGGCTCTGGTGAGGAAGAAGAAGAAGAAGATATAGATGCTTATTTTAAAGACTATGCCAAATCTTTGCAGAATTCAAACCAGAGTATAAATGAGAATCCGGGTTTGGATGACAAATTAGCTAGACGATTGGCCGCTGGAGATGCTGTGGATTCCGCCAATGGGGCTGGACGCCCTATGGCCCGTGGAAGCGAGCCCCAATTAAACGTTCTTGCTCCTAGTCGAAGCGTTAGCATGTTGAAAAAGTTAGTTTCTCGAAAAAGGGCTGATTATATTTTTAACAAATCCGTCAGCGAAGACTTATGTGGAGGTGGCAATTCAGATATTCTTGAAGCGGCAAGAAATGCATCGGAAGGTCTGATTCCTACCGGCTCAAAGATTTCCGAGGTGAAAAACAGCACCGTCAGTAACCCGGATGTTTACAAACTAGACGAAAATCTCAGCAATTCCATGCAGAAATCCGTCAGTAATTCCAGTGTCGGAAGCGATCATGGCGACGGAGTGGACTGCAAGAGAGAGGCAAGAGAAGCAAGAGGTTTATCGCGGTTAGTTAGCGGAATTTTTTCTCTGGTCGGAGGAAGTGCAACCGCCGACAAAGAAGAAGTTTCAGTCCCAGTTGCCGCATCACGGAACAGAAATAGAAAGAGAGCATCGAAAATCGACATTATCGACTTGACTAAGGATGATCCCGATCCGAACAAGCACCATCAGTCTGGCAAGTCTCATATAAATGCCTATTTGTTTTTTTTTTGCTTTGTTGCAATTTTTATTTAATTTTTCTGTTTTTTTTTCTATATTAATTTTGTAACATTAAGTATTGGTATTTATTTATATAAATTGGTTAATTTTACATGCCCAATAATCTGCTGGTTTTCATCGGCGATAAAGGGTTTTTAGTGAGGTTATATCTAGATATCCTTGGTTTTTAGCTGCCGTGTTATAAATCGTCACGTAAGAGTGGTTGTATCAATATCAACTTCCAATAACCATACATTATTAGCAATAGGTACCTACCTATCTATTATATTAAATCTCTAAAGGATAAATGCTTATTTTTTCTACCAAATTACCAAATGCTGTCAGAATCTTGGTAAGTTTTAAATAACAGTAACTTAGGGTTACAATAATTTTTTGTTAGAAATATATTTTGTTCAAATATTTTTTAGTTTTTAACATCAATGTTTCTAGTTATTTCTACGAGATTTATTCATTGTAAATTCTAAGTTATTATTACTTAGTTTCTGGTTAATTCAAGCAGTTGAAAGTTTTATTTCAGTTTAATTTTTAAATGTCTGTTATTATTCATGTCGATTTGTTGTTGGATTTTATTTAAAAACAAACAAACAGTTTGTTCACCATTATTTTCATTAATCACCTTTATTATCTCTTCTTCTTGTTTCTAATGGCAACAGACAAGACTGACAGCTCGTTCTGTAGGTCTCATAGTAGCAGTACGGCCAGTCTAGAAAACGTCAACAAAGAATCCATAGTGTGCCTGGTCTTTGCGGAAGCTTACACTCGCAAGACGGGTGAGCGACCTTGAACTTTGACTTTGACCTTATTTATTTATTTTGCCAAAACAATAATTATTTTTTGTCAAATTTCTCAGACACCACGACATGCCCGTGTCTCTGGCTGGGAACGAGTCTCGGCACGGTTCTTGTCATTTCTTTGACCTTGCCCTCTGACCCCGACCTTAGAAGAAGGGAACCTGTCATAGTGTCACCCAGTGGTTTGTAGCCATTTAGCGTTTAGCTCTGTTTTTTATAAATACATTCGTTTAAAGTTTAAAATTAAAAAACTGTCTTTTGTTTATCCAATCATTCATGTACCTCATTCTTTATTGGGAGCTTATGGTGAGCGGCTAGGAGCTAAGGGTAAACAGAAATATCACATTGGAGGGCTAAAAGCGAAAAGGCGAGCACTGCTTTAAGCCAAACTGAAGATGTGATTTTTTTATAGTCACCAACTAATAAAATCCGTCAGATACATCGATACATGAATATTCCAACTAGCGAGTTAATTATTTAGCTAAATAATATTTGTATTCATTCATTCAACCAACCAATCACCAACTCACACAGGAACCATATTCCGGCTGAAAGGATCCATAATGGCCATCTCATTTCTGGACTGCAATGGAATTCTGATCCCGGCAGTGGCTGAACAGTGGAGGGACGCCAACAATAAAGACTCTGTCAAAGACGAAAAAAGATCCCCGTATAACCGTGAGTAGTCGATTTAAGGATGAAGCTGGAACGGTGATGGGTGGGGCTTATATAGTAACTAGTGGCAATGATGTTATTGATAGTAAAGTTGTTATCTCTTTAGTAAGTTCTTTGATTAGGAGATATTGTCGAACTGCGCGCTTTTGCGAAAGACTTGTTTTTTATAAGGGCGCGTTATAAATTTTACCTGGTATTGTATTGTATGGGCATATGTTATAAAACTGATAGAGGTTATAGGATAAGTACCTATTACTGTCAAGAAGATTCATACTCAGAGACATTCATATTTACATCCATATTACTTACAGTGATTAACATTCAAGTTATTTATAGTGATTTGGAGCACTCTATAAATAGGTAGATATTTCAAACTATTGGCGAAAAAGTTTGTTACTGATATAAGCTTGGCTTTGTTATAAAAAAAGAAATAGGCAGCCAATAGAAATTTAAGCTCGTAATTTACTTATAATGTATTATATTGATATGTTTTTTATTTTTCTTAAATTCTTTTTCATCTCTCAAATCAGGACAATCTCCCGCATTAAAGTCGCGAATTTCTCCCACTTCTTCAGTTGAGATGACCGGGGACAGACAGTATTCCATCATCTGTTCTGAAAAACAAGCCAGGGTAAGTATAGTGTTAGCCAAAAAAGTTGCGAGTACTTATGGTACGAGTACTTGAAAAACGTACTCGAGTTGTACTCGAGTACGAGTACTAAGTACTACATCTCTGGTGTTAGCAACAACATTAATCATGGTGTGGTATTGATAATTTTATAATGTTGACTGTATATAATGTATAGATATAAAATAAATGCAAAGTTGTACCTCAACTTACACAAACTTTGGTATTATTGTTGTGCTTTAATTATATGTATTTGCCAGGTCATATCGCTACCTTCTCAAACCTGTCTCTACAAGGTGAAGGTCACTGAAACATCTTGCGTAGCCAGAGCAGACATCATATCTTTCAAAGGTTCATAGTTCAAATTCGTAGGCTTAAAATCTGCTTGAGCAATGAGTTATAAATTAATCAAATTAATTTATTTATTTTTTGTTAGATTTCTCGAGTATTTATTTTATCTTATTTTTTATTAAGAATTATTAAATGACTGAGAGTATGGTTGAGCTACTAAGAAAATTACTATTTAAGAGTTAATTTAAGATTAATCACTAAATCAAATGGAATTGATGATTTTTATCAACAGACAGTGTGTGTCTGGCCTGTTATGTGGCCAATGGTCACATTGTGGTCTTTAGTCTTCCTAGTTTAAAACCTCTGTTAGACGTTGACTACATCACTTCTCCCAACATCAGGTGAAATGCTCATTTCTAGTTATTATGAAAATTATATTTTTAAAGCAATTTTCAAACTTCAACAGGGTTTCAAATCTGAAATTATTTCAGCCCAGTACAAATTTAAACCAAAAAATATTACAGTACATTATTTTACATACTTTATAATACAGTTATGTTATATACTTTGCAGTACCTACATTATGTTATATACTCTACAGTACAGTCATGTTATATATTACAATACAATTATGTTATATACTGTACAATAGAGTTATGTTATTTGATTATATACTTTTTCTAGGTTTTAGCCAATAAGCGTAAAATGAGGAGGTGATATTTCAAATCAAAAAATTATTTTAAATTTAGCATGGCTGAAAAAATGAAATTACATGTTATTAAATGTAGGGTAGAAGCACATTGGAATTGTTTACTATAGATTTATTAAAAATCGCTGCTTGTTTATTTATTTAATTTATTTCTAACAGTTTATTGATATTTAGTTGGCTGAGAGAGATGAGTGTACTCTTTTCAAATTATGCTAATTATTGTTATACGCAGCTAGCTTGTCACATGAATTTGTCAATAGCTGTTGAGATCTACATATCAGTATATATATAAATATAGAAAAGTGTTAACTCTAAAAGTTGATAGAATTTTTAACTCTTCAAAAATTCCACATTTGGTTTCCTAACCGAGATTGTATTATCTTTGGCAGAGTGACAAAAACCATCTGCTTCGCTAGTTACGGACATGCTATATATATGAGTTCGCCACACGAGATCCAGAAGCTGACATTATCTGCTGAAGTTTGGTATGTAGTTTATTTGTTATGTATTTATTTATTGTAGATTAAAAACCGCTCAACAATTTTTTTTTAATAATTGTTTTGTTCATTTATGCATATTATTTTGCTTAGAACTTTTATTGGTTTATCATATTGAATAGATTATTCAGCCATAATGACATTATTAATGTTTTTTGTTCAAATGTTTATTTACTTTAAAGTTTAAAACAAATCTGACTTTTTTCTTTTAATTTCAATAAGATTTACAATTAAATATTCAAAATTCAAAGTGAAAGCTTGAAAGACAATATGGGAGAGTTGCACATTCCCTGCAATATACCCGAAGCACCAAAGCAGAGTTTCTTCAAGAACTTATTTGGTGGACCCACGACCACTGTTGACAGGGAAGAACTATGTAAGTATTTACCATTCTCCTTCTTCTTTTCCGGTTTTATGTCTGTTTTTCCATGCTTGCACGGGTTGGACATTTCCTTCCAATTCGGTGCTCCATTCATCTCTATCTTGTGCCTTCTCAGCCCTAAGGCCCAGACTGCGCAGATCATGGCTGACACATTCTTCCCAGGACTTCTTGCACCTGCCTTCCATTAACTTAGTTTATTTATGTATCTTTTTATAGACTTCTGTTTATGGATTCGTGTATTTTTTAGTCGGAGAAAGCAGTGGAAAACCATCGAAAGGCATGGCCAAGTACACACCCGGGCCTGCCGGTTTGGCACAGGAAGCAAACTCTGCTACGTCGGAGATTGCCAGAGCCAAAATGGTTCTCATTTCGTACTATTTGTTTAAAATAAATAACTTGAGAAAAAGAGTATTTGCAATAAATTTCCAAGAATTTGGTTATTCTATAAATTCTAACGATATTGCATAGATGTTATCCATTTTTCTATCTGTGCAAATCAAAACTAACATCTTAAATAGACATTAATAAATTTTCTCTTTTAGAAAATTCATCATAAGATTATATCTTTATTGTAATATAAAAATATAGACTACTTAGGGTAAATTTTTAAATAATTTTATTATATAACAAATAATCAAAAAGTGTGTTTTTAAATACTAGGCAGCCATTGAAAGAGGTGAAAAACTTGGAGATCTGGAAGAGAGAACAGAAAGGATGAAAATGGAAGCTGAAGTGTTTGCTCAGAGTGCCCACCAACTGAAGATGAAATACAAGGACAAAAAGTGGTATCAATTCTAACACCGTGTGGATCAGTTGTTTTATCGACTGATTGTATATTGTGTATGCGTGTGTGTGTGTGCTTGTAAGACTGTATGCGTGTGCTTGTGTTATTCATTATGTCAGTCTGTCTCTCTTTTACAAATATGTTACTTTCGAGCTTTATTGTTTTACCCAGCTTGTTTGGTTAATATATTTATACAACGTCAAGTCAACTATTATGTACAATGACGACAACACCACCACCATCATCATCTGCATCATTTAATTTTATTTCATTAAGAAATTTACGTTTGCTTATTTATGTTTTTTGTTCGTTCACTTGCATTTTATATGACGATTGGTTTGTTCTTTCCATCTCTGGTGCGGTTTAGTATCGATTTAGTCTGTCATTAATGTGAATAACATTGTGTTACATTACATTACATGTACGCGGTTCTTACGTGCCACGAAATGGCAATGCCCATGTTTGATTCTTTTGCACGTTTCTTACTCTCACTCTTTTTCTGTTTCTTTCTCTCCATCATTATTCCTGCAGTCTTGAACCATTCC
This sequence comes from Erpobdella octoculata, assembly GCA_963978895.1. NCBI lineage: Eukaryota > Metazoa > Annelida > Clitellata > Hirudinida > Erpobdellidae > Erpobdella > Erpobdella octoculata. The sequence continues at coordinate 26,306,057 of OZ022246.1, forward strand.
ATAAAGCAAAATCATTTCATTCCACTCAGAGAAAATAACTAAGAAAAATTCTCGATTCACTGAATATTAGACAAGTAGATTTACATCATGATTTCATTACATCTTTGCCATCAAAACTCTCACCATAACCATTAATAAAATGGACTGTTCTTGTAGAAGCCAGTAAGAAATTCTACTTTATATAAGTGAAAGACAAATAAAAAATGTATTAAAACAACAGTTATGGTCCTAATTTAAATGTTCTTTTATTAGAAAAAATTACAAACTCTAAAAATTGAACAACATATGAATTGTTGCTCAATCACCAGAATAGGATTGGAATGGGTGTATGCTCTGCTGCATGGCTTTCATTCCAGCTAGTCTTAAAGTAACTTTAGTTATGTTTGAAAAATTTAAAAATCTTATTTTTTTCTACATGAATCTCATTATTGTCATGTTATAAAGTAAGTTATTTGACTTCTCTATAGTTCCATCTCTCCGGCGTGCAATAATACATAACAAAGAAGTTCCGTTCAGTTAGTAGATGTAGTAAACAAATACAAAATCTTTCTCCTTTGTTCAGGTAGAAAATTTTGTCTAAATAACTTTTAAGCACTTGAAAAAAATCATCAATTTAACAAAGCTTTTGTAATGAATTTATCATTTAAATTATCAACATTCTCAATTATATTATAGCATTGCACACAATTTAGGATGTTAAATAAAATGGCCCATTTCGTTCCATCAGAGCCGTCTTTTTGAAGGAGCAAAGTCAGTCGTTATTTGTAAATGTGTATTATCAACTTGAAGTTAACACAATGTGATTGTGATAACATACGAAAGTCTTACAAGATACCACCATCATTTGCTCGAAAACTCTTGGATGGTTTCTAGATGTAAATCTTCTTATGACATATATTTATTTATAGGTGTGCCTGTGTGTGTGAATTGTAATTGAAAGATATTGCTGGTGGATGAAACTTATACGACGAACACAGAGCTCAATGCCACCTTGACCGTTTTCACTGATTTAAATTTTTTTTTCTTAGTATCGTGTTTTTTATAGAATGCTTGAAAAGTAGTATTTATATGATCGGCCTTTCTTAATGATACGGTTCGTTTTATTTAATTCTAGGAAGCGTTTTGAGAAATAATATAAACGTTCGATTTAATTAAACGAAAACAATCGCTTAAAAAACCATTCACATATTGACAAGCGCACCCTACTTTGCATGTTGAACATCATTTTATATGATCTAGTAGCTTACGAATAACGATGAGGCCGGTAGAAGTGATGGTAATAATGATGATGACATGGTGAAATCATTATAAGTTGCACTTAAATCTTTAGCATTATTTATTATTGTTATTATTACATGTTTATTTTTGTCACAAATCAAACGGTACCGTTTTATTTTATTAGACCGTCTGCCATTTCATCTTCAAATAAAACTAAAGAAACAAACTGTGTTAGAGGCATAAAAACTTTAAAAAGGCAATAAATGTGTTATTGCATCACGTTTTCTTTGATAAGTAGTAGCATTTCATTAGAAAAATTATAAACATCTCTCGATTGAATAGCCTAAATGTTATTTCATTAAAGATCATGTTACTGTATATTATTATTGCTCAATACAGTCAAGGATGGTTAACAGCTGAAAATTTATTTTATTTTTCTTCGTTTTGATGTTTTGTTAGAAATGTCTGCTACATTGTCAACAACAACAACAAAAAATGATATATCTCTGATGTAACTCGACATCATTCAATTCAAACGCATGTATCATTTTGTTCTGCTGCTCTTCTATAATAATCTACAAAATACCTGGGATTAATAATGTTGCAATGACCACGCTGGTCTGAAAAATCTTTGTCGTTTCGTTAAAAACTGGCGTGTATGACTGTAAATGTAAATGAAGATAACTTTGTGGACATGTCTTGTTGTCATTCATTATCATTATTTTTCAAAGTAAATTTATAAAATACACTGTGTTAACAAGTAAGTTAAACATACCTTCCAACCAGATTGACTTGGCATATTATGCTGAACCAGAGCATTGCTTTATGGTGGCTATAATATCAAATTTGTTTATCATAATTCACTAAAAAAAAGTTACTTAAACAATTTTACATTATTATTTATTTAGATTAAATTTACTTAATGAAAACATGATCTCATAACGGACGATTTTTATTGTTATACTTATTGGTATATAAATACAAATCATAATAAATATCAATGATATATAACTATTACTATATACTAAGTACCATAGTTTATATCAATAGTTGAACTGATGATAATTATAATTTCGGTTTTAATAAACAAAAACTGTCACATCCCAGACATTATGGAAGTTAAACAGTAAAATATTTGTTTAAGCCAAAGAACAATGCAAATACGTTGTTCAGATTATTTATCAAAGTCTAATAATAGTTCTAAAAATGTCATACATTTGTGGTAAGAGAATGATCTTTTTATAATCCTTATCCTTGCAAGGCATGTAATCCATTTATCCGCCATGCTTGAATTTTTCATATAACTATTAATACCACCATCAATTATTCATCATCATTTGCATCTTCTCCATTGCATGATCAGTGGAAACTTTGGGGCAAGAAGTCTGAAACAGAATTGACTAGAAAATCCAGTCAAACTAAAACAAGATGTCAATTTATAAGCAATAGACGACATAGTGAAACTACATTCGAAACTTTTTATGCTTATTTGTAGTTAAAAAAAAATACACAAATCAAATCATTGACGTGGGGTTGTCGAAATGTCTGATCATTCTATGTTTAGCTCCATCTTGTAATCAATATCAATCAACCACAATCACATTACATCTCGGTTCGCGTGTTATCCACGTCACCGCATTACTCTTTAATTTGACCGATGTTTGCTCGTTCAAGCTTGCTTATACGACCGTGTAGACATTTCCAGTCTAGTGAACACACCAAAGAGAGAAGATTGCTAAAATGACTTCTGACCAGTCAAGTGTAAAAATTACGAAAGAGGCTGACACTGGAATAAAAATCGACAATTTTCGAAGCTCCATTTTTTTTAAATTTTTAAACAAAGACATTCGAATATCCTGAATTTTTATATTTTGAATCTTTTCGATCTAAAAGAACTTCACAGATTGCATTCCTAACCGTAGATTGATGAGTTATTTATAGGCAAACTACTAGTTCCTCATAACCTGATCCGAGATATTATAACTAACTTGTAGGTAAACCTTTCAACTATGACTGTGTTGAATTTACATGGTCCACCATCTTGTTACACCATTAGTGGAAAAACACAGATTATAAATTATTAAAAATCAACAGAGTATCAAAAGCAAGGTTGGATACCAATACGAGTTTTGTTTTTTTAACAATCATATCATTTTAAGATATTAAGAAATAAATGGGAGATAAGAATATCTTTCAACTTATCATTTATTACATGCTATATCATCATCATCATTAGAAAAACGGGTGCAATAACAAAAAATATATAACATAATAATAAACGTGGAATTGATCAACACATGTGAATAACTTTTATAAAAAAAAAGTCAAACTGTCCCATAAAAGTGGAAGAAAACAGTTACGTGTGCTCCAACAACTACTAGCCACCACTTTTCTTTCTCAATTCTTAACTCTGTTCTTCTATGGTTTTTTTCGGGGCATTATAGGGTACCTCACACCCATACGGTCCACATACAACTACGACGTGCTGTCAATGTCTGCGGCCACTGAATCCGGATCTTCGTCGTTGTAAATGTTTTCGGCCTGCGATTTTCAAGTTTGTCATGATTTAAAATAAAATGAACCAAAATCAAAAAGAGAAATAGGGAAAAAATAAATCAGCAAATTTTTGTGAATTATTTCAGCTGTAAGATATCTAAACAGGTACTTTTATTGAAACTACACACTTATTTTAAATTAGCTTTATAGTCAAATATAAAGATGAAAAATCAAAATAACTGAAGAATTAAATTCATCATAGTTTTTAATATGTACACTGCATGTACATTTGACACTATAATTTAATTCAACACTTCACACGTACCATCTGCCAGACTTGCATGATGTTGTCCTCCGATACCGAGCAGATAACCCAAGGATCGTTTTGGTTCCATGAGAAATCAGAAATCTTAGCGGTGTGACCTCCGTGGATGAACTAATAGAATTATAAACATAAATTTTCGATCACTTATATTGACTTACAATCTTAGAATTTAATTTAAATACAATATAACAGGATTTTAATGCAAGGACTTGTTTATAATTACACTAACAGAAAGAAAGCTACCATAAAAATTCATAGAAATTCTCACTAACCAAAAGTTCTGAAGGACCATCTTCGGCATCCTCTGTTGACTGGTCTTCACCAATTTTACTATAGAATTTATTTAAATAATTAAGATATAGAATTTATTTAAATAATTAAGATATAAAATTTATTTAAATTACGCTATAAAATTTATTTAAATAATATTAGTGTGTTTTGATTGCAAATTGTAGTAAAAATAAAAATAAATATCTAATAACCTGAGATCCCACACGTATAAAACAAATATGGAATATCTAATCACCAGAGATCCAACACGTATGAAATAAATATGGAATATCTAATCACTTAAGATCCCCAACATATAAAATAAACATGGATTATATAATCACCTGAGATCCCACACATATAAAATAAATATGGAATATCTAATCACCTAAGATCCCCCACATATAAAATAAATATGGAATATCTAATCACCTGAGATCCCACACGTATAAAATAAATATGGAATATCTAATCACCTGAGATCCCACACGTATAAAATAAACATGGAATATCTAATCACCTGAGATCCCACACGTGAAGTCGTCTGTCTGTCCCACTGGAAGCAAGAATTGTTTCATTGTGAGGAGACCACTGAACCTGTAATAATTAAAAAAAAGAATGCTTGTAATTTTCAGTATAAACCAATTTAATAAAGAAATAATTTTATTTAGTAGATTAAGAAATAAAAATAATTAACCTAGCAGAATCATTCTTGCAACTGAACACGTATAACAACACAAAGCACATTTATTCTACATCGATTAAAAAATAAAAAATTTTAACCTGGAAGATTTCATCTTTATGCGATTCGAACGAATGCAATTTCAACTTCAGATTTCTCAGATCCCACAGAGCTACTGTCTGTTTGTTAATAAATCAAATATAAATTATTTTACAGAATATAAGGAATTTAATGTTCTTTAACCAAATATTTCATAATCAGTATTTCAACAAGAAATGTAAAGTTTCCAAAATTTTAAATCAACACATATATATATATATATATAATACTTATTACAATAAACTTATGTATATTCATAATCACTAACACACATACCTTAAATGTAAACTTATGCATATTCATAATCACTATCAGACATACCTTAAAAATAAACTTATGCATATTCATAATCACTATCAGACATACCTTATCGGCAGAGCCAGTTGCAAGTATGAACTCCGAATAAGGATTGAAGGAAAGGCAGTTGATCTCGGCTGTGTGTGCGTCAACAATGTGGCTCGGTTTGTTCGTATTCGTGCTTCGTATGTCCCAACTGATAGTGTAAAGAAAAGAGCTTTAAAACAACTCATTTTAACAACATATAAAACAAGATATCCAGCAAATCTATTGGCAACTAAATTACGAAAAACCATCCTTGCTACAAAACTACATTTAAAAATAGCATGTTTCTGTCTCTATGATTTTGAAGTTAACTAATAGGAGAAGCATTATTGTCAGGCATTAAACTGTTATTCATATATTTTATAGATAGCAGAGGTTTACTGTAATTTGATAATATATTTTATATAGGATATCCTAAAATTTTATAATATATAAATCATAATTTTTCACAATACAACTCACATCATAAGCTTTTGATCATCAGAAACCGATCCAAAGACAGAGTTGTGAAGAAGATGCCATGAAACATCCTAAGATGTTTGATAATTATATATATATACTTTATTTTCTTTATCATCCAACATTCTAATCAATAACCCTCGTTACCCACCTCTACGACAGATGTGTGCCCCATGAAAATGCTTTGGGCATTCACAACTCTTCCTTCCTTTGGTGTGGCATTGATGTCCCACAAGCAGATTGTCTGTTGGCAGTGTGATTAGAAAAATTTTAATTCCAAAAATAATAAAAATATCAAAATATTAAATATATATTTTTTTTATTATTTCAAACTTCTTAAAAATTTCTGTCAACGATATTCTAAAACAAACAAAAAAAGATTAAGTCCTACGTGATCGTCAGAAGCACTCAGCAAGTAGCCGTTGGTGTTGTGGTTCCATGACAGGCCGTACCTGCGAACGAAAATACAAAGTTACGGTTTCATGTTTAAATCTCAAAAGGATATGAATATTTGTATAATAATTAATATTATTAAAATAATTAATGTTTAAAAAAAAACTCAGAAAACCAACCCTTCTTTTTGATGGCCTTTCAATCTAAGATCAGGGTGACATTCTCCACTGGGATCTAAATGATTGATTTTTTAAAGTTTTTAATTTTTACTTTATAATTTTTTAAAGTTTTTTAATCATACAAGATTGAAAATTTATTAATTCATCAATTAATAGAATTTATTTCTTAAAACTAATATCTAGTTTTATTCTGGTCAAAATTCATCTCTGTTCCAGCGATTTATTTAGCAGGGTGGGTCAAGAATCAAGATCTGTTAGTAACAGACAGGTGATAATAATAAAAAACATGTAGAATCAATTGAAGCATAAAGAGAATATCTTTTCATGTATAACATTTGTAGTGCACACACCACAAAGAGTTTCAGGTGCAAGTGTACTTGACGGAATGAGAAATACATAAAAAATAAATTTTTTGTTTCAAACTGACCTGGTTTAGAAGGATGCTTGGTGTAATCGAAAACCAGAACATCACTCGAGGGAGTTTTGGTTGCTATGACGCAAGGATTTTGAGGCATGTAGCGAGCTCTGTTAACTTCTCCTTCGTGGTTGATCTTGATGTCTATTTCAATTTTTCCGGTGACTGAACCGAAACCACCGAACTCTGAATTGAAATCAAATATTACATTATTTATATGCAAATACTGTTATATGATAAGCAATCACTTTGAAAATGCATTTAAATTTATACAACTATCTCTTAAATGACAACTGACAACATATATAAATTGAGTGAAATCATAAAAATTTATAAAAACACAGACAAATCATGTTTCCTATATGAAGTACATAAAATATCTTTGACAAGAAGAGATAGTTAGCTAAATCTTGGTTTAATTTGCCATTCACAATACACATACCCAATATGTTTCAATAATAGTAATGATAACTGACACCTTAACCTATAATATGATAATTGTCATATGAAAATAACGAGACGAGACGTACATTATTTGGATAATGACCTAAAAACATTATTCCCAGTGAGATGCTTTAACTAAGTAAGATATCCATGACTTACCTCCTTTCTCTGTGTCGTGGTGACTAACGTCATATCGAGCATTCTCGTTTTGAATTTGCACACTTGCTATTAAAAGATGATTCTGTTCATCCGACCTATAGGTAAACACATCAATTTTAGCAACTTAATCCAATATAAAAAGATGTGAACAATAAAAAAAAACACTAACGTGTGTGTGCCGAGTATCAATCTATGCACGGAATAATCCTTTCCGTCTGGCCTGCAAAAGAATTGTCATGGTGAATATTTGTAAAGAACGTTTTTACATTAATACTTATTGAATAATTATACTATTCTAACTAAAATTCCTGAAGACTACTACTCGAAGGTTCCATTAATTTTGAAAATTTTAATGTACAGTAAACAGCACTAAAAATGCTGTAAGTCGTAGCTATGCATTGCCCTATAATATAGAGTTAGTAATTTGAAGGTTCCTTTAATTTTGAAAATTTTAATAAACAGTATTCTAAAATCTAAACAGCAACAAAAATGCATAGCCCTATAATACCGAGATATGTATAGCCAGCCCTATAATACCGAGATATGCATAGCCCTACAATATCAAGATATGCATAGCCCTATAATACCGAGATATTCATAGCCCTATAATACCAAGTTAAATACAACTTTTTAATAACCTTGTAACATCAGGTAACCACTGAGCTGTCAAACTTGGCCACTCCAGTGCATGAGTCATTACCAAGTCATACAAGAATGGAGTATTCTTTTTCCAGATTTTGTACTCCTCGTTTATCATTCGCTCTTCCACTGCTTCATCCATTCCTATTTTGAGTTGATAATAAACAGTTTATTATATGTATTACTTTATTTTATATTTGTAAAACTATAAATAAGTGTTTTAGACAAAAATATTCACGACTGAAAATAGTACATAACATGTGTTCATTGAACAAATATAAGCATCCATCAAAACATTTTGCTACTAAAACTAAAGCTATAGAAATTTTTATAATTGAAAACACTTTTCAAGATTAATAAAGTAATTAACTACAAGAGAAGACATCCGTTCTGAATCCTTCGACCACGACTTCGATAGTAAAATTCGCATAACAGCTAACCTGAATCTTTATCGACCATGTTTACTAGCAAAAGCTTTTAATTATTAAAAATTCGGTTTTCCTTAAAAAATGAACTAGACAAAGGGAAAATAGAGAAACTTTATGAACCCGCCGCGGTTTTTCTTTCGCTTACAGCTAACTTCCGTTGAAAAGTGCTTAAGTTTGAATACATTTATAAATCGTTTAATATTAAGTAATAATTAATAATAAAAAATAAACTCTAAAATAAATTACTGTTTTATAAATTATTGTTTTTTTTATAAAATTTAAAATTTATTAAAGAATTTTTTGTTATTAAAATTTATTGATTATTTTAAATATTTTAAAAATTAAATTAATTTTGAACATTTTTCTGCCTTCTGAATGCAATGCGCCTTAGACAGTTTCGGAAAAAAAACAAAGTCTGTGATGTGGATTGAATTATAAGTGAATCTAAATACGCGGAAACTGAAATTTCGTCTGGAATATTATACTAATAAACTCATCAAAAATTTTTAACAATGGCGATCTGGTGAACGCCCCACCTCAGTTTAGTTATGGGTCAGTTAACTTCGCCTTTCTCTTATAATGTCATATATTCTTATAATATAATAAATATGCGATCAAAGTAAATTCCAGACATTTATTATGTTTTATTATATGTTGTACCTACTTGGGCTACATAACATATCTTCATTGCATTATTAAATAATTTTACTCAACAGAAAAACCGTTGTCGCACAAGGAGAAAATTCTCCTAGCCCAAGCTGCTAAAGAAAGATCAGACATAATCACTAGATATGATAAAGTAATATTAATGTTTACTATTAAAAACATTTTTTAAGACTAACAACATGTAATCACTTATTATAATATGATGCATATGTTTGTTATAACATATTTTCTTGTCTACTTATTTTATGAACAGTGGAAGCTTAGTTTTAATATTTTTTATCTTAACAATATCTATATATATATATATATATATATATATATATATATATATATATATATATATATATATATATATATATATATATATATATATATATATATATATTCATATGTTAACTTTACCATTTTGTAATTCAATGTTGAGCATTTTCTATTAATAATTTAAATTATTGAAATGCAAGAATTAGTTATTGACTTTTTTGTAAGGTTTTAAAATTAGTGTTAGTGTAATTAGTAATTAGTGTAATTGACATTTGAATTGTCATATTTTAACTGAATAAAATCAACTTTTCAGAAGTATAGTGTTTTTGGATTTACTTGCAATGTCGTTATATTTTTGAAGAAATTGTTTTAACTTTAAAATATTCATATTATTTGGACAACAAGTACTTCATGATGATTACAATAATACATGAAAAAACAAACAAGTCCAAAAGGGAAGAATCCAACGGGACAGTTGTCCCGCTAGCGGATGAAATATATATTCGGATCTAAATATATTAGATAGCATTGCCATTACATACAAACATGTGTCGTGTTTTATGAATAATGATTCTGCAATATTCTGGATTTTATGTTTATATAATTTTGTCTCTCACTTCTTATTTCTCTGTTACTTTCTTTTTTGCTCATTTTTTATATTTTTTTTCTTTTATTTTCTTCCCGCTTAGTCATGAAGTTCTTTGTGTACTTCTCTGATATCTCAATATAGTAATTTCTTTTTGTGATCACCTGTAGTTGTCATTGTGTGTATGTGTGTGTCTGTGTGTAAAGTTTTCAGTTTAATTGTAAGGCGTACGCATTCAAGTAGTTCAATCATTTATTCTTAGAAGAACAATTGTGACAATAATGATTGATATAATAGTGACAACGATGAGGGTAATAATGATTGTGGCTTCATACAATTGTAGATATCATTTTTCTTATTTATTTATTTATTTATGTTTTTTTTTTATTTCTTAAATTTATTCATCAATTTATTTCAGGATGTTTATGTTAGAAATAGTGCACCAATTTCTCTTGTTCCTCTGAATAAATATGAATTTATTATTTACTAGCTCATAACCCAATATTTTAAAATCTAATTATATTTTTTATTCAATTTTGTTTTGTTATAATTATTTTATATAGTTAATATTAACATATATATATATTCTTTTTCTTGATATTGATATATAATTTTGCAATTAAACGTTATGCTGCTATCTATGTCATTTTTATAAATAATATTAATTAATTGATTGATTTAACTAGGGAAGAGAGAACAATGCCCACCTTGACATCGATCCTTGGGATGATCCCGAGATGAAGGTGTACCAGGAGATCGACAGATATGGATTTATTTGGTCAGTTAATAAAATACTTTTTAAAAAATTTTAGTCACTTGTTTTTATTTTATTCCAATGGTTATGTATTTATTTTATTTATTCAAAAATTTTTTTAAATAATTTGAAAATGTCCAGTTAAATTTTTGACTGTTGTTAAAATGTTTATTGTTTCATCAATTCTATGATTCATCCTTTGACTAATTTGGTTGATCAATTCATTGATTTGTTGAGGTTTTAATCAACATTAAGTATTATTTTATCTGCATCGTAAATATGGTAAATATGATCGGAGCTTCCAAATAAATATTAAGTGGTCATTCTGCAAATGTAGATTTGTAGTTGATTGATTTAGAAAAATTGAATTAGAGTTATGTCTTACTATTAGCATCAATACTAATCATCCACTTGGAAATATTTTATTAAATTCCTGTAATTTTTACTCTATAGTCTAGAAAATATGTGCATGTACTTATATAATATACATTTCTATATATGCACATTTGTGCATATGTATATAATATATATTTTCTATAAATGAATGAATGTAGTTGAAATTAAATAAATTTTATATGTTTAGCTTCATTGATTTTATTTTATAAAAGTTGCAAATTATTATTACATACAAATCAAAACAGGAACTGATGTAAGTATAAGACCGATTGGATAATCAAATAAGTAAGTTGGAAGTGAGGCAAATTGGGAATGTATCTCAAATGAGTTGGGATAAAAAATGGATGTTTACAATTACAGCATACCTCTTACAAATTAGACGATGAAAGATTGATTGAAGAAGAATATGAAAAGGAGGATAAATGTTTATTAGGAAGTATTTGAGTACTAATTGGTTGGTTTTATAAAGATTTGTTATGTAATTGAATTGAAAAATATTTAAAGCTGTGTGGGTGGAGATCCTCAGAATGAAAGAAACATCTGAGTATAATCTAAATGAAAACAGGATACAGTTAGGAAGAATTAATTTTAAAAATAAACATGATTCAAATATAGATTCTTAGAATTCCATTCATTAAAAGTTTCTACTTTTTTTAATAATAATTGTGCCTAGTGTATCTATCTGTCTTTTTTTTCTCTCTCTTCCTTTCTCTGTGTTTTTCTTTTAATTTTTTATTTTTCCATCTTATTCTACTTTTTTTAAAATATTAATTGCGCCCAACATATCTATCTGTCTATCCTTTTCTCTCTCTTCTTTTCTCTATCTGTTTTTCTTTTTCTATTACTCCATCTTATAGTGTATATTCTTATTTCAAGACCATGCTATTCAGTACTTTTGTTAAGGACCAAACAGAATAAATAGCCACAATAACAAAAATACTAATAACTGCTAGATTTGATGATAATGATGGAAATGATCATGGTGACGATGACAATGCCAGGTGATGTATGCCAGTGGGTGACATGACATAAAATTTTGCACATTTATTTTTTTTTTTTAATTTGTTAATGTGTTTTTTTTTCTTTTGCAGTGAAGGTGAAGTGGAAAAAGATAAGGAAAAGGTTTGTTTAGATTTTTCTGATGATGGTGGTGATAATTATTATCTTGATAAAAAGGCTGGTTGATGGGATGGTTTGATAATCAAAATTCTTTTCAGTTATTTATTTTATAAAATAAGTTGTTAGTTTCTTTAATATGTATCTTGTTTATATACAACCATTTGTTTAATTTTTACTGTTTTATTTGTTTTGTGATGTATTTATTTTAATAACTCATTTGGTTTATTAATTTTTTTTACATTTTTTTCTAGGGAAAAATGGCCGAAATTGAAAATGCACGAGTGAAAAAATGGCTGAAGATGTTAGAAAAGGAACATTGGTTTCATTACTTTCCCAGTGACAAGGTAATACAATCTTCAGATGATTTCAATTTAGGGAGATTTTAATTTGTATGCTAAATTAAATTAAACATTTGATTATAATTAAATCATTATATATTTATATAAATTAATATATATATATATATATATATATATATATATATATATATATATATATATATATATATATATATATATATATATTAAATTTAATCGAAATTATTAATTTCACGTCAATGACTTTATTCACTAATCAGCTTACGAGACGTATATACAAAGGTATTCCCTCACCTGTACGAGGCCTTGTCTGGTCTAAACTTCTTGACGTTTCCAGGTTGTCAGCAGAAAACAAAGGGGTTTACGATGTTAGTTTCGGGCTGCGGTGTTATTATTTTATTATTATTATTTGTTTCATAGAACTATTTTTCTTAAGAGCTGAGATGAAATAATAGCTTTTTATTTTCTTTATTACTTCTCTTAACTATTCTTAAAACGATTTTTGGTTGGGATTCGAGCCTGTCAATCGTCGTACCCAACCAATCAAGAAGTCTGCCTAATCACACTATGTTACTGGTAGCCATTTTTTGAGTGAACGTTGTTAACACCGGTTAAAGTTACATGGTATTATATTTATAATGATTTATTATATGATGATTAATTATTAATTGAAGAAAATGAAGACGAGTGGCAGGCAGTGGTCCCTTGAAGTTCGTCAAGTTGACCTGGATGTCAACAGGACCTTTCGTGACCACATCATGTTTCGAAAGAGATACGACGTTAAGTAAGTGAATAAATAAATAAATAATAAGGTGGTGGTGAGGTACGCTGTGATGATGGTGAATCGTCATTGTCGTTAACACCTTTAGCTATATGATATTTACCAACATTTACAACATTTTAATTACTGTACTGTACACACGCTATTATTGGGGTTATCTTTGTCATCAGTTGTGCTGTCAGCATTACTGTTAGTTATCTTATCACTGTGATCTTACCGCTGTAAGTATCGATGCCATTGTCATCATTAATGTAAGTAATGATATAACTCTCATCCACTCAATCTTATTGTAGACAGCAAGCCCTATTCAACATTCTCGTGGCATACTCGATGTACAACTCTGAGGTCGGATACTGCCAGGGCATGAGTCAGATTGCTGCTCTCATACTGATGTATCTCAATGAAGAGGTGAGTGGTGGCTAAATCACAAACTCGAGTGGATTCATCGATGGATGAAATAAACAAAAAACCAGGGTTGTTAACGCTACCTTTTCAAAATAGCACCGCTCTTCGCTACCGCTACCAGTCTTATTAGTAGCGGCGCTACCGCTACTGAAATTTATAAGTAGCGTCGCTACCGCTACCGTTACCGCTACTCTGATAAGGACTCGCAAAAAGTTACAAAGTAGCATTAACAACCCGTATATGATTTTTATATGACGTCAACATCATTTCGTTGCATTCAATAATAACACAAATTTTTGTTGACTTCAGAGTTAATAAACTGACTTGTTTTCTATATCATCATCATCAACATCGTTATCCATCGTTTGTTTTCTTTTAATTAAATGGCTTAAAATAACAATGAAAAAATGACTTCGAAGAAATAAAACCATTTAAAAAAGTTTGAAAATACACTAAAGTTTAAAACATTAAAATCTCTTCCCTTCTAGTTTCTTTGTACGACTAAAACTTTGCCATGTGCAAAAACATCATCATTTCAAACCGTCATGTGTTTCTTCAAATTGAATCTCGACTTGTTGCCAGACGAAATTTTCTTTCCTTGTGTACCGGTTGGACAATGCAGACAACGATACAGAGAACTTCCTTCCGTTTCGCCTTCGCCGGTGTAGACAAAATAATCCGGTGGTACGCAAATCCGCCCTACACGATCGATTTCACTAGACTTTTTAGCATTATCCCTACTTGGTTTTTTGGTTTTTGACATATTGTACGTTCTATGTGGTAAGATAACGACTGTTTTTCCCACAAAAGATAAAATTAAACAACTAGTCAAGAAATAACGTATATATTTTAAGTTCGAGCAAGCATGCGATAACGAAGGAAAAGTTGAAACAGCACCAGAAAAACTAAATTCAGTTTTCGTAAACCGTATATGTACTCATTCACCAAAGGCCACAAACACTTCAAAGCATCACGCATGGCAGTGGTCATCTAACACCAAGGGGTCACGTTTCAAAGACACTCATGCCTCGAGCAATCAACAAGCTTGTAGAAGACATTGCTGTAATATACAGCAATTTTATTCGTCACATACAGTGAATAAAACTAGACAAGAAATAACGTCAAGATCTTGAGATCAAACGAGCAAAAGACAATTGAATAAAAAGTTTAAAAAAAAACTGCCTTCAACTGTTCGTACAAACTGTAGGTTTATACACACTCAAACAGACAGCCAGATACCATACACTTCAAAACATCACTAAGTGTCACTAACACCCGATACCACTTCTGCTAAGCTTCAAAGAGATGCACACGCTCGCTTTAGCGAGGTCAGGAAGGATTCCTCATTTCAAAGAGATGCTCACGCTCGTCGATCAATCAACCAGATTCCGATTTCATGCATGCTTCAAATAAAAACTAAATACATTGAAAATCACTTAATTAATAAAAAAAACATATTTTGTTTTTGAAAAAAAGTAGCGGTAGCGAATAGTGCTGAGAACAGCCAAAAAATGTAGCGGCGCTACCATTAACGATCTTCTCAGCCAATAGTAGCGCCGCTACCGCTACCTTAAAATTAGCGCCGCTACAGTAGCGGTAGCGCGGCGCTACCGCTCTTAACAACCCTGCAAAAAACAAACCATGAAATAAGATAGTTTTACAGGAAGCAAATGTTTTATAAAAAGATGATGATTTAGTGAACTGATGGGTATTCTTCTGATGTATTCATCAGCTAATGAGTAGTCATCAAATGAATTACTGAATAAGGCTGATTGTGGTTGAATAAATTAGTGAATCAATGGCTGAATGAGTTTGTGAATTAATGGGTGATTGAATAAACTGGTTAATTAATAAACTAGTTTATTGTAGGATGTTATGAGTATCATTCTATGTGCTATCAGCTTATAAATAAATCAAGATTAAATCGATATAAATTTAATTAATTACATTTATTGAGAATGATTTGATTTTCAGGATGCTTTTTGGGCACTCGTCAGTCTTATGAACGAGAAAAAGCACAAAATGCATGGTTAGATTGTTTTGGTATTAAATGCATTGTTAGATGGTTGTGGTATAAAATGCATGGTTAGATGGTTGAGGTATAAAATGCGTTGTTAGATGGTTGTGTTATAATAATAAGTATTAATGCATGGTTAGATGGTATAATAATAAATATCAATACCATCAATAGATGACTGTAATGAATGTTGTATTTATGGTGGTAATGAAAACAGCTATACATAAACAGAGTTATGATGATGATGATTATGGCAGGAGAAAATTTTCAACAGGTTTTTTTGTCCATGGCTTCCCGAAACTGTTGCGGTATCAGGAACATTTCAACAAGGTTCTCAAAAAGTATCTGCCTAAGATCAAGAAACATCTGGTAATAATAATAATGATGATGATGATTATGGTTATGATTAAAATTATCTTAATCCTGATGAGATTACAGTAACATTGTATTTTCATTTTATGAAAGAACTTTCTTGCAATTTTTAACTCCAGCATTTGTGAGGTCATTATACTATAGGCTAGCTACAAAGTCGCAGCTTTATTAGCTGCTTCTCACACACTTGAGAGCAGTGATGATATTTGACAGAATAAAGCTGTTAGCTATCTTTTTGGTTCTACAGCAGGACACCTTTCACTTTACTACCAGTACCCCTAAAAATGGTGATAAAGAATTAAGTTTGTTTTCTTATATTTATTAGTCACCTAAAGCAAAACAAGTTTTGAGTGAAAGCGATGGCCTAACAAGAAACCATTCAAATGTTTTCAATTGTAATTAAACTCACCTTTTATTATTTATTTTAAGGACAAAAACGAAATGTATCCTTGCCTCTACACAATCAAATGGTTCCTTCAGTGTTTTCTTGACAGGGTGGGTTTTGTTGTGAGAAAATAATACTGTTAATGAATATTATGGTGAGAGTTGATTATGGTGAGAGTTGATAATGGTGGAAATGAACACAGATTATAGTAGTCATCATCGTTGTCGTTGTTAAAATTACTTTCAGATTCCATTTACGTTAACCTTGAGATTCTGGGACATTTACTTTCTGGAAGGAGAAAATGTACTCATCGCTATGGCGCTCACCATCATAAAGTTGCACAGAAGCGAGTATTTTATTTACTTTAATCTGCTTTTGATTTTAATTTAATGTTTTTCCCCAATGGCTGCTCAGAAACTTAATAATTTAAAAATGTGATTTTTTTTCATTTAACATTTTTATGACAATTTATAAAGTACAACATTTCATTTAAGATCGCATTTTGAAAATGAACATGGAAGAGCTCATGGACTTCTTCCAGAATCGTCTTTCAAAAGAGTTTGACCATTCAGACGACCACACGATATCCGTCCTCAAGACCACCTTGGAGGAACTGAAAAGAGCTAAGCTCGACGTTCCGCCAATTACAGAAGAAAGTGAAAGGCTGGAAAGAACTAGCAAACCTCTAGGTGTCATTGAAGCTCCAACTGTAGAACAGATGATTAACGAAATGGAGAAGGAGTCTGGGAATTCGCAAGGAAGTGAAACCGATGTTAGCCAAATGCAACAGAACAACATTTTTCAGAAACCAAAAGTGAATAAAAGAGTAAAGTCGTCTCGTTTGGAAATACCGGCAGATGGCGGGCCAGATGTCATTCCTCTTTCGTTTTCTCAACGGTTTTCCCAGATGATTGATTTGGAAAGTGAAAGCGGAACAGGTGATGACAACTGGAGGGAAGTGATGAGCGAGGCGACGGCTACCAGCGACAGGCGCAGCTCGGAAACGTCATTCACTGGCTCCGAATTCCCGTCACCAGGAATTCCTGCTGCCACTTCGTTTTCTCCTCTTAAGAAAGTTAATACCGGTGCTGCCGTGATATCGCCCACGAGCAAGTCCTTAGTTGTGTACAGGTATTGTAAAATTGACAGCAAAGGTCAGTCGTCATCGCCATCTACCACCTCTCCACAGGTTCGGACTTCGGTTACTTCCAGTGAAAAGCGTCCATCGGTTGAACGTCATTCCGACGGAATCACGCTGCCTCCAGTACCGTCTCGTTCTTCTTCATCGTCTTCCATAAATTCCCAGCCGCATCTCATGACTAATTTTGGTAGGCAAATTCACATGCAACCGCCACAGTTACAAGCCCAGTATCAGGAGCCGTATGGGCAATGGAACTATCAAGGCAAAAGCCTCATGGAACAACTGAAAGATCTGAACGATATAATTCCAGAGGCAACTAAGTCAGAGGTCAAGAGTCGTCCCAAGACGGCAACAGCCAGACTGTCCACGACATCAACCGACTCGACACCCATACAGAAGGCCACCTTTGACTTTCACATCCCCGTCAGCGATAATACTAACAATGACGAGGAACTAGTCGTTCACTCTCCGGTCTCTCCACCTACCGACTCTCCAAACTCTATGCCGCCATATTCTTCTGGCATTACCCCTTCTTCTATGACATCGACGACACCGACTTCTCTCTTCAGCGTGGACTCTCTCGACATGGCGGTCGACAGTAACACTCTGAAGCTAGACGACAGCTTGGCGTTTTCTGAAAAGGGACGCAATGTTTCTAATTACCGACCCGGACGACACCAGACGACCGTGTGCGTCACGACGCTGACTTCCAATTCCGCGCCGTCTGAAACTCCGAAATCCAACACTCTTAAACGAGACCTGGAATGTTCTACGGAACATCACGGATCGTCTTCTAGTCTGACTTCTAAACGACCTTTCATTATCTCGAATCTCGGACACAAAGGGATGCAATTAAGTCCGAGCCCTAGAAAAAGTGAAGCAAAAGCGATACCCATTCAACATATTGTCAATGCGACAAATTCTGCTCCTCCCTATTTGTCAAATCGATCTAGCCTACAGGAAAAGCCTCATTTTAATTGGTCGGCATCTCAAAGCAGGCAAACGCTCTTTTGGTCAGCAGAAAAAAAGGCTCGTGCAACGAGGTCCAATAGCGTCATGATGCCAATACCTGTGTTGCACATGAGAACTGTTCCAGTTATTCCTTTCAGAACTGCACCAGTGGATCCAGAAAACATAAACTTGTCTTACGTTCGAACCGACTCGCTTGAACGACCTTCGACCCCTGTTGTCTGCCAAAATTCAAGCAACGTTTCCGCTAATGTCCCGGTCGTTAGGGCAGACTGTTCAATGCCTCGAGAATCTATAATGAAATTTTCACTCAATTCTCCACCCAGATTTTCTCCCGTGATGAAGGAGGGAGACAAGGCTGAGTCTTCTGCAAATTTAAGAAGAAATATGAATGGAAGTTTTGAAAAAGAAGTTGAATATGAAGATGTTGAGTCTTCTGAAATCGATCATCTTAATAAATCCACTTTTTTCCAAACGTCGGTGTCTAACAACGGGGATAGCAGCAATTCTTTTACTAACCTCTCTCAAAAGGCACAGAATAATTCGATCTGCATCAACTTGAAATCATCGCCAAATTTTAATTTGGCTCAAGATCTTCTGGGGAATACCCTGACGTCAAGTGATGTCACAATGCTCTCCGATGATTGGTCCAAACCCTCGAATTCCCACAAGCCAACCAATGTATAAGCATCAGAATTAAAAAAATCACTAAGTAACTTCTTTTTGGAGACCCCATCTCCTGCCTGGGAATCACTGTCACCTTTGGTTTGGAAACCCACATTTCTCTTTCAATTATTTTCATCTTTTTCTTTGATTTCTAAATGAACTGGTAAATAAATGTCTTTTCGTTTATTAAGAATGAAATTAATAAATAAAAACCAGCTTCTTTGGTGATAGAACCCCTCTACAATACTAATTTCTTGTCAACTACCATACTTCTTACAATCTGTTTCTCTGTCTTTCTTCATTTTTTTCGTCTATTTTTTTTATTAGCCTCGTGTAATTATTAACTTGATAAATATGGGCCTACTGTGCATTATTGCTCTGCTCCAAAATTTCACAAATCTAGTAAAGATTGTAATATTTTTCGTCTTAGTTTTTTTCCTATTCTCAAATGAGGTTGGCTGATTTTAAACTTATTAAGCTTTTGAAATGTTTTGCTTTTATTCTTTTAGTTAAAGAAAATTAGAATTGCAATATATATATATCTGAAACTGTTTTATTTAAAGTGTCTTTGGATAGGTAAAAATTGAGCATTTTGTTTTTGTGTGCTGCTATATATACGAGTCTTTCCTTCCATTGCAAACAGAATTATTTTCAGCCTGATTTTACATCTCTTTGTCGAAAATTTTCAAAGTATTTTTTTGATTTGAAGAAGGATTACATTTTTCTTCTCATTATTTGTTTCCCGCTCGCTCGCTTTTGGCTTGAAGAATTACTGTCACGTATGTGAAACATGTTGCTGAACATATTATATATATATATATATATATATATATATTACTTTAAAAGTTGGATGTGTGATTTTTATTCATTTTCTCTAGAAATTGTTAATATTTATTATATACATGCCTTTCAAAAAATTGTTTCTTTCGGGAAATGGAAGCTGGCAAAAACAATTTATTTTAATTACAAAAAGTCAAATTTAAATGAATGGTTGATTTTAGTGTGGTTGCAGATTAATGTTTTCTATGAGGGTATCTTTTAAACCAGTTTTTCATACACAAAATAAAATTTAGATAGTGTAACTAAACTCCAGTTGATATAGAATAAACAAATTGGATTATCACCTAAATATGCTGGCTGTTACAACGAGAGTGATGCAGGGATGGAAGGATGTAAGTGTAAGAATATTTATTTCTGCTTCTGTGATTAATTACATGTGCTTTAAAGTACTATCAGATAAAGTATTTTTTTTATTTTTTAAAATAGTTTGTTTAGTCTTTTGCACTGCTATGTATTAAGACAATGAATTGAAACCACAACATCTTAAATGTGGTGGTGGACACCATCGAAACAATGTTGGTTTGGCATAGTTTTATTTCTTTGAGTTTTCTTCTGTATTGTATTACAGGAAATCATTAAAACAAAATCGCCTAAAATTATATAAATTAAGTATTAAGACAATGAATTGAAACCACAACATCTTAAATGTGGTGGTGGACACCATCGAAACAATGTTGGTTTGGCATAGTTTTATTTCTTTGAGTTTTCTTCTGTATTGTATTACAGGAAATCATTAAAACAAAATCGCCTAAAATTATATAAATTAAGTATTAAGACAATGAATTGAAACCACAACATCTTAAATGTGGTGGTGGACACCATCGAAACAATGTTGGTTTGGCATAGTTTTATTTCTTTGAGTTTTCTTCTGTATTGTATTACAGGAAATCATTAAAACATAAAAAAAAAACAAAATCGCCTAAAATTAATAATTATATAACAATTCAAATGCATTAACAGTTTGTAGAAATACTGAAGTTGTCCTACTAACATTTATGAAGTTTAAGAACAGACTCAGCTCATTTCCGTTTCAATATTATTTTTGGTATCATCATCTTCACTACAGTGATTACTCTTGCTCTCATCATAATCACTGCCACTGCTACCTCCATCATGATCGTCCCGGTCTTCAGAGAGTTCATTTTCGTATTTATTGTTTTCGCTGTTTCTTATACTCTGGCAAGAAACTGGCAGTGATTTCGATACTTTCAACCTTCGAGGTGGAACAACGACCACTGAATCATCTCCCTCCTCATCAGTTTCAACATCATTATCAACTTTTTTCATTTTATGATTTCTGTAAACAAACGGTTTGGTTCTTTTCTTGAATGTTTCAAGTTTAGCGTTGTCATGAACAGATGTCGTTCCATCGTCTGGATCAGGTAGGCGTACTAGTGGTTTAACTGTTTCTTTGAGATCACATTCATGATCGCTCTGTCCTCTCTTACCTGATGCCTTACAATCACCAATTACAATAATAAAGTTGTCATCATTTTTAGTGGAATTGTCATGAAGGCCATCATCATGTTTACCGATATCAAGTTCACGAAGATCTTCTTCAGCTGTTTTAAAAATTTGGTTGTTGAAATGCACCTTTCCAATGTCATCCAGCGTCGTAGTCAGGTTTTTCATCCGTTCATTCATAACAACCCAGTTTGTAGTATCAATCTCTTGCTGCTTGGGAAATTGACTTATGCTTTCTTCCATATCAAGTTCTTTAACATCATCATCATTAATTAAAGAACTCAGCTTATTCAAGAATTCTTTTTGAAATGAATTTACAGACGTGATATCCATTGAGCTATTCTCAGTTTTCTCTGCACTTCCAGATTCCCGGGAAATCAAATCTAAAAATGAGTTCCCGCTATCACTTTTATAATCACCTTCAACAATCGAAACTTTATCGTCGTAGTCATTATGAACTGCATAGTTACGAACCTGAACTTCTGGAGAAAATCTAACCACTTTTTTATGTTTTGCAGGAGATTTTGGACTTATTTCAGGAGATTTTGGACTTAGTTCTGCATAAATATTGTCCTCTTCTTTTTTTTTAACTTTCGGCCATTTTAAACAAGACCTGAGTTGTAATCCAGTGTTATTCTCGCATTCAACTATTTTTATTCTTTTCATTTGCTCTTCAATGTTGATAGATTCTTCATCGCTGCTATCACTATAATTTTCCCGATCTGAATCTTCATCCGTATAAGTTCTTTTTTTGCCTCTCTTAGCTTGACAAATAACCATTTGAGGATTTAATGTCTTCTCTTCAGTTTTACGTCTCTTTGATCCTTGCTCTTGAGTGCCATGAGGCAGCATGAAATCGGAAGAAAGTCGATGTCGTTTATAGCATCTAGTAGCCCCTAAGCTGATGTGGCCACTTAATTCTCCATTGAGGTCATCGCTTGTAGAAGGGATAGCATCTTTATTTGTAGTTTCTTCTATTATCTGATTCATTTTCCAAAGCACTTTAAAAAAAAAATTGATCTTGAATTTGTCGTCAGACCATGAACTGATTAAATAGGAAAATAAACATATATATATATATATGCATATATATATATATATGTGTGTATATATATAAATATATATATATAAATACATGTGTATATATGTATATATATATATATATATATATATATATATATATATATATATATATATATATATATATATATATATATATATATATATATATATATATATATATATATATATATATATATATATATATATATATATATATATATATATATATATATTCCTTTTAAAATAGGGTACAGGCCAAGTCGTCGCGAAAGCCATTTCGTCGCCGTGAGCATTTTCGTCGCGAAGTCGCGACGAAAACGCCAACTCTGCGACGAATCGGCCCGGAGCGCGACGAAATCGCCTACTTTCGCGGCCAATAGCCTCATAGTCGTGAGGGGTAAAATCCCGTTGCTCAGAAGCAACTAGAGCTACCCCACCACACGAAGCCACCCGCCTGGCGAATGCAGTTAGAGACCAGCATTAAGCAACACCACCCGGATACATGTATCACAGACAGGCAGATCTACTGTCTATACAACGACTTCTTGTTGTCTCTGTGTTATACTTATACAGAACCGTGATATCAGTCTGCGGTGTAATATTGAATTGAAGTCGTTCCGCTGTAGTCGCTAGGGGAGATTTTTATTGATAGTTACCTGCCGCTATAACTTGAAAAGTAACAAATTATAGATACAACGGCTTAGTCGATCCGTTTTACAAGATATTACACGGTGTCGAGTTGAGCTATATTAGACTGCTATATTACAGAATGTTTTGAACAAATAAATAATAACGTGGTTTGTTCAAAACTCAGATGCTCAAAATTTTTCCTAAACGTTGGGTGGGAATGCTTCAAAGTCAACAGAACTTAATTAACATGAACAATTAAAACGTCATTTTTATTTATTTATTTTATTGCTATACTTTAATAAATCAGTTAATTGTTTATGCAATTGAAGAGAATTAATATTTTTTTTATTAAAATTGTTCCACAATTTAGTAAGCTCTCTTTCAAATTCTACAGTATCTTTTCGTTTAACTCTTTGAGTTTGATTCAGGCTTACAAACTGTTCTTGGATCATTATCATCCGTGCTTCTTTTTCAAGCACGGAGCAAAGAGCGTAGAGGTTGGTGTTGTGGTTTGCCAGTTGTTTGAGACCATTGTTCCACCCTTCAAGGTCGTTGTTGGTTCTAATTTTCACTTTAAAAGAACACCAGGTAGAAATGGGATAGAACCCAGCCATCCACGTATTGTGAAAATATTTCATAAACAGCTAAGAAAATGAAATGACTTGAGTTAAAATCACCAGCAATGAAAATTTATAATATTTATTAGTACTTACTTTAACTTTTGAACAAACCACGCTATTATTTATTTGCTCAAATACGATCGGTATTTCATCGACGGGCATGTAGGCCAAAGCCATGATTTGTTTCCCAAGATCATATGCTGCCTGTTTTGCCTCATATTGAGATTTCAATCCGTATTTCTGTTAATAGAAATAAAATTATTTTGACGTTCAGCCAATATAGATCAAATAAATCACTTTTAACTTCGTAAAACCTACACTTAAATGACGAATAATTGCTTGATTGAAATGAAACAAGCAGCCGTTTATACAAACAGCGGGAAACACCGCTTTTGCTCCCTTCCAAATTGCTATTTCATAGTCAACTGAAATAGGAAATCCAGTTAAAATAAGTTTAAAACATCAAATTAATAAATCGAAATGTACCTGTTAAGCTATCAATTTGAAAACTTCTCTCATCTCTCAACACTCGCAAAACTGCTTCGTAATCTGTTGCTCTTTTTTTCGACATGATAGCAAATGCAACAGGGACCAGTTTTAACGATTCATTTTCCCCAATGAATGTATGTATGGTCAAAAGCTGGTAAAAAGGTCGCTGCACCACCTTTAA
Source organism: Erpobdella octoculata (assembly GCA_963978895.1). NCBI lineage: Eukaryota > Metazoa > Annelida > Clitellata > Hirudinida > Erpobdellidae > Erpobdella > Erpobdella octoculata. The sequence continues at coordinate 26,330,726 of OZ022246.1, forward strand.
AATAATTTTATTTTATTTTATATGTGTCTGACTGTTATTCACATTTAAAATATACCTCAAAAGTTGCATCCATATTAAAATTCCTAGAGTTTCTTCCGATCTCTAATTGTTTTTCTGTTGCCAGAAGTAGATGGCGCTCCCCTTTAATTCTTATATCCTTTATCAGGAAATTAGCGGGCAAATGCTGGATAAGTATTTCGGCTTCCAGACTTGCCGGCTGAGATGGTCTGCATTGTTGCCGATGCTTGTTAACTAGTCTAGAAGCAGATTTGTTAAATAAGAAAGAAATGTCGATAAAAAAAATAGTTTCACGTTTATGTACCTCTTTAGCGTGGAGAACTTTGGAAGAATTGAAGCATCGGCATTGTGTTCCAACAAGGAATCCATAACAATTTGTTTCGATCCAATGTGTGATTGAGCCTTGCCTTTTTCAATCATTGCAGTCCTGATTTTTTTTTGCTCCGGGATGGATTGATTTGGTAGGCAAGTATGGGACTGTGTGCAATTGTAATTGAAACCGGTTTGAACAACTCTTCCTCTGCATGCTGCTAAAAACACTAACAATTAGCATGTTCAAATGTTTATTCTGAGTCATTAAATGACTTACTTTTACTACTTTCTGTGTCTTTAGAAGATTTTGATCGATGGGCACACGTCCAAAATACTTTGTTGTTTTTTAGGTCTGTCTTCTCAACAATTAGCGCATATCCACGCGAATCGTACAGCATGTCTTTGCCGCGTGTTGTAGCGTTTTCAAGAATTGAGAACATGGGTTCATCGTCATCAGAGTCTTAGAATGGAAGTAAATTACAAATATAAAACTAAATTACTGGTGGGCTGTATTATTTTATAAACTGTTCAAAATCGTTTGTATTTACCTTCGTCGCTTTTTAGTTCATTTTTATTTCCGCCATTGTCCTCAAATTCTTCTTCAGAACTGTAACACTTCAACCCATCTTTAAAAAAATATGTTGTTTAATGCAATATTGGAACAAGTACAAATAATTAAATTTTATAATAGCATAAGTTAGTAGGTATTTACCGTCGCTATCATAAACACACACAGTTCGTTTTGGTTAGCTTGTGTTTCTTCTTTTAACTCCTTTTCTTTTCTAACACAATCTTCTTTTTTTTCAACATCAATTTCTTCCAACTCGCCTATAGAAAAAGTCGTAATTGGTATCATGGAAAACTTATCAATCAAAGAAACTTTCACAGCGCCTTCGAGCTCACCTTCGCTGTCAGAAATAATTATTATATCGTTAATCTGAACTTTTTTGTCTTTTATTTCTTCTTTTTGGCTCTCAATTACCATTCCTATATCAAAATAATAGTTGTTGTTCTATTAATCTAATATAAATTATCCAAAAAACAAATTCAACAAACCATTGTACTTGTTAGAAAGGGAAACTTCGTCAAACGATTTTTCTTTGTTTTTATGAACTAAAACATTTTTGAAAATTAACCAGTGTTTTATATATAAAAACCACTATTTAACATATCTCAATATTACACACCTTCAGTTTCTTCTTTAAGAATGCATGAAACACACACATATTGCAATTGCGAATTAACTCCGCCTCGCTAATTGCGAGCCAGTCCCAAGCCTGGATAAAGGAGGAGGGACAGTTAAAAGGAACAAATTTTGATCCACGACAGGAAGTACTTATACACTTCCTACATACAGCCAATTCAGTCTTAAAACACTTAGTGTAGAGGACTATAAACTATCATAAAAAAAAAAAAAAAAAAAAAAAATTGCGAATTACCTACGATAAAGTTTTTCAAAGTAAATGTAATGAACCAGTTGTGTTAAAATGCGACAAAAAAAACAAATTAAATAAAAATAAACCTTTAATTGCTAATCTGTATTGCTTAAGGGTGATCTCTTTCTGACATTTTTGGTGGGTCCACTCCTGGCATCTGTCGCATGAAATAGCACTGTCGCTATCCTTGACAATTTTCTTACACGGGACACACAACGACATTGTTAAAGTCAATATCTAGTTAACAGCTCAGACAGTTATCGAATAAATAACAAATTCCAAGATAACGAATAACAAAGTGAATCAATTCGCCAAGTCTAAATAGACGTGTTTAACTTGTTCTTTGGTACATTTATGTAATTGACGTTATTGACGTGAAGGCGGTGCCTATAAAACTTGACAGCCAATGTTTTATGACGGCCAAAGATGTATTAATTGCTCTAAAAGAATTGGCGAATAGGTAACGGAGACGCTTCATTGACAACCTAAGTTTATATTCGTTTATTTATATGCCCATCAAACCTTGACTAGATGTTTACCCGGTTATTTAACTGTGCCGATGTATTAAAGATTCGAAATGCAATCAACTCAACTTGTGTAAACCAAAATAGTTTTACTTATTTCAATGAAAGTTTTAAAAATTAAAAAAATCCAGATTCACAAAATAATAATTTAAAACATTCTTATTACACACTTTTACTTAACTTGACTTATCTATATGTCGTTCTGTCTGTCTGTCTGTCGGTCTGTCTGTCGGTCTGTCTGTCGGTCTGTCTGTCGTCAAAATTTGCAATCGATTTTAAACTAACTTCCCTAAAAATTTAAACATACCTCCGAACTGATTATCAATGCATTCTATCAAATTTTCAGATCGTAAAATTGTTTGGGGTTTTGTTGTTGTTCTCTTTCTTTTTTTCTCTCTATCTCCCTTTCTCTGTCTGTCTTTTTTTTCTTTATCTGTGTGTATCTGTTTCTTTCTCAATGTGAGTGTGTCTAGTTGTCTTTTTTCTCTCTTTGTGTGTGCTTCTGTCTGTCTGTCTTTTCTCTCTCTCTCTCTCTCTCTCTCTGTCTCTCTCTCTGTCTCTTTCTCTCTCGGTCTCTCTCTCTCTCTCTCTCTCTCTCTCTCTCTCTCTCTCTCTCTCTCTCTCTCTCTCTCTCTCTCTCTCTCTCTCTCTCTCTCTCTCTCTCTCTCTCTCTATCTCTCTCTCTCTCCGTGTCTTCTGTCCCTCTCTTTTTTGTCTCTTTCTTTGCCTCTCTATCTTTCTATCTGTGTCTGTATGTTTCTTTCTCGATATGTGTGTCTGTCTGTCTGTCTCTCTTTGTGTGTGCGAATGTCTGTCTCTATCACTTTCTCTATGTCTGTCTGTCTGTCTCTCTCTCTCTCTGTGTCTCTCTCTTTCTGTGTCTGTCTCTGCATTTTCTTTCTTATCTTTCTTTATTTATTTCTAAGTTTTAAAAAAGGGTATTATAATGAATAAAAATAAAATAAGGTTTGAAAGAAATATATCATGTTGTTTGTTTATTTAATTTTGCTAGCCATTTCAACAACTGAACCGCATCGGCAATAACACTCGATGGTCCCTAGGGTAATGCAATAAATCAAGCTCAAAATATCTTTTTCTGCTATAAAGCGTAACATAAAACAGTACATAGATTTATATAGATTCACTTATTTTTAAAAACTTGTTCATTCAAATCCCATATTTGTACTTTGACTAATTTGTAGACTTTTAATTTTAAGATAATTCTCAGTATGAAAAAGCTCATTTTGAGGATATTAATGCCAGATGCCAACGTCATGCTCTATAAACTTCCTATCCACAATTAGTTGAAACTTGGACTTCTAGATATATATTTCTTGGGTAAAAAGCTGGTTATTAAAAAAAATCACTTATTTTCTAAGTTCTTAAATATTGCTTTATTTAGCACTAGCAAGGTTACCCGGCGTTTCCCGGTTTTTGAACAATTTTTCTCATTTTTGGAGCGTAACACATTGAGATTGTGTTACTATTCAATAAAATTTCAGTATAATATAAATTCACACTTTCCAGCATATTAAAAAAACATTAATGCCAGATGCCAGCTTCATGGTCTGGAAATTTGTTATCCACATTTAGTAGGAATTTGGTAAACAAACTGGAACAGCAACTGCGAGCAACAACATTATAAAACATGTTTTAAAAGTAGATCTTTTCTTAAAAAAAAATCGAACAAACCTTCCCTACCTTAAAGGTAGTACCTTCAAAAATGATAATACAAGAACATACGCTTTTTTGCTATTTGCACAACGGTCTCGTATTATTATTATTATTATTATTATTATTATTATTATTATTATTATTATTATTATTATTATTATTATTATTATTATTATTATTATTATTATTATTATTATTATTATTATTATTATTATTATTATTATTATTATTATTATTATTATTATTATTATTATTATAACTTCAGTGAAGTTAGCGTCCGCACCTTGCGTACCAAAGTAGTTCTCACTGGCGGAGTTTTAAAATGTAATATGAGGAAAGGAATTTGTGTTAATGTATTCGACTTGTATATTGTAAAGCACATTAGCAACAAAAAAAAATTAAATTAGACGTATATTTTGAATTTTAAGCGTTTTGCGATTTTTTACATTTATCTTAATAAAAATCGATCTAGACGCTAAAAAAATCTGCAATTCAAAATAACTTCTTAAAAATCCTTATTAGTCTCTATTATATTGTTGAAAATACTGTTATAACTATTATTTTTCGCGACATCTAAAAAAAACCACTTAGATGGATATAGTATTACGCTCAACGTGAAGCTCGAAGTCGACTTTACTTGAAGTTTGAACTAAACATGTCTTAAGTTTTGATGCTTCGTGTTTTTCAAATAAGTTTTTAACCGATTTAAGTTTTGCAACAAAATTTCGTAAGTTGAAAATATGTTATCTTTTCCAAATAATTAGAAAATATCAACTTTTTAGCTCAACTTTAAAAGGAAATTTAATGCTATTTCATTGTCCTAATAGCTTTTTTGCCTAATTTTATGTCAATTACTCAAGAAAAAACTAAACGTTTTTGACCAAATTAAATAAACTCATAAACAATAAGTTTGTTAACATATATTTTTAATTTGAGGTTTTTAGCTCAACCTTTTCAATTATATAAAAAATTATTTAAGTAATCGTTGCGTGATTGCAGTTTCGTTGCGCGATTATTGTTGAATAATTTTTTAACCGATTGAAAGTTTCTAACCAAGTTTGAGGCTTTAGTATACAAAAAAATAAACCTAAATAACTGTATGAAAATTTAGTTTTATAGCTCAGCGTTTAGCTGTTTATTTGATAGAAAAGTTTTTATCTTTTCCTGACCATAACTTTTTAACCGATAATAGGTTTTTAATTCAACTTAATATTTCAAAAACATAGACATTTTGAAACAAGGATAATAAATTAGAATTTTTTTTAATAAACGTTTAAGGCAATATTTACGCTTCAGTAACTTTCTAAGTGCGTGGGACATGTGACAGTTTCTTCGCTCGGTTTTTTACAAATAGCTTTACAACTAAATGAAAATTTTCAACCAAACTTTCAATGGTTAAATAATAAATAATTTTTGGTTGATATGAAAATTTGTAACTCTGTAATTCCATGTTTAGCAGTATATTTGAATTAAAGGTAAGTTGAGAATTGTTTTTACTTTGTTCTCATTTTCTCTTAAACGGAATAGAATTAGGTGACCAAACTTCCAATATATATAAAATAGTGTTTCCTAAATAAGTATGTATAGTTTGAATTTTGTAGTTGAATGAATAATGACACATTAAGGCCGTCTCATTAAAGTTGTAATTAATAAATTTTGTCAAAAAAAACTTTTTTTTCAATTTGAATCTATCTATTGAAATAAATAGTTTTTTTTTTAAATGAAAGATCAATATCATCTATTTAAAGAGATATTAGAAGAAACTCTTTAGAAATGTTTCTTTTTAAATTTAAAAATTATAGCGCGGTAATGTACATCATTCTAAGAATATTATTGGTTTCTAAAAAATTATGTAAATTTAAAATTAATTAAGCTCTTTAGTGAAACATGTCTGTCTATTTATAGACTTTAATTCGATATTGTCGATTTCTGATTAGCTGTAAAGGATCACGTGTCTTTAAAGTTGTTTAGATTAGATTAGAACGTTCGTTCCGTAAGACTTTTATTTTTATAAGCACTCTTGCCGCCAACGTTAATACTATTACCACGGCGGTACGCAATCTTTGATTCGCTATATCTTTATTATTTCTTTTTACACTATAGGGTATATTCAAACTCAGAATTTTTACCTTTATATAAATATATTAATGAAATTAAAAAAAATTATTTTGAAATTTTTATGCTACTACCTAGGATAGGGTTTAGGGGTAGGGTTCGGGTTAGGCGGTTAGGGTTAGGGTTAGGGTTAGTAGCAATTTTAGCAATTGTAATCACGTCGAACCGCCGGGGCAATAGCAGCGACCCCCCCCCCAAGTTGCTAAACGCTCTTTTTAGCTCTTGTTCTTTTCTTTGAAATTTTTTTCCACCAGGCTTTTATACGTCTCTTCTTTAAGAGCGCTTGATGGATTGATTGGGCGGATTTGTGACTGGGCGTGTTTTTTTTATTCACCAGGTTATCAACCGTTATAACTATAACTATTACCAAGGCAGTAGGCGTCGTTTGCCGGGGCAATAAGCGGTAAAATTGCTACTGAGCCGGCGGTTTTGCCAAAACAATTGATTCTTCGATCAATTGATAAAGATGTACATATTTTCTACAGGGGTAGGGATAGGGTTAGGGTTATGGTTTAATTTTAGGTAGACATACGGCGCGACTGTCGGCTCATTAGCAATTTTACCGATTATTTCCACGGCTAACCGCCGGGGCAATAGCAGCGACCGTTATCAACCACCCTGACCAATTTTTTAAATTAGATATCTCCGCTACGCGTTTTTTTATTCACCTGATCAACGCTCTGATTTAAACACATTCACCGTGGTTTTGGTTCAGGGGTAGGGGTGTTTTTAGTCGATGCATTACATCGCGCCTGTGTATCGATGTAGTAGTTAGTAGTTTGATGCATCGGTTAAAAACATTGATGTTTTCTCAAAATCGATTACTTTTTCTAACATTGCATCACAAAGCTGTAATCCGCCCCTGACACTCCACAAACAAACCACATTTTATTATTTTCTTATCTATTACTCTCACAAAAGTTGCCTTGTGTGTGTGTGTTATCAAGGAATAAATGTTTAAAAAAACGACTTTTCACGCAACTTTTGCTGATTCAGTTCAATTGTTGTAAAATAAAAATAAAAGCAATGTGTGAAAATATATATCAAAGTCCTATATCCAATGTTCTTGTGGAAGACTTTGTGCAAAATCAAAAGCTTATTTAAACGTTTCCTTTTTAGTCTATTTTGTTGCTGATTGACGACATGTGCTGCTTTAGAAAATAAACGTTCAGACTGTACTGAAGTTCTCAACATGGTCAAGTATTTGTACGCAATTGGATGAAATTTAGGGAGTTGAATTTTTAGATCACTCCAAATTTCTAATGGGTTCTCATTGAGTCTTCCTACTGGACTGCGCAAGTAAATGGACAGCTCGTCATAAACAGCATTCTCAGGCTTCGCCGTTTTCCAGCTCTTGTGGACCCATTTGTAGTGATCATCCCACAAATAAAAGTTTTCTTCTGGTCTGTCAGGATGATCTAAAAAATCAGATTCCGAAGCCTCATTTTGTATTACAGTTTTCATAAGTTTTTTGACTTTTGCCACAGCCGAAGAGCAGGCACTTGGGTCAGTGAAATGCATTTTTATGAACCTCGGATCCAATATCGTGGCTATAACGAGAGGAGTCATTCTCTCTATAGCACCCATTCTATTGTTAATTTAATTAACGACCAGCGACTGCACTTCTTTGGCAAGAGGTTCTTCCAGTTTAAGAGGTTTAATTTTCAAAAGAAGACAATGGATAAGTGGTACACTATGGTTGCCATTGATTTGATGTTTTATGAAAATATTTCGAGTATATCAATGTCTTTTTAAAACATCGGATCATTTCGATTTAATCATATGCAAACATTGAGTGAAATCGATGTATTTTGAATATCCCTATTTAGGGGTTCATCAAGCAAGTGAATAAAAAATGCGTAACGGTGAAAATTGATGATTTAAAAAAAGGTTTTGATAAATGTGGTTGATAACCTGGTTAATAAAAAAAACATGCCCTCTCCCTTTGTGACTGTCTCCCTGACACTTCCCTTCATTCGCCTTCAATTCTTGCGGCACGCTTAGTTTCTTGCACCTCTAATTTTTTTCATCTTTTGTTCTTCTTCATTGGCTTCCTCTTAAATATTGGGTGATATTTAAAATTTGCTTACTAATGTTTAAAATTGCCCTTCTCCAATCTACCTAACTAACTTAATAAAAATCCCTCCTAAGTCTGGTCTTCGATCTTCCTCTCGTAGTCACTCGTATCTTTACTGTTAAGCACTCTTTTGCTAAACGCTTTTTTTTTTACTCTGGTTCCTTTCTTCTTGCATCTCTTACTACCTCTACTTCATTCACTGTTTTCCGTCGTGGACTTAAAACATTTCGGTTCGATCAGTTTATGACCGAGCGCTATTGTACGCCACAATTGTCTATTCGGAACGCACAATATCATCATCATTGTGTAAGAGAAAGAAAATGAAAATACTAGACTGCACAGTATCATCACCATTGTTTTTTTGAGATAAAAAACTAAAATGTACAATATCATCATTATCATTGTCTGCTAGGACAACATTTAAAAAAATGTACAGTGTTATCACCAAGAGTCAAATCTTCAAACTGATAACTGATGACTGATGAAGCTGTTCCCAGAAGTTCAACTGAAAAATTAAAAGAAAATTTTTATTAGGTCATTTGTTTATGTTATTTTTACTGTTGACCAAATTTAAAAGTAAAAACAAAATTAAAAATGCTTATTTAAGTGTAAATGCAAGTATTGGTACATATTATTGTTGTTCTTTCTTCTGATGATGGAGAGAGAACAGTGATGACAATGGTGCAAGATGGTTCCAACGATAATGATGACAATTACTTTTTTTACATTACACAACAGACAATAGATAGAATTACTTTTTTTTACATTATACAGCAGAATTTACATTACATTACACAGATAGATAGAATTACTTTTTTTTACATTACTCAGCAGAATTTACATTACATTACACAGATAGATAGAATTACTTTTTTTTACATTACACAGCAGAATTTACATTACATTACACAGATAGATAGAATTACTTTTTTTTACATTACACAGCAGAAGATAGAAGTTATCTTTTAAAACTACTTATTATTTTGGCCCTAATGGCATAAATTAATTTATCCCTGTCTTTTCTGTCTTTATTATTTATTAACCTAGATTCACAAATCTGTTTGTAAATATCTCTCTTTTCATTCAACTTTTGTCTGATTTCAGCAAGTGTTGGAACTTGTTTTTTTTTTATGTATGTGGCATATAACATTTTTATGTACTGTGTATGGGCCGCGGACCATTCCTTTCTCCTACCTGCAATGTGGATGGAAGGCACAAGGGGATCTGGCAAAGTTGATGATGTGTCAGTGGGAAATGTCTCATTTAAATTAAATGATGTTGATGCACCGTCCTGGGATGTATGTTGTTCAGTAATGATTTTAAAAAGTGTCATTGAGGAACCAAAAAATGACCCTCCTACTGTCTCTTTATCTTGTACTGAGTAATGGGTTTCTGCTGTTTTACTTGAATGTCCCATATGTTTGGCAGCCATGTACTTATCTTGAGGGAGAGTGACAGCGATTGTAGAAGTCATCATTCTTCTAATTTTGTTGCATGAAACTGAGTACATAAATCCTTGTGCCTTATAAGCTCTAGTTAAAATTAATGTAATGAGTGATGATGTGATCCGCTTGCCAGAAGAATTTAAAAATATATATTTATGGTTTTCTTTATTATTTAAAAATGCTAATCGTAACTCTAAATAAAAATTGAATAACTTTGAAATTTCTGGTCTTAAGTTTAAGCAGGCACCACCATATTTTCCGGCCGTTTTGTGTTTATCTATAAGATACATCACGGGTGTTAATTTAGTACATATATTTGCTAAATGATCAGTTGTAAAGTTAAGAATAACGCATGACCTTGGAGCATTCTCTGATACTAAAGTTACAATTAGATGATCCCTCAAGGTAAAAAAAACGTCTCTGAGGGTGTCCTCATCATATTCATTTACAGGTTCATTAATAAATTTAGTATTAATTTTATTAATAGATGATGTACTTAAATATTTTATATAGTATTCTACTGTTAGCTTACGTCGAAATTTCAATCCTTCTGCCTCTGCACGATATCTAAGCTCCTCCTTTCTAACAGTAGCCAACCAGTTTGGCAGTATGGTTAACCAATTATTAAAATCTGTGTTTTTTATATTAGGATATTTAAATAAAATATACACAACTAAATTTTTGAAAGAATAAAGGTATGTCATTACGGAGGACGGTTTTATAAGCCTCACATTCTCTCCATTATTGTTAAAATAGGTTTTACATTTTTTAAATAAATTACTAAAATATTTTTGTTCTACATTACTTATATTTAAATCATTTAAACTATCTCCGCAGGTTAAAATTATTTTTCTACAGTGTTTCACTATAGCTTCATGATTTATTTTATTACCCCCTGAAATAGATGTTAAATAATTATTAAAGTCTTTTAAAAATGAATTATCTATTATAATATTTTTTTGATAGTTACTATTAGAAAGATTGTTTTGATTTAATATTTCAGTAGTATAAGGGTTTTGAATAGAATATTGATTATGAATACTTTGCATATGCCTGTTGAGCCTCAATACACTAACACCACAAATAGTACATATTTTTTTCTTCTCCTTTCTTTTACTCATGCCCTCCCTATTGTAGTTAGGCAATGTGGAGAGTATAACAAACGGATTTTCTACCATATGCAGTTTACTGCGCATATGCCTAGGCAGTTTTGAAACTAACTTATGGCATAGAGGACACTCAAACTTTTTCTGGAAATAAAATTTTTTTTTGGTTTGTCACAATTTAAACGAGCATTTTGTCAAGGTTCAATCATGCTTCTGTGCATGCTTTGCTAATTTTAAAAAACATTTTTCTAATTGTTAGATCATTTGTTAATTTTCTTAAAAACTAAATTATAGCTAAAACAGTCTATTTTGAACACCCCTAGAACGCTGCTAAAATAATGTAAATGCAGCTTACTGGCACCGTTTTCTTGGCAGCTTTTGTGGGAGGCATCAGCTCCTCAGAAGTAACATCAAGCATCTGAAAGTTTATTCAAATAATCTAATAAAGATTTTTTCCAACTCTATCTTTACCTGTTCTTATTTTTCATACTGAGCATGACGCAACTACGCAACCCACAGAAATATTTTTAATGTAACATTCCAAATCAAAACAATAAATTTTGAGAGCCAACTCACAGGCACAACTTCTGAGCAAGAGACTGGCACCTGAAAGTTTATTAAAATAAATTATCAGTCGATTTATATCAAAACATATGAAGGCTAAATAATTAATAATGAGATCACTGTCAATAAGAAATATGTATCGTTTCAATGGCGATACGGGATCTCCCGTATCGTTTTGAAATCTCGATTGATTTCGATATAACGATATCGGGACGCAGATGCTTAAATTCTATACAACAAAACTCACAGGCACAACTTCTGAGCAAGAGACTGTGGCAACTTCGGAAATGTGAAGCCCCTGAAAGTTTTTTTTAATTAATTAAAAAATCAATTGTTATCAGTCTTTGAAGTAAACTTATAAATTGTTAATGTTAAAAGTAAAATTGAGCAGTCGATTAACTCTTTTACTTATATCAAAACATACGAAGGCTAAATAATTAATAATGAGATCACTGTCAATAAGAAATAAGTATCGTTTCAATGGCGATACGGGATCTCCCGTATCGTTTTGAAATCTCGATTGATTTCGATATAACGATATCGGGACGCAGATGCTTAAATTCTATACAACAAAACTCACAGGCACAACTTCTGAGCAAGAGACTGTGGCAACTTCGGAAATGTGAAGCCCCTGAAAGTTTTTTTTAATTAATTAAAAAATCAATTGTTATCAGTCTTTGAAGTAAACTTATAAATTGTTAATGTTAAAAGTAAAATTGAGCAGTCGATTAACTCTTTTACTTATATCAAAACATATGAAGGCTAAATAATTAATAATGAGATCACTGTCAATAAGAAATAAGTATCGTTTCAATGGCGATACGGGATCTCCCGTATCGTTTTGAAATCTCGATTGATTTCGATATAACGATATCGGGACGCAGATGCTTAAATTCTATACAACAAAACTCACAGGCACAACTTCTGAGCAAGAGACTGTGGCAACTTCGGAAATGTGAAGCCCCTGAAAGTTTTTTTTAATTAATTAAAAAATCAATTGTTATCATTCTTTGAAGTAAACTTATAAATTGTTAATGTTAAAAGTAAAATTGAGCAGTCGATTAACTCTTTTACTTATATCAAAACATACGAAGGCTAAATAATTAATAATGAGATCACTGTCAATAAGAAATATGTATCGTTTCAATGGCGATACGGGATCTCCCGTATCGTTTTGAAATCTCGATTGATTTCGATATAACGATATCGGGACGCAGATGCTTAAATTCTATACAACAAAACTCACAGGCACAACTTCTGAGCAAGAGACTGTGGCAACTTCGGAAATGTGAAGCCCCTGAAAGTTTTTTTTAATTAATTAAAAAATCAATTGTTATCAGTCTTTGAAGTAAACTTATAAATTGTTAATGTTAAAAGTAAAATTGAGCAGTCGATTAACTCTTTTACTTATATCAAAACATATGAAGGCTAAATAATTAATAATGAGATCACTGTCAATAAGAAATAAGTATCGTTTCAATGGCGATACGGGATCTCCCGTATCGTTTTGAAATCTCGATTGATTTCGATATAACGATATCGGGACGCAGATGCTTAAATTCTATACAACAAAACTCACAGGCACAACTTCTGAGCAAGAGACTGTGGCAACTTCGGAAATGTGAAGCCCCTGAAAGTTTTTTTTAATTAATTAAAAAATCAATTGTTATCAGTCTTTGAAGTAAACTTACAAACTATTAATGTTAAAACTAAAATTGAGTAGTCGATTAACTCTTTTACTTATATTAAAACATACGAAGGCTAAATAATTAATAATGAGATCACTGTCAATAAGAAATAAGTATCGTTTCAATGGCGATACGGGATCTCCCGTATCGTTTTGAAATCTCGATTGATTTCGATATAACGATATCGGGACGCAGATGCTTAAATTCTATACAACAAAACTCACAGGCACAACTTCTGAGCAAGAGACTGTGGCAACTTCGGAAATGTGAAGCACCTGAAAGTTTTTTTTAATTAATTAAAAAATCAATTGTTATCAGTCTTTGAAGTAAACTTATAAATTGTTAATGTTAAAACTAAAATTGAGCAGTCGATTAACTCTTTTACTTATATTAAAACATATGAAGGCTAAATAATTAATAATGAGATCACTGTCAATAAGAAATGGCTATTGAAAGTCAGTGTTTTAACACTGTCAATAAATTTCGTAATTTTTATACTTATGCTTGCATTTTTATTCTTTGTCGATTTTATTGTAAGTGTAAAGCCGCGCTGCTTGTCGGTGCTATTGACAGTGCGCTGGCTGTGATTGCGATAGCGGGTCTGGAGTTTTGGTAAAACTCAGAATAATATTGAATATTTATAAAGTTGACAGTCGGCTTAGGATTCTAATCAATTAGGACTACTAAAGTGATTATACGAGGTCTCATTAAGGTACTATTACTATAGGACATTTATTAGGGACTAGGTCTCACTAGGTTGACGGTTGACTGATTGACTAAGAGTAAAAAAAGGCATGACTTTGCAAATAATAAAACAAAGAAATCACCTGTACTTCTTGAAGTTCACCAGAATAAAAACCATCGGCGAACATGATTAAAATGAAAAATTCTGCGCGAAGGTTAACTCAATACAAACTTGTATATATTAGAACCGCAATCCCGCATCTGCAGTTGGCGGCTTTTTTCAACTAAAATTTAAAATAGCTATGCCAAAATTTGTATAATAAATAATAAATAACTTAATATTTTCCAAAAAAATAAATGAAATGATAAATGTCTCAAGCTATTTAACTAAAAATGTTCCTACTTTTAATGAAATACTGCATTATTAATTTTTTATTAACTAGTTAAAATTGTTTCAAATAATTAAGTTAACATTTTTATGTTTAACAATAAGTTAAATATTAATCTAAGAGAACTCATTTCTTACAGCATCGTATTAACACAAGATCGATAGGTACGAAGACGTCCGCTAGGAACGAAAACCGGCCTATAGGAACGGAATTGGGTCGATAGGTACGACTTCGTTCCTATCGGACCGAAATTGTACAAGCTGAAATCATTATTATTATTATTATTATTATTATTATTATTATTATTATTATTATTATTATTATTATTATTATTATTATTATTACTATTATTATTATTATTATTATTATTATTATTATTATTATTATTATTATTATTATTATTATTATTATTATTATTATTATTATTATTATTATTATTATGTTATTGACTGGTTATAAAAAAATTGCTTCCCTCTATCGATTGTAATGAAAACTTTGCTCCATCGAAAACGACTCCAATTCATTGCGACACCGCAGACTGATATCACGGTTCTGTATAAGTATAACACAGAGATCAAGAAGTCGTTGTATAGACATTAGCGGTGCCACAGTCTGTGATACGTGTATCAGGGTGGTGCTGCTTAATGCTGATCACCAACTGCATTCGCCGGGCAGGTTGCATCGTGTGTTGGGGTAGCTCTAGTTGCTTCTGAGCAACGGGATTTTACCCCTCACGACCATGAGGCTATTGGCCGCGAAAGTAGGCGATTTCGTCGCGCACCGGGTCGATTCGTCGCGAAGTTGGCGTTTTCGTCGCGATTTCGCGATGAAAATGCTTACGCGACGAAATGGCTTTCGCGACCACATGGCCGGTATTCTTAAAATATTACCGCACACTAATTTAAGAAGATAAAACTTTGTCAAAACTTTTTCCAATTTTCTAAAATTCTTTCCAACAACTTCAACTACAAAAACTCAATAATTCATTTCATTAGTTCAAGGTTCAGTAAAGTTGTAAACAAAAAAATGCGGCGATATTTAATAAGGTATGCAAAAGTAAACAAATATGATTTGTAAAATTATATTTTAAATGTATATAAATACATACTAAATAATGACTAATTCTAAAATAATTAATAGTCGACATTATCGTCATAATTAAATTTTCAGCGGTGTTGGAAAAAATAAAAATTAATTTTTCGCTTACTATGATTTATTTAAAAAATATCAAGAAATAAAACTAATTAAGATAATAGAAAACAACTGTTAGTAAATAACATACAATAACACATGTATTTTTCTAAATATTTGTAAGAAATATAAATTACACCAAACTTTTAATTTTAATTTAAAACTCTGAAAATAAAAACGCATCACTCATCATCTCTCCACGCGCAGACGTCTAGTTACCAAATCTGCATTTATGCGATAGTGTTTTGGTTGTTCGGTTATTATTATATTTCGGATCAAGTTTTTTAAGAAATTGCTTGCAAGACGATTATTTGGGAAAAAAATTTGACTATTTTTGTGGTAAATTTTGTTGCCAAAATTTATTTTTTGGTTTTATATAAATTGTCTTTTGTGTTTCTTTTCGTCAATATCTTCTTTTCTACGACTCTAGTCTCTAGTCTAGTTAAAAGTTAAGTAGTTAGTTTTTTACTGTTTTTATTTCTAAGTACAGGTACTAGA
Source organism: Erpobdella octoculata (assembly GCA_963978895.1). Lineage (NCBI taxonomy): Eukaryota > Metazoa > Annelida > Clitellata > Hirudinida > Erpobdellidae > Erpobdella > Erpobdella octoculata. The sequence continues at coordinate 26,346,447 of OZ022246.1, forward strand.
GTACTAGGTTGGCTAAGTCCTTTCTTCAGAATACAAACTTAGATCTAGTAATTCGAACTCAAATTATTTAAGATTCTTTTAATTAAAATTAGGCCAGGCTCACAAACTTTATTTTTATAAATAAGTAATAAATGTGACTTGCTTTTTATAGGGGCGCTTTATAAATGTTATTTGTATTTTATTGTATAATATTTAACTAGGTGCATTTCAGAGGTCAATCATTAAACAATTTGAGCTGTTATAATTATCTCTTTATATAAAAATGGCTCTGTTTTTTTTATAAAAATCCGAGTTGCTAGGGTCTAGCGGCTTGACCAATTTGAATTAAATTTGTCAAGCAGGTAGTTCTCAAAGAGAATAAAAAATATAGGGAAGATTTCAAAATAAAATTTGCTTTTTTATTGCCAAATAACTTATGAACATGGAGAGTTATTGCTCAACAAAATTCAAATTTAATTTGTGTAACAAAATTTAAAGAGTCATAACAGCTAGTATTATATAATATAGTTTTAATTTAGCAATAATGCTGTTTTCTGCACCCTGTAAGTTTTAGAAATGATAAATAACTGAACAAGTGAACATGTTTGTTTTTTATTCAAGCGCAATGCCAAACATCAAGCTGCAGAGCTCAGATGGAGAAATCTTTGATGTCGATGTTGAGATTGCTAAGCAATCTGTCATCATCAAAACAATGCTGGAAGGTGAGTTTATTAAAATACATTTATTAACTTTCCTCATTTTGTATTAAGGTTGTGGTATACATTTATTATCTTTCTTCATTTTGTACTAAGGTTGTCGTATATAAAATGTGGCAAAATGCAGCTTTCTGCAGTTGCCTGCCATCACAAAAGTGTTTGAGCTATTTTGGGCCCTGGTAATACGAATTTGTTTAATCCATTTGAACTTCATTGCTCAAAGAAATTTGCATATAGATCCTCTTGTTATCCACTTATCCAGGCATCTTTTATTCAAATATTTGCTTCCTTCTATCAAATGCAAGTAAAATGTTTCAAACCTCATTTTACTTAGCTTAGATCACTTTTTTCATTGTTATTGCAACAATTCTTGCATTTTATTATTTTTGTATAGTGATGTGGCCAATTTTTGTTAGTATTTGCTTAATCCAAAATTCAGTTAATACTGGTGAAAGTTTATAGCAACAATCTTGATTAACTGATGTTTTCTGAAATTTTTTATGGACAAAAGTATACCATGTAGTATGTAATATAAGCATCTTTCTTTATTTGTGTGTACAAACTGAAAAATTTATGGCTGGAACTGATCATCCAGTTCACAAGTACATTTAGTATATTACAGCTTCTCTGAATAAACTGCTTTCATGCATGTTTTACTGTAAGTATTAAATACTAAATTAAGAGTAAAAAAAGATAATACAACTACATGATTTATTTTTATAATTTATAGTCCTTTACACCAGGTGTTTTAAGACTGTAATGGCTATATGTTGGAAGCACCCGAGTACTTCCTGTCGTGGATCATTATTTGATCCTTTTAACTTTTCCCTCCTCCTTTCTCCAGGTTTGGGACTGGCTTGCAAAAGCAAGGCGGAATTACAACTACACGATCTTGATTGCAGTGTTATATTTTGTATTTTTGCATCAACCTTTCAACCCGATTTGCAGATCTCGGCCTTGACGAAGGCGATGAAGAATCTGTGCCCCTGCCGAACGTAAATGCTGCCATTCTTCGAAAGGTCGTGCAGTGGTGCACTTACCACAAAGATGACCCACCTCCTCCGGAAGACGACGAAAACAAGGAAAAGAGGACGGACGACATCAGCTCGTGGGATACGGAGTTTCTTAAAGTCGACCAGGGCACGCTCTTTGAGCTCATATTGGTTGTTTAAATATAAATTCGATTTTGTCATTTTTGTTTAATTTCTATTATTAAATATTCATTTGTTAACTTTAATTAATTTAATATTATTTATTTGCTTTCTTTTCTATTTAATAGGCTGCCAACTATCTGGACATCAAGGGATTGTTAGATGTTACCTGTAAGACGGTAGCTAACATGATCAAAGGCAAGACACCTGAGGAAATCCGAAAGACCTTCAACATCAAGAATGACTTCACTCCAGCTGAAGAGGAGCAGGTGAAGAAGGAAAATGAGTGGTGCGAAGAAAAGTAAGTTTTCCTTCCATCATCTCTGCTTACTTCTACAGTCCATTTACTTGTTGGAGCGAGCGAGTTTGAACACTTGGGTGACCCTTTTGCTTTCCCTCTCTTTCCAGTTTTTTTTTTATCAGACGAATTTTCTTTTCTTGTGAGGCATATAAGCCTGTTAGACGTTGTGATTTTAATTAATTTATTATTTTGGTTATTTGCTTCTGATGCTGGTAATGTTTTCAACTACAATTCTGGCACCATGCAGTATCGTCTGCACGCACCTAGAGTCAAAAAGTGTCAGCTTCAGATTTTTCACTACTAGCTTCTTTTCCAGCTAAGCGGGGGTACATATAAATTTATTTAACAATATATGAAATGATAATTACTGAAGAGTCATTGCTGCTAATTAAGGTTTTATTGTGTTAATCCGTATGAAGCAGCTGAAATGCAGATATGCAAGCTATCCAGCTATAGGCGGCTTTACTTATTAGACTAGTTCTTCTCAGACTGAGTTGCCATAGTTGCTGTCTTGTTATTAAAATAATGCATGGAGTTAAATAATATGAATTAATTTATTTTCAAGTGAAGTCATTTTATCTTAATGCAAGTCATTTAGTCTATAGCTCAGTTATTTTCTTTTGAAGTATAATTAATTAATTAATTAAACATTATTAATTTGACTGTCAGCACTCACTGTTTGGTTGTGCGTGCAGATAACAGTAGATGTTTAGTTTTGATTAGTTGTATAAGTCACTATGAGTTCCTAACCAGTTGCATTTCTTACTCTTAAATTTGAGATTTTGTTCATCAGTGAATCAAGTTACTTTTTAACTGTATTTATGTTTTTTTTCATCTTTGGAAGTTTGTCACAACTCTGTCATTATCTCCTTCCTTAGTTGTCGTTATTTATAGATTGGAATATAATAATCGCGATAGGTGTGGAAATTTTAAAAGAATTCGCTGTGATTAATTGTATCACTTCTTTAATGAGTGTAAGAGTTTTTTTAATTAACCTACTTGTATTGTAATGCCTCAACAGCCTTGGCATACATTTTTAGCATTGGTGTTTCAATATTTTTTTTAAAGATAACTACAACAACTCATCGTAGAATATATATGACAGGATTTTGATAAGTTTGTTTGAAAATAGTCTGATTATCGAAATACAATCTATCTAAGAAAAAGAAATATGGTAAACAGAGATTAGCAATTCACAGAACAAGTATCAATTCATATGGATTTTGTTTTATTGTTATTAGTAATTAATGACTTAATAATGAGAACTTGTGAATACAGAAGGCTATTTTATAAAAAATCATTTTAATATTAATTTAATAGCCCTTATTATCGTTATTACAGTTAGAAAACAGAGCTTGGTAAAAGAATTATTGTACAATAACAAAATAAATAAAAAAAATTCTGATGTTGATATGAGACACGCAGATATATATCTTTCACAAATTGAGAAACTTACACATAGACAAATTATACAGATTACCTATCTGTGAAAAGGAATCTGGTTTTATAAATTATATTTCGACTTAACCTGTCTAGAACTTATGATGATCATAAGAGTGTTTAAGTGCATTGATGCATGCATGCAATGAATTCCTAAAAAAACTTCAAAAGACAAATAATAAGTGATAGTTATTAATAAAATATAGCAATAATAAAAATAACCAGTTGAGGAAAGCCATAGAAACATGGTGGTAAAGGTGATGTTTCATGAGATGTAAAATTTAAAAGAGAAATCTAAAAAAATAGAATCTCCATAACCGTAAGATTCAAGTAAAAACAATACGCATGGCTATTCGTGTGCGACAATGACGGGTTTTCAGACATTACAGGACAATCAGATAATAAACAATGAAGTGGATCAATGAAAGACTCCAGATGTGACAACAACAAAATAAAGAGATGATGCTAAAATACCTCGGACAACTGTGTATGTTTGTATATAATATTTAGTAATTGTATCTGTATATGCACAATTCCAAAGATGAAAAACAATGTAAACTTTCATAAAATTATGTCTAAAACAGAATGGTGAACGAAATATTCCTAGTAAGTTTTCAGAATTATAAAGGAATTGTAAATTAAACAAATTATAAATTCCCAGAAGCCCCACTTAAACCAACTTTCAACAAAACAGAAAAAACAAGTCAATATTTTCCAAAAAAACAAATGACGCGATACTAATTGTGAGAAAGGAAATCCAGTATGATGTGGCAGGACTGGATATGATAAGTTGATGATTCTCTTTGGATAACATTCAGAAAATATAGAAAGGTGCCGTCGATACATTGAAGTGACAAACAGAAGATAAGGAGCCTAATGTATCTTATTAGTGCTAATACAAGAGACAGATATAGTTGGAATTAGTGAGATGCAAAGACCAATATTAGAGGTTCCATGATGACCTGACCCTTAAAATCCATGTATTCCTTTCTGGGTTAAAACCACTAGTGCCAAAAATCAACCAACTTAATATTGTTTCCCACCAAGAGAAAACTCAGACACTGTTACAGGCAACCACATGCAGTAGCAAATGAACAAAACTATTTACACGAATCTTATGTACATTGGAGCAGAACCTCGGCATAGGAGTCAGGCAGCACTTGCTATTGGCTGGCGAGCTTGCCTACGTATGTAAAGATGTGCAAGCATACCTATGTAGTCGTTATGGACTACATGTGCCAAATATTAACCTTGATGTACCGCTTACAAAAAATGTCCAGTATCACGGGTGTAGGTATGGGGTAGTAGTATATAAGAGATGGGGTGAGTATGCATGCATCAGAGGTAGTTGTTGTCCATGATGGCGTCACTGTCACTCGGCATGCTCTTAAGTATGAAGTCGACGTAACCGGCCACATCTACCCTAGCGGTTTCGTATCTCTTTATGAATGGCTCTTGCTTTGGTCGAGATATTATTTATTTTAAGAAAAAGAGAATAAGTCAATGAGAAATTAACTAAAAAAAAATAATCACTGGTTGAAAAAATAGGAAAATATATTGATGCATAAAATTTATGGATATAAAAAAAAGTAAAAATTGTAGTCTTGTGAAAACTCACAATCAGCTTGTTGTACTTGGGCCGAAGCTGATATTCCTTGATAAGACTTTGATTGTTGAATAGAAAAGTCATGATTATTAACTTGCATAATCATCATCATTAACTGTATAATAATAATTGTTAACTGTTATAGTTCAGTAGCTCTGAAGTTTCGTCCGAAATGGACAGCCACTTTAAATAAACTTTTTTTGTAATAATCAGCATTACTAATAGCAAAATCAATACAAGCATCAAATTTAACAAGCATTTAATATACAATCCAGGTTATAATGATGAAAAAAAGTAAGTAATATGTCAATATTAAAGAACACCTGCTCATCTATCTATGTACAAATCATCATCATCATTATATTTACCAAGTAATATGTCAACATGAAGGGGCAGCTGTTCACATATCCACATACAAATCATCATCATCATAAATCAGTCATTCATAATTATATATACTCACCAAGTGTTAACGAAGCTGATGAACTCTGGAGAGAATCGTTGATCATCGGGGTTCAATTGAGGTGAAGGTTCGTCCAACACCCTCGAGAGTTGCTCGAACAAAGTCTTCCAGTTCGGATACGGGTAGATACCAGTTGAAACTTCGTACTGTGAGGAAAACGATAACGATACTTGTGATAACAATAGAGCTAAAAAAAATAATTAACAAAATGTTGGTCAGCATCATTAATATTTTGACCACTCAAATGCACAATAACATTAGCATAACAAATTCTAACTGACCAACGTGATTCCGAGACTCCAAACATCTGACCTCACGTCATAACCTTTACTTGACCTTGTCGGGTCAATTCTTTCGGGCTGATCAAATAGGTTAATTGATTGAGTAAAAATTTTATAATTGGCTGATCAAATAGTATAGATTGAGCAAAAATTTATAATTGGCTGATCAAGTAGTATAGATTGAGTAAACATTTTATAATTGGCTGATCAAGTAGTATAGATTGAGTAAAAAAATTTTAATTGGCTGATAAAATAGTAGAGTAAAAAATTTTTAATTGGCTAATGTGAATTGACTAATTAATGCCTACAGCCATGTAAGGCCTGCAGCCTGCATCTTGAGTTTTGGCTATCGAATCAACTAGCTGCCCACTGATGCCGAAATCGCAGAGCTTAATGGCCCCGTTCCTGTCCAACAGGATGTTAGATGGTTTGATATCTGGTGAATTTATGGAAACAATATTTATTTTATGAAATCATGGTAAACATTGTTGATAAAAGAGAAAATTTATAGACCTCTGTGGATAATTTTTAATTTCTCTTTCAAATATATCAAAGCCTTCACCATCTGAAAAATATCAAGCACAAGTGTTTATAATTCGATACGCATGCAAAAGTGTCTTCCTTCCAATTAAATTTTTATAAATTCAAAATTTACACAATAGTAAATGACATATAAATTAAAATCCTTAAAACTTTATATAATTTAGACAGTTAAGTAAATATAAACTGGCCCCTTTCAAAAAACCTTAGTACAATTTAACACCAATTTTCCATTGATGATAACAATTGCTGAATAAAATTTAATTCTTGCGAAATGAAATAATTCCAAAAAAATAATCATTTCTTCCTGTACCTCATCCCATCACAACAATTAATATAATCTTTCAAAACATATCACTCACAGCTACGGTGAGTTTGCCAAGGACGTTCTCCGGTATTGTCTGTCCTAGGTGTCGGTGAACAAACTTGTAAAATTTGTCCAATGAGATGGACATCAACTCCATGCAGATCCAACAATCACCCTTATTGAATATTTATTGATTTTATACTAGATATTTCGTAGTAAGTTATATTAACCCATTGGTAAATAGCTCATTGTATCAAAAGCAATAAGTCAGAAGATGGATTTTGACTAACAAATAATAACATAAATTTTCACCATCTTTGGATCTACAACACATTTATAATCACAAATGTTACATCAACAACCAAAAAGAATCACGCTAATCAACACCTCTTTAAATAGGGCTCCATAAAACTGGACAATGTATGGACAGTCGCTGCTTTTCATAACAACTTCAAGGTCCATAAGAAGTTTCTTTTGTCCTTTCTCATCTACAGTGGATCTTATCCTCTGCAACATAAATTATATGTATGGAAGTACAAATGGATGAATTTAATTAGTAAATAATCTATAAATAAAGTTGGGAAAAAAATTAATAAACAATACCTTAAAAATTAAAAAATTAACGAACAATACCTTAACTGCCATGACAGTTCCACTCTGTTTGTGCAGGGCCTGGTTTACTGTTCCATATGCTCCTCTTCCTATTTCACCCTGATCAATCAGATCTTCGGCGGAAAAGTCAAATTTCTGAATACGGAAGATGAGTGAAAAGAAAGGAACAAGTTTAAAGTGGTTTTTTGTTTAAATTTAATGCAAATCTGTTTTTTAACCATTATACATATATATATATATATATATATATATATATATATATATATATATATATATATATATATATATTTATATATAGATTGCTCACCAACTCTGGAGATATCTGTAATTTTCCAGCACATTCCAAACTCCTTGACTGCATTCTCTCTCTGTTAACAATGAGAATAACATTCTTTAAATGCATTGTCTACTGATTTATCAATATACTAGAGTGATTACCATACTTTTAAAACACTCTAAAATTCATCTATACCTAGAGATTTCAAATTATGACAGTATAATTTTGTAGTCTGACAAAAGACAAAAAACCTGTTTATATTGTGTTGAAAACTAAGGATAATATTTAAATTATAATAATCATTTTGATGTAAGAAAAAGTATGACAGATGTACAAATATTTTCAATCAGTCACACTCATATATTATACTACTAATGACCCGCTAAACATTGTCAAACTTTTATTTTTTTTATTTATAATTGTAGCACAGCACAACTTCCATATTATAGAAATTAAATATATATTTTTTATTGAGCACAATATAAACCAAAATAACTTAAATACAAGATTAAAGTAAATGAAGTGCTCAAAAGGTTCATCCAAAGGGAATTACTTCCCGCTAACGAAGAAGCCGTGGCTTGCTTTTGGGAAAATATGAATAATTAAATGTTGTATACTTTTATAAAAAGAATGATGAAGATATAAAATATCTCTAACAGTTGGGTTGGAAGTCGGAGATGACCGAGAGTGTCGAAGGAATGAGAAGAGGGGATGATGGAAGATGGAGATGGAAAAGAAAGATTCAAGTTCCGTCTTTTTTCGGCTAGTGAGTGTTAATCAATTCTAATTTATTAAAAATTATTATTTTAAATTATTATTACTATGATTGTTAATTTATTATTAGTGTGATTGTATAATTTAATTGACAGAATTATCAGCTTATTCTTATTTTAATCATCAGTATTTTTTTTAACCTGAAAAATGTCTTATAACTACTCATAATTGAATTCGACTTTATAATAAAAAAAACAGCCACTGTTATGATAATAAATTAATAATCTTCTAGTATAACAATCTGAGTCAATTTCGAAAACAAATAACATTAAATTTATGGCTTCTATTATTTTTTTTTGAATATTCCAAAAATACAAACCGAAATTTACATGACAAACCTTTCTATCACCTTTATGCATATGATGTTCATGTATCTCCCATGCTTAGCATTATTTAAAATATATATTTCTACCATATTGTTAAATATTTCAGCTAAATAACTTAACTTCCAAACAATAACTAATAGTTTAAAACTCTACCTTGAGCTGCATGGAACTCCCTTGCTCCAGCCATAATTTTTCTAAACCTTTCGAACAACACTTTGTAATTTGTCGTTATCCTTGCTATGTCAGTTATCGCTGAATTATATATCTTATCTTATTAATTCTTATTTTACTACTTTAACTTACAGATTCATCGAAAGAAAGCTATTGGGAAAGCATATATGTAGCAGATTTTGCATAGACTTTCGAACATACTTATTAAACAAATAAAAACGTTGAAAAAAATTATTCTTTCGGAACTTAGCAGACGAAAATAAACTACGAACAGTTCAAAAAAGATATATAATCCCGAACTATGATAACATCCCGTACAACCACTCGCCCATGGCCATGAAAACACACGATTTTAACGAGCGCTGCCTTTTAATCTATTAAACAAATTAAAACTTATAACAAATCAGGCAAGTAAATGTGAAAAATAATTTCTTTCAAGTTATTTAAAATTATGTTCTTAGAGAGATCCGAGACGCTGACGTTTGTGGCTAGCGAAAACTGTCCCCCCTTTTGCTATTAAACTCCAGTCTCGGACCCACAGATAAATGAACTGTTCTACACTAACAGTTAGTGCAACACTGCTACTTTATAGCAACAAAACGATTATTTATTGCCAGTAAATTTGACAGATTCTTAAGCTCTGGCATACACCCACTAAAAGCTGACAACTCCAACAAGATCTTTTACAACAGAACTATTTTTTCGAAAGATGTAACCGAAACATGCTCCTACTTTAACTGCTACATAACAATATGTAAGAAGTAACTTATGATCTCAACATTACATGAACTCATGTCAAGCTTAATTACTCCTAAAATCAACTTTGATTCACGATCCTCCACAAATTAAACAGAAATTTTTTCAGTGTATTGAAAATTATCTATTCTAGTTTATCATTATAAACAATGTCTCTTGAAGTTAGTGATGGTGAGCCTCATCTTGACTTTTAGTTTCAAATGAATAGTGTGTTACTCCAGGAGCCCAGAGTTGTTTTGGTTTCTGAATGAGAATTTATAAAATTAAAAACATTAGTAAATTGAGAAAAAAGTAAAAGCAATGGTTTGACATAGGGTGCAATCAGCTAGAGACTTGATACTCAAGATAATCACAATTACAAATAAATTAATGCATAAAAACATGAATACAATATCACATAATTGCATTTCAAAATCTCTACAGATAAAAAAAAGAATAATGAAAAATAACAACAAATATAATTATAGCAATAATAATCACCAAATCCATCTCGTAGCCATCGATTGGTCCGAAGTGTTCCACAGCTATGAATATTGTGCAGACAAGTAGAAAACGGCTCACCATGTAACCACTTGAGAAATAAACACAAAAATATTATTGTAGATTAAAATAAATAATAAACTCTAATATATAACATTTTATTTCAAAACAGCAATTTAAATTAAATTCTGTATTAAGTTATAGAATTTGATGTTTTGGATTGAATAGATTGGCTTTTTATAGACTATCATAAGATGGTAGCATTGCATCAATAGAGAATCCCTTATATAAATAAGACTTTTCAAAGTAAGCAATAATAATAATAATAATAATAATTATAATAATTAATTATATTACTAGCTGTATCTCCTCTTAAGATCCGGACTCCACCTGTCTTCTGTCAAAATGTCAGAATCAACGTGCATCTAGAGAAGATTCACAATGATAACAAATTTGCTTATAATATGAAAATATAATTTGTATAAAACAAACAATTTAAAATAATTGATCAAAATTTAATTAAATAACTTTCAACAAATTGTCATCGATTGCAAAGTAAAAATACTTATGAACACATTTCATTATCATCCAAACATGATTGAATAACTTTTTTTACAGGTCTCGAACTGATTAATTTTAAACACAAAACCTCTTCTTTCTCTCTAGTCTAAACCACCTTGCATAGTCACTCTAACTGACACTTACTGGTTCTCCATAATTTCTTCTGACGTGAGGAATATCCCAATTGATATTAGCATCTCTCCCCTCAGAACAGGCGTGGGGCAGTTTTGGATAGTCTCCATATCCCGATCCATCATCCGGGTATGGTTCATAATCCTCATAAATCATGTTGTACTTTTTGGCTGCTGCCCTGCGCTCTGCTTCCGTCTTGGGGTAAGGGCCTGGTTTCCAATCCTTGTTCCAGTCTGAAATGAAAATTGAAAAAACATTACATGGAAAAAAATAAAATATTTTTTCCATTTCATTTTCCCATAAAAAATAAAACATTTTATAATAAAAATAAATAAACCAAATACAAAATAAAAAGAGCTAGAGCTAGTAGAAAGAAGTATTTTAGTTGTTTTCTACCAGAAAACACACTCTGATGGAAAAGCTAGAATGCATCATATTGACTACAATTGTAAACATAGTTTAAAAAAATTCAAATAGACATAGAAACACAAGTAAGTACTCAGACTACTTAATAATTTAAACTTAATCTCTTTTTAATCAAGGTCAAATATCTGTTTGAAGTTTGAAAAAAAAAACAGAACCGGGCTTAGCTGGAAAAAATAACTTACAGGCCATGCTTCTAATTAAAGAATAAGATGCAGGTAAATGTTTCGGATTTGAAAGAAAGCGCCTTGCAGATGGCAAACATTTCGCGACCAGTCCAATGGACGCCATCTTTCTCAATTGTTTTTTTTTCTTTACCAGCTACTTTTAATAATTTACCGAAAGCCATTTGTATTAATAACAACAATAAAATTATATTTTATTATAATTTTTATTTTAGTTTAATTAATGCAAAGTTTTAATGTCTCTTTAGTTATTTTATAATTGTAATAAGTATTTATTATTCATAAATAAAAAAACAATTTGGTACGAAACAAAAATTAAAGAAAAATTTTGTTACAACTTTTTAGGCATTTTAAATATTAAAAAAAAATTTAAACTTCAGTTTTTGAGATAATCCAGACGGCTGAATAAATTTACTAGCTGATCAATCATTTTACCATAACTACAAATATTAAGCTGTCACAGTTTAACTTTTGAATTTTTAATGTGATAAGATATTAAGTTATGTTTTTCATGAGTGTGAATCGTGCTGGCTGCCGCATTTGCATAATGATGTTTACTCTTCTATTTTTCTGCGTATTCTGCTTTTTAGTTGCATCGTCCTCTCCACTGGAAAAAGCGAAGCAGATGTTAATTATTCCGTGGAGTATGAGAAAATTAGACGCAAATCCAATTTGTAAAAGTTTTTACGTGTCAAAATGAGTGTGCGGTTGATATATCTGATTACTATTACTGCTACTATAGTTATACTCTCATCCCTAATATCGGTTTATTTTGACTTCTTTGGTTTTTAATCATCTTATAAAATTATTTTAATTTGCTTATAAAATTACTTAATATAATCTCGTTATTTTGTTTTATAAAAAAGGCAGAAGAATGTCATGGTGTTGGAAAGCCGTGAGCTGTTTTTAATACTTGTTTGTGATATTCTTTTTCATTTTGTTTATCTAAAAAAAAATTATTTTAATTGCATTTGTATGAGTTATGAAAAACCTTTAAATTTGATTAACTTAATTAATTTTTTTAAAGATGTTTGTATGGACATAAAGCTGGAACCGACTGTTGTGTCCTTGTATCTGGCGTCACTGGTGTCACGGTTGAACTCTATCCAAGTTGGGCTCCGTGGTTTTTATGGTGAATTTTGTTTGTTTTTGTTGGTTCATCCATTCACCTGTTCATGTGTGAAATACTATTATCACAGATTAGTAATATTATTGTTGTTCTAGACATATTTTATTAACATGTCACACAACCCTTCACAATGACACATCTAATTAATACTTAAGCTAATTATGTTTTATATAATTTTTGTTTTTTTTACCAGTTTTCTGATAATCTTTTTCCTCATCTTGTGCACCGGCATTTGTGCCTACTGGAGAAGCAGAAACAGACGTTTTATCTGGTCGACTCTGAATCCTCCGTATTCCCTCAATGCAAACATTTCCACAGCAACTACCCTTGAACCAGTCATGACCGGTAGTGGGTCAACTCACGTAGGGGGATATAACCCGGCTGAAAGTTTCTTCTGGAATTTTCGTGACAGAAATTCCCGAGATGGTTTTGCTTTTGTTTCCCCGCGAGCTGTGACTCTTGTCAGCAACTGGCCTGGTTCAAATTTCTGTGGCGAGGACCAAGGATTCTTCACAAGGAAGAATGAAAGAATAAGCCAGTGTTCCACATCATCCATAATTTTACCGCCGACATATTCTGAGGTGTGTGATTATTATTGACAGCCAATTGGTCAATGTTATAGCAAGCTCTCTTAAATCACTAAGTTTTCATGTTACAAGAAATATTTTTATATTTGAACAATAATCGAGTTTTTATATATATAGGCTGTCATTTATTCCATAAATAGTGGTCTAAGTTTTATAACATTAAAAAGTTGAAATATTATTTTGACATTTAACTCATAATTTAGCAATATCTGTCAGCATAAAATTTATTTTATATTGTATTCTTCTTTGTTGGCATTCAGGCGGTTCTAGCAGTGAGAAGTATCAACACCTCTCCCTTTTTTCGACTCCCACCCCCTGTCTACAGTAGCAGGGAAGTTGTCTACCCCCAAGGTTTTGTAGAAACAAGTTTGCTTTTTTTGGTTCAATATTATATTTTTAGAATTGTAGGAAATGTTGTGAAATCTTTTTTCTTTCTTTACTCTAATTTATAAAATTTTATTTTATACTATATTTTCTTAAATTCATTTAGTAAAACCTTGTAGTAAATAGAAAAAGTATTATGTTTTTTATACATATGTATAACTAAGCTCCTCTGTGATAGCCCTGCTTTTAAGAGGCGCTATACAAATGTTCTATACATTACATTACATTACATCGTGAACTGCATCACACCAGATAGTCCAAGCTGTCCTCGGTCACTGGTCAGAAGCAAGCCGGTGGTTGTTGCTGAAGATCGGGAAGAGCCCAGGGACTGTCCACCGCCTTACGATGCTGCTAACCAACAGCTACAACAACTTTGAATTTTTTTAAATGTTGCGAGACAATTTCAACAAACCTCGTTCTAGTCGGCATGTGTGTATAAATACGTGTTTAAATTACAGTGTTGAAAAAAGGGCATTTTTATCAACAAAAATGATTTAATTTAATCATTTTTGTTTGTAATTTGTATTAATTTTAGGTTAAAAATAATTTTCTATTTGCTTTATAAATGTTAATTGCTTTCAATCATTTTCAACTTTTTCTAATAATTTTAAACCTTTTTAACATTAAACATTGAGTAATAAAAATGTTATGCTTTTAATGTACTTTATTTGAGGCTTTCATATTACCATTCATACAAAGAAAATAAAACATTATTTTTTTATCTATTGAGATGTCTGTGTAAACAAAACTATGTAAATTTAAATTTTAGAAGTATTCTAGGCTTGCTGGTTGCGTACAAATATTTAATGATTATTCTCAATAAGCATGCAATAGAAATTTATATAGTTTCTCCTTGAATGGTTATATAAGTCTTATTGAATCAAAAATCGAATTAGCTCTGTGATTATTATTTTTGAAAAATTTAATCACTGGTTTTTTTATGCTGGATCTGTTGAAGCTTAAATTAGTTTATTATTGTTAGTCATATGCACTCAGAATTATTTCGAGTGTTTTTCCTGGATTGAAAGTATTTATTTTGTGAGCTTTATTTTTTATTTTAAATATATATTTTAGACAAAAGATCCACAAATGAGAATGAAGATGACATTACTGAAAGCCCTAAAGGTAGGAGTCTGGAAGTGTCAGGAGTATTTAGCAGGTCTGAATTATTTCAACATTCCATATAAGAGCAAAGGTCTTACTTAAATTTGTTGACTTTCTAAGTTTGATAAGGGTACTAAATGTTAATTTTCCAACCTTACTTTATGTGTTGGTTTTATTTGAATAAACGTAAAAAAAAATGTTTTCATAAAGTACTGTTATACAAACAAAGAAAAATAGAAAATGATTATATGGAAATATAAACGCTGTTCAGCATTTCGTATGCCGAAAAATATTTTCGCTGACCCTAAATAAATCCTGCTTTGTGAAATGAAAATCTGTTTTTTTTTTAAGTTTTTTATCCGGATCAAGGGATGGTTCTGGTAACTTGCATGAACAGACGCTTATAATTTTTTTCTTTTTCCAGAGTAGCAGAAGTTTGCAGTTACGATAATTGTAATAATGCTGTACGGAGGCCACCTATGAACCTACTGCAATTAAAACGATGGCTTCAAGAACGGTCCACATGGTATTAATTAACAAAACATTGGACGCATAGCGTACAAAGGCCCAATATGATTCAGTATGTCGTCTGCTTATTAGTACCTATTCAGTACCTTTAAGAAAAAATGTACAAGTGTAGTAGTATTTTAAGGCGGATTCTATTTGCAATAAAACTAGAAATAAAAACAAAAACAGGATTAAAAAGAAGAATGTGACTGAAAAAGAGGACATCCGCTGTGAACGTTCTCGCGTGTTGACTCAAATAAATTCAGTCACACGTACGCGTTTTGCTGATATTGATTTTTCCTGTAGCAACAGCAGAATGCATTCTCTCATGCCTTTATGATGTTACATTCCAATATTTCCAATGAGGTTCAAACGATATTTGGTATTTTCACCAAACATCTATAAAAGCTACGACGGCAAAAAATAAAACGAACTTCTAAGAGTTAACGTCGTGAGACAACTCCTTTCCAATGACTCTCAACCACGATACGACGATCCAGACAGCTGGTGAAGGTACCTACACACACAGAGCGAGGAAATCCAGGGGTTAATTAATCATGAAGATTATCAAATAACACAACCTTTATTTTTAAACCCTGGAAATTTTGTGCAATATACGACTAGCTTCATTTTTTATAAGATAATTTATTATTATTTTGGCACGTGATAGTTGGGATTGGTTTTAATTTAGTCGTGAAACATGAATCATTCGTCAATGACAAGAATTACGTCGAAAAAATAAAATAAGTATGGATTTTATTATAGAGAATGTACACGGTGTAGTGTATACACGTCATCGGTACACCTATTCAGCAGCTTCATTCTTCATTATTCCCATTATACGTAAATGATTATTATATGTATATTCATGATGTGTACGTATTTAGGTATATATATATATATATATATATATATATATATATATATATATATATATATATATATATATATATATATATATATATATATATATATATATATATATATATATATATATGCCGTTACATTATTTCCGACTGAATGCTTATACGCAGCTGTGCGTGCGAACGTAGCGGCATAACGCTACTGCGTCTTTTCTATTAGTAGACCGTGCCGGAAAGTAACGATTCAGGGCCGGTGTTTTTGCTTTGTTTGTTGGCATAGAACAATAATAATAATTCATTTTAAACATAGATAATAAAATAATAAATCGGAATCTGCAGAAGACCCGGATATTCTCGTTTGACGCGATGTTGTTGAGACGGACGAAAGGGTGTGAAGCTTAATAAGTCAATTAAATGGCTGACGCTACATAATTATTACAATTTGTATAATTATAAAATCAACACTTAAAAAACGGTTTGCTTAATAAAAGTCGATAATAGCTGCCTGTGTTCTGAGCCGCTCAACAGAGCGAAATCTCACGAATAATATAATAGCCAGCTAACAATATTCTCAGAAAATACCACGCCATTTAAATAAAAGTCATAAAGTCTAGTTCTTTTTAATTTTTTTTACAAAGTCAAACAAGTCGAATCATAACAACTAAAAACCTTTAGAAAGCTGCTGGGAAATATATACTGTCACAAAAAGAAAAAGGATTTCTCATAGCTTTTATATTGTTCTGTTCTGCTTATTAGAACTTTTTACTCTTAGTCTGAAACTCAAAAAGGATAAAGAAAGGAGTAGCAGGTGGAAGACATACAAGGTTGCTTAAAAGAGGGGAAGTTGGAAACTGTAACTGTAAGTAAGTTTTTTTTTATTGTTTAATTTTATTAGGTTTTTAAAAACTTACATTTTCTTTAAACGAATTCTTTTTATAAGAATTTTCTATATTGATAGTGGTTATAATATATTTATGTTCATCTACTACTGATACAACATATATATATATATATATATATATATATATATATATATATATAATATATATATAATAAATATATAGGTATGTTTGTGTGTATGTGATTGATTGTGTTTATATGTTATTTTTGCAGTGTTTCAAAGCAGTAGGATGGTAGTTGTGATAATAGTGGTGGATAAGAAAAATAGTACTGTGTTAAACTATGAAAGTTTTGATTGACTTTCACTGAAAATTTGAACCTGAGGTGATAAAAGGTGGAGATCAGAGAGAGAGAGAGCGAGAGAAAAGAAGAGGTTTGAATGCAAATGTTATCTATTCTGGAATAAGTTTTTAAGACTAGGTGAATGAGTAAGAGGAAAAATAAGTTATTATGATACTTTTGGAGAAGATCTTACAGACATATGTTCTTGTTTATTTTCTTTTTTATAAAAGATATGTATGACTGCAATAACTCAAGAAAATAGGAGAGAATAAAAGTGAAAATGAATGGGAATGGTAATGAATGGGAATATATAAGAATGGGAATAGATGAGAAAAATATGGGTCTCGGGCATAGGATACAAGGAAATTTTCTGTTTATATCACTTATTCAAACTTGTTGAGTTAAAGAAAATGATGGCTGTGAAGGCAGTAATTGAAGATTTTTCTGATGAGATGATGACTATAGTAAAAAATATAGGTGAGAATTAAGATTATAAAAGGCTGTATGATCCATTTTAATAATGATGAATCTTGTGTTGATGTTGTGCATATGGTATTGATAATAATGGTTATTGTGATAGTAGTGAAGGGTTTGTCAAAATTTTTGAATTGATTTTTCAACAACTTTTAGACAAGTTAGAACTTTGAAATTTTCAGCATAGACTTTAGCCACCCGCCAAAACAATATTCAATAGTTTCCGAAGTGATTTAATCATTATTTCAAAAAAATTCAATATTTATTTTGTAATGCATTTAAAATTATTCACCAGACGGCGCTTTGTCAATTAAAGGAACTTTTAGGTAATCATCACTATGACAAAAACTTATTAAACAATGGTAAAACTATTATTGCGTTTAGAAATCGATTTGCATTATTTAAAATATGAAAGTGTGTTTTAAAAAAACTTAGTTTCTTGTACATTCTTGTTTAGTTCTACTCCTCCACTCATTTATTTACTTACAAATTCAACTACATTACAGTAGATGACATTATGATCATATTGATTTTGAACTTGTTTTTATCAATAAAGAACTGATCAAATTGCCTCTGGGATGAAATTTATGTCCCATTCACCATTACTATAATGACGACAATGTTGATAGTGATTACATTGAAATATTGATATCAATAAGGTTTTGTTGTTAGAACACCATTTATGTGATCAATTAAACTTTATTCATATCGTCATCATCATCACCACCTTAATTATTATTAACATTGTTTCTTCGTGATATCACTGGCTCCATTGGTCCATCTACTAGAGACATTCTTGCTGCTTTCTTTATCTGAAGTGTAGACAAATGTTCCAGACATAATTTCAACCTTGATTGATCGAGTGAATGTTCAGTATGGTGGATGAATAAAAATGAGCATTTAATGAGAATATTTATTTAATGGTAGTTTACTAAATACCAGTTATACATATAATATTCATCTTTGTTTGTCATGGTTTTGATAATAATCACTACCTTGCTATCATCATCCCTCATCCGTTGTTGGTATCAATGGCTAAATTTTACATTTTTTCTACTTTGTTTAGGTATGTGTGAAAAAAGGTGAAGAAAACACTTACTGAAGTAAAACCATGAACCGAACATGAAGTCATAAAAACACCGATGTACGGATGTACGAAAAAAGCTGGATAGCGACCAATTATTTTCATCTCATTCCTTACTTCGTTTTTCTGGCTCTTATTGGAAAAAGGAAAAATTATTTGTGTGTCTGCCAACCAATTGAAATGATACCTGCAACTTACGCCATATTGGTTACCATTCTCTTCCCATCCTCCATTTCCTCACTGGTTTTAAATGACTCACTTCCTGTTACAAGTTCGATAGGTAGTCTTTTTTTCTTCTTCTCCTCCTTTTAATAAATCTACTTTGTCACGGTTGGTTTTTTGCCTGGTGTAAATTTCCATTAATTTTTATCCTTTTCTTCCCGCCATTCATTATGGGAATACCACTGTAATAATTATCATATCAGCTGTTGTTGTTTTTCAGTATCATGAGCTCGTTTACATAATTTATTTATTAAATTTTGCCGGTGTGTTTTATCTCCTTATTGACATAATTTATGCCTCGTGGAAAGTTGAGAAGGGGGAGGGAAAGAAAGAGAGAAAGTAAGTAGAGATAGAAAGTTCAAAATAAACAGAATAGAGAGAGAGAGAAAGAGAGAGCGTGCAGGGTGTTGCGTGGTCTACAGTTTCCGCCTACGCTTCTATGACTCATTTTTTCTGTTGTTTTTGGATAGGAAAAGAAAGATGTATAGAAAGATAAAGAAAAAGAGTAAGAGAGAGAGAGTTAAAATGAATGACAACACGGAAATGAAGGGAAAGGACGAAAGAGTATCACATTAATTAAATTAATAAGTATCTTGAGCAATGCATTTTGTAGTAGTATCACACTAAATAAATATCTTGAGCAATGCTTTTGTAGTAGTTACTACATAGTAGTGTTTAACCTTTCTCAGTAATTCTAATGAAATCATGCCAAATATATCAATGGCATAGATTCAATTGAAAAAGTAATTAAATAAATGTAGTGTGGGCAGACTGGGCATGCCTTAATTAAGAATAGTAGATGTCTTAACAGCTAAGGGGCTTGGCTTTGCACGGTGCCAAACAGAAACTTACAGTGACGGGCAACAAATAGGTAATTTAAAAACAGATTTTAGATTCTATACAACTCCACAATATTCTAAATAAAAAAGTGATCTATTTACATATAGAACTGCACGCCGGACCTAAAATCTATCTGGAATCAACTTTGTTCAGAGGTCACCTCCGCAGTCACAAGTGAAGGTTTTAGAAATACTCTGAAAACGCACCTGTTTGGTTGTCTTGAGGTCCATTGATGTAATTTCGTTCTACATTCATTCATTCATTCATTCATTCATTCATTCATAATAACTTAGTTATAATAGTTTAGTCTTTTTAAATGTCGGCTCTATGAAAAATAAAAATAGACAGGAAACAGGGAGCTGTGTGGCGTACTTCGGAATTGTGTTCTCCCAGACTAATGGTGAACTCGTTCCGATTGGAAAGTATACAATAATACTTAATACCACATATATGTACACTGTACGCTAAGATGAAATGCACGCCGATTAAGGCAGCGCATTACAGGATATGCTTGTACACATTATTATAAGTGCATCCGAGGCTAGGTACCTTTTTCGCTTTTCTCTATCTCTCCTCTGGTTTCATTACCATATACGTCTTTATAACTCATATAACTTCAAACAAGTGTTCCAGATAGCACATCACTGACTCATGTTCAACCTCCTCAACGTCATCGTCATTATTAGCATATAAGCATAGAATGCGACAAACACAGGATATAACGAATTAATGTTCAAGCGAAATGCATCATCGTGGGTGTAATTTAATGTATAATTGTTTGTTTGTAACATCCAACATAATATATATATACTAGCGGGGTGCCCGGCGTTGCCCGGGCTTTTTAGAGGGATTTGTATGTTTGTAATTAGATTAATATTTCTTGTATGCTTGTAACATAAACGCATACTAACATATACAGGGTGTGTTTGTAAGTCTGTCTCTCTGCCTATCTGTTTGTATGTATGTAATGATTACTGATTTTTAGGTTTATTGTAGACTGCCTTCTTCTGTTGTTTGGATTTAATCTGATATCACCTTACTGGAATGTTCCTTCCTTTTCACTACCACTTTTATAAAACGAATTTGATGATGATGATGATGATGACGACGATGTGTATCGCCATAATGAGAAGGAGATACAAAATATGATTGAGGTGATAGTTACGAGACGGTCCATTCTGATTCGTATAGAAAATTGGGTGTCTGGTAAAACTTTTTATAATCCATTATTAAAAACGTTCGTCCTGATACCGTCGAGTACCATGATAATTAGTACCCAAATGTGGATTAGGACTTTTATCTTTTACATTAAAGGTGTTAGTATGGAGGAAAAGAGAAAGATAAAGAAATTGAGAGACATAGAGTGGAGAAAAATGAAATAAAAGCGGTTACTTAAAAATATGTCATTCATAGTAACTGGCAATCTTTCTAATCTTTTATTCTCTTTTGTCTTTCATCACTTTGTTTCTTTCCAATCACAATTTTCAGCATAATAATTGAATAATTACATTTAAGGATGACGTAATTTTACACCTTGACATCATTACTATCATCACAGCTTCTCCATATTAAAACATAATAAATCCCAGATAATCACACATAATGACATATATTCTCAGATATCCACAAATATTTAAAAACATCAACAAATATTTTAGAAAAACATCGTTATTGGTACCACATTTATGCAAAACTCACTGTATTCCTGTTTCTGAATTTTCATTACCATCATTATCATGACTGAAACATCGACATCTTCATCAAATTTACCTTATCGTCATCATCATCATCATCACCACCACCATCATTTTCTTTCTACATCTGCAGCTCTGTAGTGACGAGCTCACTTATACGTACTACAGCTAATAATAGCACTTTTCCTGTTGTTGTAATAATCTCTTGTTCATCAGCCCTGGACTGAACAACAAACGCCAAGTTTGACTCAATTTGTTAGCTCAGGGAAAGTTAGTTTAAAAAGGAAAAGAGAAACTAATTGTTCGGTTGTTATGTGTTAATAGATGATAATAAAAGCCAAAAATATAACATTTTTAATGTCTAAAGATAAATAAAAAAAATAACAATAACTAAATATTTAATTGCAACTCGTGAGTATAAGAGCTCTCTTCTTTATATTTAATCACCGTCTTTATCGTGATCATCACCATCATCATGTTGTTATCATTTTAATTATGACCTTATCACAGCGAATGTCATGGTTATCTTCACCGGGTGGGGGGGGGGTTGAAAATAATATTCAATTCTTTTATTTTTTGCTCTTTCGGATTATTTTTGTCATCATGATAATCGTTATAATTGTTATCATTATCATAACCAAAGTTGTTAAGATAATAAGAACTCTTTATATTTTTTTGCTTGTTCACTTTACTTACTGACCTTCAGGTCCAGGATTGTACTGCAACAGGTTTGAATCCAGATGTCCAGATGCAAACATTGTCGTTATCAAAAGTGCTGTCTACTATGAGGTTTCTTCAGGTTCCAACACCTGTAGTTATGATGGGGGAAATGGTGGTGAGTTTCGTAAGGACAAGGATGTTCTTTTATTTATACTCATAAAATAACTTAAAATTATGATAATGGTTATAATTGTGTGTCGATTCACAAGCGCCAGTATTGCATCAGAGGCATCAGTTTGGATCGTGCTTAGGTCGCATATTAATGTCTCATAAAAATAAAACTTTCCATTTCAAACTTGAATATTAAGATATATACATAGATTATTATATAAATATATATTATTGCTGTTCTTATATTATTATTATTATTATTATTATTATTATTATTATTATTATTATTATTATTATTATTATTATTGACCAGTAAAATCATACAATAATATAAAACTGGAGCAACAATGAGTCATTTTTTAATTTAATTCTTGCATTCAGATTTTTGTTGTGAGCCTTTGATGTCATGACATGAATAAAAAATATGTAGATATTTCTGGATAGGGAGCGATAATGATGATTCAGATTGGCTGGACTTAAGTGGTATAAATTGAATAATTTCAAGCTTATTTCTGGTGGGTGAGAGAAGAAATAATACGAATGGTATTGAATAATAATATTTTTATAATAATTAATAGTTTTTGAAGTTCCATAAGAAATATAAAGGTTCATATTTAAAACTTTTTTGTCATTCTATAGGTCAACCTCTTGGAGACTTTGACCTATCGAACAACTGCAGCATAGATGTGACATCCCAGTTTGAAAAGAAATGTTTCGGCAAGTACAGGTGCGACTATGAAAAGCTTAATGAGAGGGTCGAAAGTTGCACTCTTGAGGAAAGTCAATCCATTTTTGTCGTTTCCTATGACTGCATCCTAGGTAAGTAGATGATGATATTGCTGTTCAGAGTTGTTATCGGTTGGGGTCGGGTACAGAGATTTAAACTTTTTTGTGGGTTCGGGTCAAAAAAGTAGTTATGTCATAATGTACAGCATGTAACTATGATATTTAATTGCACAAAATGACAGTGATGGGTAGTTACTAACTATAAATAGTTAACTACTAGTTATTAACTACTCTACAGTAGTTAAGGAATAGTTAATAACTACTTTTTGTGAGACTAGTTATCAACTAGTAGTTAACTATTTTTGAGATAGTTATTAACTACAGTAGTTAACTATTTTTTTAACTACTTTAATTTTTTTTATAATTTTTTTAAACAATTACGATATCTGTGTTTTTTAATTTATGTACTTGGTACATCACTATCTTATTGGCTTTGTTTCTTCCTTTTCATTTTTCGCTTCGTTGTTTGTTATTATTTTCGGTTAGGTTCGATTTTCGATTAGGTGACGAGTTTGTTGCAATCTATTACAATCAATAGCAAAATAATTAAAGAATGTTTTACTGAATTAGTTGTTAAGGACGATGAAAAATTTTTTACGGCATTATGCGATACTTGTCATAAAAGAATTTCTGGAAATGTTACCTTTGCCCTACCTCAAAAACAATCACCTCTGTTGACAATGATCAGTGCAGTGAAAATGACGATTTGTACGACTATATGGATACCATACCATACTCCTTTGACAATGTATTGGCTGAACAGCTTAATGATTATTTATCAAACCCGTCCAAGAACATCCAAAGTCTTTTCCATTATCCAGATGTTTGTGCAGCATTTATAAAGCTCAATTCAACATTGCCAAGTTCAGCAGCAGTTGAAAGACTTTTTAGTGTAGCAGGACAAATTTTATCTGACAGACGAAGTAAATTGTCTGATAACCACATCGATATGATGACTTTTTTAAGAGATCATCTTAGATATTCTGTAAATGCTTTTGATAGTATCATTTTGTAAATAATTGTGTAAATAAATATGTAAATAATTATGTTCTGTTCAGTTGATATAGAACGTCTTGGAAATTACATTTATTTAAAATTTTAATGTTAAAAAGTAGTTAACTACTAGTTAACTACTAGGCAGTAGTTAAGAGGTAGTTAATAACTACTGCTTTTAAAAGTAGTTAGGAAATAGTTACTAACTACTTTTTTTGTGAGTAGTTAAATAAAGTAGTTAACTACTTTAAAAGTAGTTAAAAACCATCACTGCAAAATGTGCATTTCATCATTAAGAAATATTCTGGGTTATTGTAATGACCTTGATTTCTTCATTGGTATGGGTCTGGTCTGTATCTTAGAAGAGTGGGTGAATCATGTCAGTAAAAGTTGATCTGCTGCTGTTACCTTATCTGCACCTTGTTTTTGCATTCCTTGAACCATCTCTGCCAAATTCATCTTTCCATTAATTCACCTCTTAACAAATGTAAATTCATTGCTTAATTCATATCTACTGAGTACAGTTCACTCGTTATTCTAATTATTATTTTGCTACATGTTATTCCTTCTATTCTTCATCCATTAATAATTTTGTAATTTTGCTGACCACCACAGTTGAGCTCGATCCCTGTGACAGCTGTGATGACTCCGAGTATGCAAAGCTTACCAAGCCTAGTGGCTACCTGGCTAGTGAGGTAGTCCTGCAACACAGAACTACCAATCAGTGTGGTAGCCATAGATGCCCTTGGTCAATTAAAGTACAACCTGGACAAGTAATAAATGTCACAATTCTTGATGCTGACAGACAGGAGAGTGGTGGCGCCAGTAATCAAGATGGCTACTATCGATCTCCGCAGTAAGTGAAGATGTTTATCAAGGATCGGTGTAAAAAAGATGCAGTAGTTATGCTACTTAAAGTGGTTTACTGTGTGGAATCATTGTCATAGGCATAATGATGATGATGATGATATTGAAAATCTACTTATACTTTCAAATTCCATCCAATCACAGACACTCACTCTCCTATGATTCATCGACATGTCGTCAAAAATATGTCACCATCAAGGAGCGAGCCAACCCGAAAGACTTCAACTACTGCGGCAGTAAAAGTCGACTCACTCACCTTTACCTGTCTGTCAGTAACTCTCTCGAGATCCAAATCAACTCTGAAAATTTATCCGACATCAGAGAACAGTTTCTCGTTTACTATGAAGGTAAATAAGTGTTTTTTGGGTGTCCAATCCAAATGAGCTGGATGGTGGCTCTTTGTAAAATGGTTGGCAAATGTTAAAAAGATGGTAAGATAAATAGATAACTAGATTGGTGGTACTAGTTGTATGAATGGTGAATATAATGCTGGGTTTATTATAAGAATAGAAAATAAGATATACATTTGAAAATCTCTTTATTTATTAGTTTACTACTTTTTTATAATATTTTAATAGATTTATTTATATGTTCTTTTTTTTCATTATCCTTCCAACTCATTTTTAGTTTTAGGATGTCCGGACATCATACCTCCACGTTTCAGTCGCATGAGTCGCACAGGCAACACGTGCGAAATTGATTGTCCAGGTACAGACTTAAAATGGATTCTGACCTGTAAGAACTCCATCTGGGAAGGCAAGGATGATCTGGGAACTTGTCCTCCTGCTCCAGGGCTCCTGGAGGCAGAGCCACAGACATCCAAAAATACATCTGGTGGAATATTTACTGCTACTCTTTTCAACATGCCAATGGGTGAGTAGCTTCTCTTCCTGCATACCATAAGTTTCAAAGCAATCCTTAATTTAGAAACTTCTAAAGGCGATTTAATTATATATGGAGTGTTAAAACAAAGCAACTCTTCTAAAATCAAATGAACTGGCTAATTGGGAGCAGTTGATTTGCTTCTTTACGTGGACGATTTTACGTTCATTTTTGAGATACTTCAAAGAGCTGGATTTCAATCAATGTTTCTAGACAACATGAACCTTATCTCATACTAATCTCTAGTCATTAATCATTAATGGATTAGTTATTGGCTCAACTTCTTTATTATTGTATTTTGAAGGTGTTCTCATGGCCATGGTTATTGCCTGTGCCGTAATCCTTGGAGTTCTCATCTTGACAACCGGACTTGTTTGCATGAAAAGGTTTGTTTGCCCTTTTGAAGTTGATTTTGTTTGTGGTGAGATGCCATATTAATAAATTGTAGGCAAACTAATGCATCAAAAGGAAACCTTTTTACTTGTACAGACACCAGTATGATGCAAAACACAAAGACGATCCAAACGTCTATGGAGCTGCGTGTTCAGAATTTGAATTTCGTGAGATGGGTGTTGGTCCGGCCATGCACCCTGCACTTCTTGGTAAGTCGGCGCCTTACATGAACACCGGCGCTGGCTACGGAGCTAGCCGTTCCCGCCGAGCATCAGCTGACCTGCTTATGGCTGGCCCACGCGATAACACCTATGCCATGCAAGAGATGGTCAGAATGGACTCACGGCCTCTACCATCTTTGCCAACAGGCGCTCCACCACCAATGGGCAACAGTTGGAGGAGGGGTGAAGGTCCGATGCCCTATGGCATAGTTAACTTTTTTCCGCCAGGAACTGGCCAGCAACCAAATCGAGTCACCGTGCAGTTGCACAGAGCTGACAGTGGAGTTGATCAAGCTGGAGGAGCAGCATATCGTGCACGATTTCCTCCGCCTGGCTCTTACCCGACCAAGTACGTTGGCCCCATCGGCACAGGCAGTCGATATGATAACAGGAATAACACTGGACGGCGAATGCCGCCGAACTCTGCTGGCATCTACAACGACTCTAATCAAGAAGAGAATCACTATTTTGTACTAGATGGTAATGCCCCTAATGACGAAGATGAGGCCCTAGAACGCAGTGGAGACCAAACCATGATGATGACAATGAGTGGCCTACCCCCCTATCCTCAACCACCGCCTGCCCACCAGAACCCGAGACTCCCGATGGCCACAAATGCCAGACCGACAGCAATGGGCAACAACACTATAATGATGAACACTCAGCATCGCCACCAACACAGCTATGGAGGCGGCGGAGATCCTCGATGCACGTGTGATGGTCCACCTCGCTTTCCTCCTCCTGGTGGTAATTTCCATCCGTCCAATCCGGATGGCTACTATGCTCCGGACCAAATCATCGGAGATGCCAAAATGAACAAGCATGCAGGAGATGCCAGTCAAAGTTCTGCCTCGCTCAACAATCAACTCTAACGCGGCTTAGCTGATTAGCATCTGTTAATTGAAAATTAATTTTTTTATTCTGTCAACTAAAATGCTGTAATTTCTCTCTTGGAAAGAGATGTGAACTTATCAAGTAAAATTGTAAGTGAAAAACGTGTTAGAATTAAACAAAAGAAACAACTAAAGCAAGAAAAAGGAAGTGGAATATTTCAAACATCTTTGAGAATATGTGCCAGCTTGTTCGATGATTCTGTTTGTTTTGACTTTTTCTATGTTCATAGTTTTTCGTGTCTGTGCTGTCCAAATGTTTGTGGTCACATATGGGATTGATCTGCTGTTTCTGCTGCTAATTATGCCACCTAAGCAGCAGCAATAGCAACCAACAGCTGCCATAACTATTTCTACTTACTCTTAGTATTTTCGTTGCTTTTATGCAATTATATATATGGGTAAGGCAACAATATTGCATGTGATTATGCAGCAGCAAGTTAGTCTGAATACTTGCAAATGATTATTAATATCAGAATGTTCAACTTAAAACTTGGAAATAATTTTTGGATGGGTTTTGCTTTTAATCTTTTAAATCAATCCAGATTAAAACAATTACTCTGTATAAGTTTATCTAATCAAGGTCAGTTAATTAATTTAATAAAATAGATTGTTATAAAAAAATTTCCAACATATTTAAAATGCCATTAAATAATAAATGGGTACTGCCAGTCATAAGTTTCATTCTAAGCTCACTGTAAATATTTATTTAGATAATTCAGCGATAGGTTTCATGTTGTTTCAAAGGCTACTTTTTTTAGCATGAAGAAATAAGATTCGCCGGAACGAGAAAGCAGACGACATATTTTTATTTTGCTTGTAAACAAAGACTCTAAATATGTATATAGAAGCTCAGCCTCTTTCAGTGCACCTAGTCGTCACATTTTATTTTAATTATTCATTTTTGTAACATTATTATTATTATTATTATTATTATTATACTGTGTTGTTATTGTTTCCGTTCTGAGCAACAAGTTTTCAGCTTATATTTTTCTTCGTAGTAAAAAAAAATTCAGCTTGTGAAAAAAATCATCAGCTGTTTGATATTGTCATAAAAAAACTTTATTATTTAGCTTGATTTATTTTTTAATAACTATAATTATTAAAATGTTTTTTGTGGAGTTTGTATGATCATTTGTTTGTCATCATCATCATCATCATTACAATCTGGTATGAAATATGTTATGTATTATTATTATTGCTGTTTTAATGTAACGTTGTGTATTTATTATATTTGTAAATAAATCTCATAGCTAAAAATCTTTTACCAGCTGTCATCCAAATGCAGAAGTCCTGTATGAACGTGTGTTGGCATAAGATGCAGCTGATTATGAAGAAAAGTTATTTTTGTAACAAATTGTTTTAAAAGTGGCTATTTTCTAACTGATTTTTAATGTCATAATTTCGACTTCATTTGTAATAATTTAATATGAATAATCATTTTTTATATGTTTAGTATTGCTGTTTTTATTAAAGAAGAAAAATCAGTACTTTTTTATTTTGACTAACAAATTTATAGATATTAGTCATGTTGTGCATGCTGCACTTTACAAGAAAAATCATGTGAATCTTATCTGCTCTTATCTGTACTGTCGTTTTGCTATAATTATGAGTGAACACATTTGTATGTACGGCTTGTATATATGTGTGATTGTGACCTTATTACTTGTCTGTTTTTTAATATTGTTTTTATTTTTTTTTCATTCTTTTCTTTTCTTCCTTCTATTTACATGCTCGTTTAGACTGTTGTTGTACATTATGTCTGCATTTTGACAACAAAATAAAATGCATTACATTAAACTATCAAGAGTTAATGGTTTATTATATGGTAATAAAAAAATTGATAAAACTTTTATTTATTTTAAAACTTAATTACTACTTAAATAAGAGTTTTTATAGTTAAATTTGAAGCCGCTGAAATCTATAAATAGTAGCAAGATATGTACAAACTTAGAAAAAATTAAACAATACAATAATAAACAGGTTAATATGATTTATAAGTAATGAACCTGTTAAACACCTAGTAATTCATCTATTTATCAAACTGGAATTTAAACAAAAACCAATCCCAAAGCTGTCTGTTTCAGCATGCTAAAATAAAAAATTAGGATAAACATCAAATCCGGTGGACTGATGATACCAAGGAAAAGTATTGGTAACTCACGAGATTACAAGAAGAGAAAGTCTTAGTGGTTTCCCACAGTTGTTGAGGATATCTTTATTATTTAGAGGTCTTTCGGTTGGTTGCGCTGCCATGTGGTAGAATATAAGTAGTGAATGTTTAAAAAAAATTAATAATAGATAACTAAATTGCAAATTTATTAAAGACCAATCAACAATATCATTAAAAATTGATTTATCATTAAACAACAGTGGTATCAACTAACATATATTGCTTATAAAATGAGAACAATGTTTTACATGGTTTTGCTGCCAATGAAAAATTAAACAAATTATGTTTTAATAAAATAAATTAATAATATATTTATTACATAAAGAAAATGTCACTTATTTTCCCTTGTAATATATACATAAATAAAACAATTATTCATTTAATTATTATAATAATAATACAGTTTTCTAAAACAAGCTGCTTCAACAACTACATAAAAGCCTACAAAAATTTAAATAATAATTTTCACCTTTCATTTTGGTCTTTTACGTTTCTTTTTTCATTTTTAATATTTTCAATCTTTTTCGTCTTCTCTGCTATCGTGTTTGTTGGCACACTCTTTTCAACATCTTCGGCATAGATTCCACAGCCAATGAGGTAGCCATAAGAATGCAAGCCTGGGTGGCCTAATTTGATGGCTTCATTTGTTGATGTGCTTATGTATCTCATCACTACAAGTAGTATGGAATAGCTTATATAGAGAAGGATGAGCGGCCTTTGGAGCCAGCTAGATACGAAAGGTTCGAAGTGAGACTTGAAAATTTCACTACAGCCGTCAGGGTAAATGGTGAGATCTCTTGCAGGATCATAAGAATCGTGCTCTTTACTGAGAACATCCACCATTATGCATGGCCGCTGATGTAAAGGATTGCAACAGCTGAATGGCACCGAACTGACCTAAATTTGTAATGTTATTTATTAGATCAGTTTTTATTTTTGTTATAGTAAAACATACGCTACTTCTTTTATGAATAGGTAATTAATTGCTTTCAGCATTCAACAGGAAAGTAATTTCAGCAAAACCATGGAGGGGCAAGATGCGCTGAAAAGGCTCAACGTTTCAACATTTTATCCTCACAATGTTATACCCTCAACTTTTTATCCTCTCAATTCTTCACAAAAATGCTGATGACCGGTTGGCGGTAGTGATTGCAGTTAATTTTTCAATTTTTTTTGGAAGACATACTTTTTTCTACCTAAAATGTTTATGACCGGGAGCGAATATACAAACAGCCTCGGAAACTTCCACTTGCATATTAATTAGTGTGCTATATATAGAACAGCACTGGCTATGTTAATTCTGCACTAGTCGTCAATGGAAATACCAATCACGTGCTTAGAGTATTTTTGAAATGTTTACACTGCGCTCAACTGCTCTGTACTAATTTTTTTCTCCGAAACACTTGTCATTAAAGTTAAAGTTCACTAAAACTTGGGTTTTTAAATTTTGCAGACGACTCAAAACTATGTTCGAGGGTCCCCAACAAAGAAGCCAAAGTATGGCTAAGAAATGAGTTATCTTGAACTTCTACTCATCTACTCTCTACTCTAATGGTTTACTGTTACTGTTTAAGCCACTAAGCTGACAGCCAAGCTACTGAAAAATCTCTGCTTAAGGGTCACTTTCAACTTTTAAAGATAATTATATCCATAAACTTTTTCTTAAAATTATTTCTTTGGGTATGGACTCTAGTCTATATACACCATTGATATATACTATCAATGATATACACAGTATTCTAGATGAGGTTTGACCATAATCAATCCAGTACCACTAGTAAACGCTTGAACCTTGCTTAGTTAAGTAGTTTTTTTAAATCCATCAACAGCTTCAAAATAATGCTTTGAAAGATTGGATTTCAACTTTATTTTGTAGTGGTTGTCACACTGAACCACTTTAAACCATGTTATGTTAAATTTCATTCTGTAGCTTTTCTATCTAAACCACTTGAAATCTTGTTATGCTATATTCTTGTTTTAAGCTAAACACATCTATAACCTGTTTAACACAGTAATAGTTATTTAAAGTTTTACTTTGAAATGAATCGATTTAGAAATGTTCCTAATTTCAAAGAAATTCTGAAGACATAGACAATGAAGCACTGCTTTATATTTCCTTGTCATAATTTTCAAAATGAAGATAGAAACAATATAACATTTATAAAACAACTTATACCACTCTCCTAAATACTTGATATGTAAACATGACAAATATGAGAAACTTTTAAATGACTATAAAATGTGGAAGCGTTCACGACTTAAATTAGGTGTCAGGTGAAGTTTTCACTCAGTCTATATATAGCACACTAATTAATATGCAAGTGGAAGTTTCCGAGGCGGCTTGTATATTCGCACCCGGGAAAGGGGTAGGCGTTGCTACTTTTCCAGTTGTACGTCCAGTGAAGGTGGGCTTCAACGTTAACGTCATCGGGAGCCCACTTTTAACGTCAAAGGGGGTTCACTTCAACGTCAAGGAGGTCCACCTTAAAGACAGGGGCGGGGGCTATCCCCTGCCATCACCAATGACGGCCTGTCACTAAAAGCTCATCATTGCTGCATCTATTGACAGGTTTTAAAAAAGAAAGAATTTATTCGCACTCCATAGGTGCTTTTTCTAAAAATGGAGTATTACTTTTGTTCAGGTTATCAGATTGTGGTAGAGTGATTAGGATTAATATAAATTGTAGCGATTGCTCAAAAGCATATAATTACAAAAATCCTTATTATGAATAACAAAATATAGTTACCGCCATATTTTTTATTGGATTTTCAAATTGCGGATCAATCCATTTGTGTGTAAACCAATCGGTGAAATTTTTTATTCCACAACATTGAAAATTCTGTTGGAGATCATCAAATTTCTCTTTCACCTGAGGATGATCTGCATATTTGTTCATTGCCTCTGACATGCTCTCCTTTAAAAAGTAAACATCAGATAGACAAACATGAGTAACAGAAATCTAGTTGGATGCAAGGTTATATTGAAAGAGAAATCTATTAATTTTCCTTTTCCAGAAAAGACGGAATATCTAAATTATAAGAATTTCTTCATCAATGAATTGAAATTTGTTAGAAAGCAACTTTTTTTTATACTCTCTGTCACCTAAAAGTGTTAATTGAAGAAGTGACTAATGTTGTGAGCACCAAACACTTACTAACATTTTAGCGACCTAGACAAGAACTGAGAAAAAGTAGATAAACCATAAAAACATATCAAGTTAATTGACCTTAAGCGTGCTGGTTATATCAAAAACCTTTCCTTTAACAACCAATCCAGCTGAAATGCAGGAGCAGAAAAGAATGAGGTTGAACAGAAAGAAGACCACCATCATGACGTTGCCCATGTTTCTATTTGTTACGAAAGTGTTCATCCAAAAAGCAAAAAATTCTAAAAATCATTGAATTGATTTATATATAACATTTAAATTTCTAAATGATCTTAAAAATCAATACAAGAACTGCATGTCAAAAAGATATTCTTTGTCTATTCTATATATTTTTATGTATCAGCTGTTTTAACTGGATTTAATACCATTTTCTGATTTATTTAATCATTTAAAAAACAAGCCAAAGCTTCCTTAACCTAGAAACGAAACTATGGCTCCAGCTAATCCAATAAATATCATAATACTGCTCAACAGAGTGGGGTTTCTGGTTTTAAGCATGATCAGAATCATGTCATAAGTTAGATGTAACATGTATCCTTTGACCAAGAGCATCATATATATGATTATATTTATCAGGTTGAAAAACATTCCTACTAGCAGAAGGGTCTGTCTTGTTGCCTCCCCCATCCAGCATTTTGCCACTCTCATGGCCATCTTGTGTAGTGATTAAATGTAGGTGGGCTTTTACAGCAACGCCGATTATTTTTACCTGTTTAAAAAAAACTTAAATAAGGTTAATTTTATAAGAAAAAACACTTACTTATTGCTATATTCCGCAATTAATTATTTATTAAACTTTGAAGCAGTTAATTTCTTTCATAAGAAATTAATGAGTAATACATGGTACGAATGTCATACTGGTAAAATATACAGTTAGTTATGTGAAGTTTGTAGAATAACTATATAGCTATAGTAAATAGTTTATACTTTATAATTTATAATATATCAGTTATCAGGAGTTTTGAGTTTTGATCGCATTTCTGACTGCTGATCTAAGTTTGAATTTGTTTTTATAAATTTAAATATAAAAAACACCAGCTAACGCGGTTTTCAGGGCAATTTTCATTTTTCCAATAACAAAAAACCAAATATGCCTTAAATAAAAAACTCGGCAACCGGTTTGAAACAAACCAGACGTCACAAATAAAGGCGGGGATAAGATAAAAGTAAAGAAACGGGTAGTAGTACTGCATATATAATTATTTTTAAATTTAAAGTTTTAAATAGAATAATTAAAATTAAAACTGAAACTAAACTGCACACATTTTCTAGATGTCATTCCTTAAAAAAAACTTTAGTTTTGTTTTCATATTTGTTTGTCTTTCTTTCAGGATTATTAACCATTGCTTATTATGTTCCCATAAAGATCTGAGAAATATTACATTTCATCTTTGCTTGCCTCGGTTGCTTTTCATGTGTACACATTCCAGTTTGCTTTTAATTCTTATTCATTCTGTTATGTCGTTTTTTTAGATTTTGAATTGATGCTGTCCTTGTTGGCATACCTCTTCATCAACTCGTTGAACTTAATATATGTTTAACATAATAACTTTGTGCCATACTTTTTGCTGAACTTGCAAGATTTATGGGTTTGGCTTTCTTAATATTTCATGAGATCTTCGTTAATGATAATTTATATTTTATAAACCTTCATTTACTTCATGTTTTCTGGTCATTTGTTTTCAAGGAGTTCCTTATTTTTTGTCAAGTCTTTATTTCTAAATTCTTTTTCTAAACCCTCATTTTTTTTAAATATTGATTATTCAAGTTTTTCTCCTTCGCTTCTGTTGCGTTCACGTCGATTTCTTTTTTTATAACATCTTTAGAGGCTTTCTTAGTTATATCTTCAAGTTCCTTATCTTTCCTCTTTAAAGTTTGTTTTGCTATATTTTTTCCTATTGTTGTTATATGTTTCTTTGCAATCTCTTCTTTCTTTGTGGTCTGTACCGTTTCTTGTTTTGTTATTCGTTCATTATCCTCCTCATCTTCATCAGAAGAAGTTATGACAATTTCAAAATAGTCCATCGGCGGACGTATTCCAATCAGATAACCGTAAGTCGTTCTCTCAGGAAGTTCGATACGAAACGAGTTATCCACTGATGTAGAAAGAATCCGAGTGATGAACACAATGACGATGTTGCAAGAAGCTATAACGATCAACTCTGCAGTAAGAATTTTAAGGTAGAACGTCACTAAGGTCTCTCGAAGAGAAACCTCGCAGCCCAACATGTTAATTTGAATAGCAGATATGGCGTCTATGGTCTCCCTTTCTACTCTCTCCTTGTATATGATGCAATCGCCCATTGTGCTCTCTTCGCAACAACTTGAAGGTATTAACCATGGACTTTCCTGAATTAAGAAACACAAAACATGCATGGGTAACTATACACTCATGTTTATATAGTTATGGAGCCTGAATCAAATTCTCTATGTTTCCATGTGGCATAATTTTAATCTTTTCCAACTCAAAAGTTAAAAAGTGAAATTTTATTTCGGGGTCTAAACTTTTGAAGGGTTTTTTAACAGCTACAGCTCACGTAATAATATTCCTAAACATTATTTTAAACTTTACATTTTGTATATTTTTCTATTTCTAGAAAATTATAATGAACAAAAGAAAAACACTGACTAATTTTCAATATTGACCTCAAAAACGGTAAAGTTTTGACTGATACTTGGATCACTGGACAGCCAATCCTGGAATGAATTGACACCGCAACAATGGTAGTTTTGCTGAATGTGGTTAAACATCAATTTAGTGTCGTGCAGTTTCTTGTATCCACTCATTGTTTTGAATAATAGATCCTTGAAATGTTAATTTGAGACAAAAAACTCTGTTTATAATAATAATAATACTGTAAACTAGATGAAAACATTAATTGCAACTCTAGGACATCATTCGAATCCATCAGCAGTCGTCATATATTTGTAAGGTTTTTTGTGTGAAAACTCTGAAATTGATTCTACTTGATGGATCTTTACAAGTTTTAAAAAATATATTTGTTTGTGACTACAAGGCTTACGAAAAACTTGTTCTTTTCTAAATTTACTGCAAGAATATCGAATAAAAAAGCAAATATTAAAATCAAGTAAAAATTATTGGTAGCATTCAATGTTACCGACAGTCCTTGAGAAACAAGTATTCCGCTGTGGTAGGCAAAGTAAGCAATTAGCAAATCGTAAAAGCAAGTGCAAAATAGAAGGCTCGAACATAATGGTAATGCTATAACGGTGACATTTCTCTGCCATAACTGAAATGACATTACAGACAGTAGAGCACCTTCAATAGAAAGGTATTTTTTAAAAACGGGAAATATAATATGTTGACTTAAAATTAAAGATACTATATGAAACTATGAAAGTTTTTTTCGTCAAGTTCTCGAAACTTATTTTTTCCCAGCTTCTAATTTTATGCAAAAATTGTTTCAACTAGCTCTTTACATCTTTCATATTGACTTCGCCGTGTTTGCTCTCTTGAGGCTGCCTTGGTTTATATTTTTACGCTTAAAAAACATACTTCCTATTTCCTATCATCCAATAAAACTGAAATTTGGTATATTGAATTTTTGTCAATGACAATGTATTTTATCAAACTTTCAGATTTATTAGACAAAATTTAAAAAGAATGTAGAAGAAATAAAAATATCAGTTTTAAACCCATTAAAAATCATAATTAGTTTGTCAAAACAAGGATTTATAATAAAAACTTATGTTATTTTATGTTGAATCAACATTTTCTTATGATTTTCATCCTCACAGTTCACATACCTATTCAGAAAATTCTGGTCAAAGTTTTCCATTTTATAGATTTAAAATCATCAGAAAAATGATTTGCAAAAAATTAAAAGCTGCTTATTACAAAATATATAGGATTTGTAAAAAACGAAGTTTTGTACGGTTCACTTGTTAAAGTATCACTAGCTACCAGTTAGTTTACGGGCGGGTTAAGTACAATCTGTTGTTTGACGGCTCCTTCACTTACTAAAAATATTTGCAGTAATACCAATTGATGTTATCAAATTGAAGAAATTGTAGCCAAACTCGAGATATGGAGCTTCGATGGTATCAATGACTTGAGCAAAACTTTCCTGAGCGAGATTGGGATCACAGGCCACCAGATGAATTTGTAGTCCAAAAGCTACTATATTGCACAAGACCATCATCATTATCATTATAAAACGACAAGATTCAGGTATCAGCATGGCAGTCAAAGGAGTGCCTATTTGATTTCGTAGAAACTGTATTCTAGTTGGCTTAGGAAATTAAATAAAAAATTTATAGATTGTTTAGTTAGTTTTAAGCTAGATGAATTTATTTTAAAACTATTTTATTTTGTACTTAATTATGCGTTGTTGAGTTAATGAAACTGCAGGAAATTAATTTTTTAAATAAATGTATTCAATTCCACCAAAAAGAATCTTAAAACCAGGTTTCAAAAATTGGTACATCAGTTACCTTGGTTTTTTTAGATTTATTTTTCTCTAATAATTTCTTGTACTCTTCATAATTTTTCTTTTCTTTCTCAGCGGATTTTTTCTTTTCACTGTCACTACTGCTACTACTACTGCTGCTGGTTCTGCTACTTTTGCGAAGGTCTTTTTTATTTTTGTCATTTTTGTAGTTTGAAAATGTCAACAGATCAGATGTGTGTGCTGTTTTTAGAGTTTTAGTTTTAGCTTCAACATTTTTGTTCTTCGTCACATCAGAATGTGAATTTGTCATTGTAGCTTCTGAAACTTTAGCATCTGGGGAAGGTTTCGTTTTCGCTTTGCTGTCTTTTATTTTTATTTTTTTATTTTCAGTCTTGCTAAATTTTTTGAATGTCATTTTGTAATTGTATCACGTTGTAAACGTAATTTAACTGGTAATAATTAAACCATTAAAAACGTGTCATTGTATAGGTAAATAAAGTTTCGAGACCAAACTGAGAAATACGGCCATTAAGTTTGTTTGTATATATACAAATATACACTGAGACGTCACACGGATCAGCTGATAACAAACCTAAAACGCTCACCAATAATTATAAAAGTTTTTTTTGGAAAAATAGAATTCATGCATTAAGTAAATATACCTACTCTGAAAAGCTAACCTTTTAGTTAGTATTATTATATATTTAGCAGGATGTGACTCGAAAAATTCTGGATTAACCCTACTACTACTAATACTACTGCTACTGCTACTGCTACTGCTACTGCTACTGCTACTGCTACTGCTACTGCTACTGCTACTGCTACTGCTACTGCTACTGCTACTGCTACTGCTACTGCTACTGCTACTGCTACTGCTACTGCTACTGCTACTGCTACTGCTACTGCTACTGCTGCTGCTGCTGCTGCTGCTGCTGCTGCTGCTGCTGCTGCTGCTGCTGCTGCTGCTACTGCTACTGCTACTGCTACTGCTACTGCTACTGCTACTGCTACTGCTACTGCTACTGCTACTGCTACTACTACTACTACTACTACTACTACTACATAGTTTGCAATTTACAGCCATGGAACAGAATATTTTGTGTTACATTAAATCTCATGATCTTTGGTCTCCTACCTAAATCGTTTTAAATAAAAATTGAGTTAGAAAATAAAAAGTATTTTTTTCAAATCACATAATTTTATTACTAAATGAAAACAATAATCAAAATTCTGTTTATATATCAAAACAATATTTGTAAATTAAATTCCATGTTCATGAATACATCCTCTTGTTTGATGTAGTTAAAACATAATTAAAATTTTCATCACTGGTAATTTTCAGGACTGTTGCCAGGCTGGCCAGAAGGATAATTATTAGGTGGATATGGCATGGGGGGATCTTTCATCCCAGGAAAGATAGATGTGACTGTTTCGGTTGAGGAGGCTGGTTTTTCTGCTGAGGATGGTAATTTGACATCAGCGGGTTGAGTTTTGTTGACTGAAAGAGAAAAAACTTCTGGGCTTTTGTTTTTCTTTTTTTCTGTACTTTTTTCTTTTTTAAGTAAATTAGTAGTACTTTTTTCTTTAAGCTTTTTTTCCTCTCCGTTCGATTTAACTTTTTTAGAAGATTTCTTATCCGGTAATTCAGAAACATCAGAAAGAGTTCTTTATAATAAATGTAATAAATTGTTATTAAGTAAGTAGCTGCAATCTGAAAAAAAATTACCAAAAATTGACTAACTTTGTATGGACCGTGTTTACCGAACCTTCTTTTTTATGCTTCTCCATAAAAGTTTTAGCTGCTTGCAATTCTACATCATTTGCAAAACCTCCACAAAACGTCAGGTAACCATAGGCAGGTAAGGCTGGATGGCCCAGTCTTATTGCCCCCTTCATTGAGCTTTTAGCATATCTACAATAAACAAAATAGCAAGTCTAAATTATTAGTGACCACTTCTTAGAAATTATTATAAACAGTCTTCTATTGACTATTGCATGTCAAGTTCTTTAATTACATATTACGTCGTATGCAAAATCTTTCAACAAGCTATTCTATGCTATAAACAAAATCGATTAGATGTTTTTTTTCCTTTTAACTTGGATTATACAGTTAATATGTAATTATAAATTTAGCGTCCGCCATAAGTCATCTTGAAATGCATTTTAGTCTAGGAAACCCGTTGATTGACAGCCACGCGTTAAAATTAATTGTAAGAAAAAAATTTGGTCAGTTATAAAAAATAATAATTACATGCTGCTGACGGTGTAGACCAAATAAAACATAACCAAAATCAAAGTCGTCATTGAGATTTTGTAAAACACAAACTCTTCAAATTCCTGTAGAAATGGTTCTACACACCCAACCTGCAAAAGTAGCACATTTTGTGTGATTCCCTACCATAACTATAAGCCTGATCTAAAATCTTCCCTAGAGTACTCCACGGGCCTGGGGGCTCGCGGGACGGCCTTGATTTTAGGGCTTTAAAGCTATGTCGGGCCGAAATTTTTATGCCAATTTTAGGAATTTTAGGCTTACTAAAAATGACCAAATTAGACAGAGCTCAAAATAAATGAGTTGGGCTGGTCCGGGCCTAAAATTTAACTTTTAAAACAAGCTGGGCCAAGATGCTACCGGGCTGGGTAACAAAAAACTAGCCCGTGAAGTACCCACTTTTTCAAAATATCTCTGAGAAGCTAATCTCGGAATCTATTATTAATAACGTGTAATGTGCAAAATGTGCCAAACTTTACGTAACATAACAAACTTATGTATTTAATTTCTCTGATATTTTTATAATAAACAATTCAATTATGGTGATTTTTAACGTAGAACATTCAAATAACTTCTCACTTTGAAAATAGTCAAATCTTTGGGTGAGTAGTGAGTTGTGTTTTGAATATTATCTCGGATGCAAGCTCTTTTCGCGGCTGGGTTACAACAACTGAATGGCACCATCTCAAAAAAATTGTTAAATAAATATTTGATAAGTTTTTAAAATTGTATAAATTTTGAGAAAATAATTGCTCAGCTAAAAAAAGTGAATTAAATGTGAGTAGTAATTATTGCAGTCAAATTTAACCTTAAAAGCCGTCGGTTACTCAAGTTACGGACCGTTTCGTTATTTATTTTACAATATAGATGTACATTAATGTGTAGTTGTTTACGTAAACCAAAAACTAAATTAATCGGTTCAAGTAATGAATCAGCCGGGGATGGATAAAGGATTTGTGAAAGGAGGGGGTCCTAGACGGGCTTAATGTTTTCCCCAAATAAGTGTTAGATTTATAGGTTTCAAGACTTTAAGCAAGATCGTCTTTGAAAAGACGTGTGCTAAATCTCAATAAAAAAACATTCATAATACATATTCAACTTATGAATATATTTTGACCTTATGGTTTTTTGCAACAAAAGTGGAGGGGTCCGGATCTCCTGTACCCGCCCCTGGGCCGATATATAAATTTAAAAGACCAACATTTTTGGGAGGCTTTTTAAAAAACTGTTCTCCGTACCATGAAGAAGAAAGAAACCAATCTGTATAATTGTTCAAACCACAGCAGTGAAACAGCTGATGCATGACATCGAACTTTTCCTTGAATGAAACAGAAGAGCCATACTTTTCCAAAACCTGCGTAGAGTTATTCTGCAAACGTGGAAAACTACAAATTTGTAATATGACCAGTTAATAATTAATGCGAACAAAGAACAAATTGAAATAGCTATAATTGGAATAAATTAACGAAAATCAGATTAACTTTGGTCGCCTCAACCTCCCTGCCCGTCTCTCTCAGGGTTGAAATAAAAAAAAAACAAACAAAAAATCTAACGCGAAATTCTTTTGAAATTTCTGCTATTTGCTGTCTGGCAAAAAAGTGGCAGCACAGGCTGGTGGCAACCAGAGCGATGTTGGACAAGGTTAATGGATGTAATATCATACTGCATTTCTTTCGTATTGTCACGAATGTGCCAAGCCAACAGAGCAGTATTTCTGTTGCGATATTTTGTGTGTATGTTTATGTGTGTGTGTCTTTCTGTAGATTAAATAAACCAATATAGAATGACAAAACTGGGAGAACGAGGAATCGAGAAAGAAAAAAGATAGAAAGAAAGCAAGAGGGAAAGAAAAAGTAAGAATTTGTGTTATTAAGGTTGTGTAAAACTATAAAACGTTAATAATATACTTCACCATAGAAATGAAAAAAAATCAATATTTCTGCGACAAGTCTCAATTAAAACTACTGCAACACTAACAACAAGAATACCAATGAAGTGGTGGTACACTCCGAGTGCTCCACTTACGACAAACAAGTTGAAAAGAAATGATTCATTCTGCGTTGAGATCAGACCGAAAACTACGGAATATCTGGAAATGTGTCACGTTGAAAATTGTATTACGTCTTATTTAAAAATAAAACCAAAATATCGTTTTTGTTTGGTCAGGTATTCAAACGCGTTAAAAATAAAAATGAAAAAGAAATTTATCCTAAGAAAATAAATTTACGATAAATGATTATTGTTTTAAAAAATTATTTTATTAGTTGTATAGCTGTGTCACTAAACTGCAAAAAAAAAACTAACACTTTAACTCAATACAAAACCGCAACTGAAATCCCTATTAATAGTATTAAAGAACACCACCTGTTGTTTGTAGTCACTCCTGCAAAGATCATGGACATCTGGCACGATAGAAGCACTAAATTCATGATGATGCCTAGATATAACATGACCTGACGCTGTTGCTCCCCGAGCATCACTTTTAAAACAAACGCCATTTTTCTTCTTATTCTTCTTGCGAAACAAATAAAAACATAAAGAGATATATTTCTATATAAAAAAAATTGCGCAATTTTCTAAAAATAAAAATATTTGTGGTTATAAATATGAAAATAACAATAGTGAAA
The DNA here is from genome assembly GCA_963978895.1 of Erpobdella octoculata. Lineage (NCBI taxonomy): Eukaryota > Metazoa > Annelida > Clitellata > Hirudinida > Erpobdellidae > Erpobdella > Erpobdella octoculata. The sequence goes on from OZ022246.1 coordinate 26,388,512, forward strand.
CGTCATTAGATATACACAGATCACAGAGTTCTTAGAAACAGTAGGTATTATAAAAAGAGTATATATTTAAGAATTTTTCAATATTTCAATATTTCTGAAATTAGATCTAATTACAAAATTACGAATAAGTTCTAAGAATTTTTTTATCTGATTGAATAATATTCAATCAATCAAAAAAAAACTTATACTTTTGAAATTAAGAAGTGGTGAAGCTGGTATTGAAACTTCGACTACTTGCACATTTATCTTTTTTTATTATATTTTGTCATTGATTTATTGATTGCTGTACATTTTAAGTAAAGTGCAGTTTAGAGCTTTTTTCGTACATCCCTTAATGTAGAGTAGGTCGTTTTTACTGCTACGGTTTTTTTCTATGGTAACCGCTGATTGCCCAGTATTTTTTTTAGTATTTATTGAGCACAGCTAAGAAACAACATAGCATAGAAACAAAATCAAGTCCCTAAAGGTTAAATGCTATCCATGTTTGAGTAATGCAACACAATTATAAAGCTAATAGACATTATAAGTATGATTTTAATATCCTGACTATAAAAGTCATAAAAGAAATGAGTTTTTAGCAATTGTTTAAATATAGCTGAAGATAAGAAAGAACATTGTATTCTTTATAAGATTTAGACCTTTATGGGTTTCATCGATTAACAACTTCAATCAATGCGACCGAGTTGACGGTGTTTGACACCTGTAATAACACACAAATACCTGTATTAATGCAAATGAAGTGAGGTACCCATATCATGTGGAAATTTAATCACAATACACTCGTGACATTTATACACAATAGCACAAACACTTGTATAAATAAAGTTTAATGAAAAGAAATATCAAACTACCTGAAGCTTCAGCTTTATCACGATGGCTTGTAGACATTACTATATAAAGAATAGTAAAATAATAATTGAAAACGTTATGCATAATGAAAATAGAATAATAGGATTATTGTATTACAACTATGAATATTTAATAATAAATATTTAAAATATATTTAAATAGCTTGCTGTTTTAATTTTGCAATTTTGCATGTATTGAAATAGATTCGAATAGTTACTTCATGCTTGTGTCGATTCTTGACTGATATTCGTTTCTATGATAAAGGAAATAACATGGAAATAATCAAAAATAATCTATATATATAAAAGAACATGTCCTGACTGACTGACTGACTGACTGACTGACTGACTGACTGACTGACTGACTGACTGACTGATAATCAACGCCGAGCTCAAACGCCTCATCCTAGGAACGTGAAATTTGGAACTTATATTACTTTTATAGCTTAAACATCCGCTAAGAAAGGATTTTTGAAAATTTTGCTCCTGAGGGGAAAAAACTGGAAAACAAACTTTTTTCTAAAACAATGTATATCTCGAAAACCAAAAATGAGGAGATTTTGAAATTTGGTATATAGATTCTTTTTGAAAAATAAAAAGATACGTGTTTCACCATTTTTTGAAAATTCGGTTTCCCGGACCTCAAATGTGGGTTGGAAAATTGGGTTATTTGGTTTTTAAAGTAGCTTCTACTCAAAAACTGTTAATGCTACAGAAGTAAAAATTAGTATTTAGTTTCTACTCCAAATATTATGAAATACGTGTTTTAGCATTTTTTTAAAATTTGGTTTCCAGGACTTCAAATGTGGGGTGGAAAATAGGGCTAATTGTCTTTTATAGTAACTGCTACTCATAAACAGTAAATACCACAGATGTAAAAATTATTATTTAGTTTCTTTTCTAAAAATAAAGATATACGTGCTTCACCATTTTTTACAAATTTGGTTTCCCGGACCTCAAATGTGGGTTGGAAAATTGGGTTATTTGGTTTTTAAAGTAGCTTCTACTCAAAAACTGTTAATGTTACAAAAGTAAAAATTAGTATTTAGTTTCTACTCTAAAAATAATGATATACGGGTTTCACAATTTATTGAAAATTTGGTTTCCAGGACTTCAAATGTGGGGTGGAAAATAGGGTTATTTGGTTTTTAAAGTAACTGCTACTCAACAACTGTAATTGCCACAGATGTAAAAATTAGTATTTAGTTTCTACTCCAAAAATAATGAAATACGTGTTTAAGCATTTTTTGAAAATTTGGTTTCCAGGACCTCAAATGTGGGGTGGAAATAAGGGTTATTTGATTTCAAAATAACTGCTACTCACAAACTGTAAGTGCTACAAATGTAAAAATTAGTATTTTGAAGTTTTGTGCCGGTTAAAAGTAGCTAAGTCCAGTTTATCATCGGCCGGGCCAAGCCGTTATTTTAGAGTCTTCACACGGGCCAGGCCAAACCTTAAATCAAAGTGGGACGGGCCGAGGCTTTTCACTAAGTATATAGATATTTTAGTGATTTTAGGGTCTTCAGTTTGGCCGGGCCAAACCTGAGGTCAAGGTGGGACGGGCCGAAGTTTTTCATCAAGTATATAGAACTTCTAGGCCTGTAAAAATGGGCCGGGCCTAATTCAGACGGGCTGTGCCGGGCCAGGAGTTTGGGTTTTTAAAACGGGCTGGGCTAATTTGTCGACGGGCCGAGCCGAGACCTAAAAAATGATCTCTACTATGGATGCACGGTTCAAACTCTCTAATTTCATGCGAGCGAAGCCGCTACGGGCACTGCTAGTTTGTAATATTTAATTAACTTAAATAATCATCTAGTTTTTAATAAAGCAGTCAGCTAATTATAAATGCGTAATTGGGTCATATCATAAAAATAATAAATTATTAACGCTTTTAAAGTCATGGCTGCCTTCTTATTCTCTTCAGCTCTCTTTTGGGCATCAACAACTTGTTTCTTCTCCATTTCCATTTTTCTTTTCCTAAGAGTATCCTGGAACTCTGCGTACTTTAGACGATGTCTAAAATAAATTATTTTTTTTTATAATTTCTAGTTAATCAGACAATCAACCACCAAGCCATCAGCCAATATAGAAACCATCAATCAACAACATACTTTAGAGGCATATTTCTGGCATTAAGCAATTGTTGGTTCATGGCCTTACCGGCCATTTTTTTTCTTATTTCCATTGGTAGCTCTTTCTGAATTTGATCTGCGTAAACACCACATGCGAACAAGTAGCCATAGCCCTGGAAAGCTGGGTGACCAGCATCTAATGCGCTGTTTATCGACGATTGAGCAAATCTGTTGTAAAATAATTTGATTGAAATGGGTAATTTGGCAGGTGATGGTTAATTAACAGGAAGTTGAAAAATAAGAATGAACAAAACATTTTGTAGCAGTTTGATTATTTGAAAACTAAAAGTTATTCAGAAAAATTCACAGCAATTTATTGTCTTACTGTGAATTAAAATGTTACCCAACTATTTTTTCATTTTATAAACTATTGCTAAATTCAGAATAAATGTCTCATTGTCTTAAAACAAAAAGGAAAAAAGCAGCGTGACATACATACCTGACAATTATAAGATGTAATATATAAAGACCCATGGCAACGCCCCAAGGTACAGCAATCATCTTAGTTTTGAATTTGTTGTAAGAAGCTGTAAAAATAGCTCGACAACCACTTAGGAAAATGGTCTTGTCTTTCAATGGGTCATAGTTAGGATGAACATCATCGAGGTTATTGTTGATGCAAGGCCTCATGGCTGCTGGGTCACAACAACTGAATGGTACTGATCCCTGTATTTTTGTATGCATATGTATAAGCACTGATCCCTGTATTTTTGTATGCATATGTATAAGCACTGATCCCTGTATTTTTGTATGCATATGTATAAGCACTGATCCCTGTATTTTTGCATGCATATGTATAAGCACTGATCCCTGTATTTTTTTATGCATATATATATAAGCACTGATCCTTGTATTTTTGTATGCATATGTATAAGCACTGATCCCTGTATTTTTGTATGCATATGTATAAGCACTGATCCCTGTATTTTTGTATGCATATGTATAAGCACTGATCCCTGTATTTTTGTATGCATATGTATAAGCACTGACCCCTGTATTTTTGTATGCATATATATAAGCACTGATCCCTGTATTTTTGTGTGTATTTGTATAAGCACTGATCCCTGTATTTTTATGTGTATTTGTATAAGCGAGAGAATGTGTATTAAATGTACGTGAGTTTTTCTATGTCGCATCCATGTAGCAATTAAAACAGTATTACAAACCACTCACAAATTACCTTTTTAGTTCGCTCGTCGTCGGACTTCAAAAAAGAGTTTGGGATCCACTGATGTTTGTACCAATCTTGGTGGTTCATATCACCACAGCAGCTGAAATATTGCTGTGTAAGGTCCACATTCTCTTTCACTGATGGAAGTTTGTGGTACTTTAAGATAGCTGGAAGGAAACCAGTCTGTAAGTTTAATTAAATAGAAGTTTTAAACAAAATAATTTTCGAAAAAAAACATTGCAAAGAGGTGAAAGGTTAACAAATGTGTTTGTTTGGTAAAAGTCCCCAACCTTTAACCCGAGGTCGATCTTTGCTGATTGAACGAATAGGACGATCCCTGTGGTAATGCAGGCAACAAACATGATGAGTTTCAATATTAAAAACACAAGCATCACTTTCACTCCAGTCTTTCTGTTGCCAAGGTAACCATTCATCCAGCAAACCCATACGTCTGAATGTATACAGGTATTTTCAAATTAAGCCAATACAGTTTGGTGTCTTAAAACGTGCATTAAATGTATAAGTTTAAAATGCCGTGCCAGGTGGTTGGCATATAATAGACAATTTACCCGCAACATGCGGAAAACTTTATTTCCTTTCTCTGATTGAGCTACTTTAATTTAAGCCTTTTAAGCTTTAAGCCAAGCAACTTTTTTTCCATTAATGACCAATGACAGCATGATTGAAAATTAAATAGACGTAGATGTTTTTTTATAACTCTATAAATGATTCATGAAACTGCATTTTCCATTTTATTTCACAAGAACTACCTTTTTTATTAATCACTGGAAATGGTCTATCATGAATGATTCTCATCTAACCAAAAAAATGAAGAAAGCCTCCTACGAAACCACACCAAAGAAGGAGCTGGCAGAGCGTCCAAGCGTCGAAATCTTCAATGAGGGACAAAGGAGAAAGATAAGTGGTCAACATAGTATTACCTGCTAGTACGAAAACTACATAGTTGCACACCAAGGCTATGTCTGTCAATTTTGACAACAACAGCAATCTCTGTCGACCTGCGAAGTTAAAGTAGGATGAACGTATGACTCGTATATGCGTGGATGAGGAGATGAATGCAAGTATCAAGAGAATAGAATGGGATTTTTTACCATTCTACTACCTTCACCTGATGTCTGTTTGTTCGCTTGTGTAGTTTAAATCTTGTTATCAATTTTGTGGCCACTTCCCATTGATCTTTCAATTAAGTACAGAGCTTATTCGAGCTTTTTTCGGGACCAAAAATGAAAAAAGGTTTTAGAGTTTTTTTTGAAAAATTGGTGGGCCCTGAGAAGAAGTTGCCATCCATGTAAAGTGCTGAATGATATGTTTTTTTTGCAGCGAAAGGGGGGCTAGACTCCAGGACCCTCTCCCTGTATTCGCCCCTGCAACTGATGATCATTGATGTATTTCGACAGGAAATAATAACTTTAAATGTTGGCTCCTAAAAACGGCACTATTAAGTTGCTAACTGGATTTGGTGGCGAACAGTCACTTAAACTTACTTGCTTCTCGGAGCCGGATTTTACAGCACATGTAACCCATAGCTACTTTTTAAGTTATTGAAAAGATAACAATTTCATGGCATGTGACCGAAATTATATGATACTAAATCTAAATTGTTTTGCGCTGTTAAATTTCAATTTGATTCTTAAAAACGGGCAGTTATTGGTAATGCAAATAAATAAATAAAATATGTATGACAAAAGTATTTGTTATAAAACAACAAAGCATGACGCTTAGTATATGTAGGTTGGGAAAGATCTATGCAAACTTATTGTTATGGCAGTTTAGCTCATTATTTATTATTTTAATTGGTTAAAAATATATTTTAAAATTAAAAAATTTTAAATGTTAAAAATTGATTTAAAATTAAAATGTAATGCTTACACATACATCAGTTTAAAATCCGCACTTTATCTATAGGTAGGGGCGGCAATCTGAAAAAATTAACAAACATTATTTATACCGATTATATTACTTCTTGCGATTTTACACCGATCCGGTAGTTGTTTTGCGCTCTTTCAAAATATCGTTTGGCCAGTTTGTGAGAATTGTAGCCTTGTATTTTTGTTTGACTGAAAAAGGTTGGTCATTTTTTAATGCTAAAAATTAGTGAATTTGCAAATCCTGCATTAATAAAAAAAAAAGAGGTGTTGGTGTTGAATTGTTGAACTCTGTTGAAGCAGCTGGCTTTGTTTTGTCAGTGGCTTTGTTAAACAAAATTGGTTACTAAACACAGGTTTAGTTTTTAGTTTTAGTTACAGGAGTCATAGAGCCTATTTAAAATTTTTGTATAAGTCATGATTTTTCATAATAAAAGTTTTATTATAAAAGTCGCTGCTATTACCCCGGCGGTTAGCTGTGGAAGTAATCGGTAAAATTGCTACTGAACCGGCAGTCGCGCCGTAAGTCTGCCTAAAATTAAACCATATCCCTAACCCTGTAGAAAATATGTACATCTTTATCAATTGATCGAAGAATCAATTGTTTTGGCTAAACCGCCGGCTCAGTAGCAATTTTAACGCTTATTGCTCCGGCTAACGGCGCCTACTGCCTTGGTAATAGTTATTACGTTATAAAACTGTTATGTAAAAGTAAAAAATTAAAACATACCACTTTTAAAAAATTTAACAAGGTAAAGATTCAGGTGATTCTTAAACTTCGAACTCGAATATTTTAAGTTATGGATTTAATTTTTTCCTATAAACCTTGACTTATTAATTTATCTAAGTAGGAATAATGAAAAGTAAATCGTGCTCCACATTTGTATTTTTTATACAACAAAACTATTAAGAGCTATGAAATTTAAATCAGTTTAATTTTTTTCTGTTAGTTAGTGTTAGTGGAGATGTTACATAACTTTAAGTAAACATTTACCAGTACGTTTATTTTATATTTTCTCCTGCTATTTCACCTGTGCACATATGATAAAATTTCTTTTTATGAACGAGAAAACTCAGATTCTGTTCAAGGATCAATCAATATGACATTACTAAAACATATTTTCTTTTTATATTTTTATCAGGATGGCTATGGAACTCACAGACTACTCTGAAAGCAACTCTTTATTTCCATTTTTTGTCCCCCAACGCAAGGTCATCTTTGTTCCAGGTAAAGGTCAAGGTTGTGGCATTGACCTTTTAAGTAGGACAGAAGAAGAGACAGAAGTGAAATCCTACGATTCGTTTGAAAGAAGCAATTTTGAGACGGGAATACAGTTTAAGGATTTCAGTTTCTCAGTCGTAGTTGATGAAGCTTATAAAGAACTAGAAGAAAGAAGTTGGTTATATTGAGTTTTTTTTTTATGTGATACTTGGTTTGCTGATTGCTTGAGTTTATAATAAGGGAAAATAGAAAATAGTTGTAATAATGATGATAGAAAAAATATTTTCTATTTTTTTCTTTAGTTGGAGAATCTCTCGAAAATGCCATGAACACAGAAGAGGAGAAACCCGTTTCACCAACCTTTGATTTGACCTCGATTAGAGATTCTTTACCCAAATTAAAGGTTCATGCTCCAGAAAAGATTCACGATGAAGATTTTGGGGCTTTCACTATTTACCGACGTTGCGATTGGATGGTCGATTGCAACTTCTCTTGCTGCCCCAGGGATGCTATCAGTCCCAGGCAGAACAGTGGAAAGGTTAGTGGTAAACTTCTAAAATCTGATAGTACTGAGGAGAGCACTTGAAATTTGATAGACTAACAAATAGGGTTGGGGTTCTTTGATATCGATAAAGGTTAACGATGTTTAGCATTGAAAAATTAGTCAATATAATAAGAGGTTTATACAAATTCATAAATTCATACTTCTGTTTCTTACAGGATCTGCCAATAAACTTGGAAGCTGATGAAAATATGAGCTTTAATTCGTTAGACAGCTCCATGACAACCACAACACGTTCAAGCATTGAATCGCTTCCTAAAGTCTTTTATGACCCGAATCTCCATCGTCACCAGCTCGATCTCACCAGCTGTCACCACAACTCTTCAACGTCCGCCAATCTTGTGCACGTAGTTCCGAAAAGAATGGAACCTGCTGCTGTTTCTGGTACCAATGACGTTGTTTCAGCTACGACAACCAGTCAACTTTTCCCATCTAATCAAGCTAATGTAAAACAGCCATTCTTTCAGCGGGCTTGTCTTCAATCCACACCTATACTTCCACCTAGTAACCAATTAAATTCACGACCGCCAATTAACAGCGGCGGAAGTCAAGCAATGGTGAAGCTTGTTTTTCCAAGTCCCTCTAAGGCATCCAACGGTATCGGTCTTCGCCCATTTTCCCGGTTTAACTCCAGGCTGATGAATGATTTGTCTAAAATTCACTTGTCAGCATCTCTCTCTGCTCTACCTCCGGTGACACCAACATCTGACGACACAGATAGTTGCATGACAACGTCAGAATCAAACCTTTACACAACTTGTTCTCCTATTAAATGTGGCAATGAAGACAAAGCATTTCCGATTTTCTCCTCCTCACCATCGTTGTCACCATTGCACACTCATCATTTTAGCAGACTTACTTCAAGACAACAATCTGGGGTGCAACAACGTCTCCATAAAAACCACTCTTCTCAATCTTCACTTCCAGTAACCGTTGTCCCTCGTCGTTCGACACGATTCCAATCTTCGTCTACGTCACCAACAGCTGTCGCTGCTAGGTCACTCAAACGCCCAAAAAACTGGACTGAAAATGAACTTTCTACATGCGACCCCGTCACAAAGAAGTCTTGCCTCAAAAGCACTCGCTTGGCATTCGAGCAGTTTTCTAAGCCCGCATCAGAGGTTGTGAAGTCATCGAAGCGACGTAGCAACTCGTGTTCAAAGATGGTTGAATTTGGGGAGAGGAAGACGGTGGTAACAAGGTCGATGTGTTCTCCTACTGAAGCCAAAGAAGTAAGTGGAAGGTAGGATTAAGCATATGCAAAATATAGAGTGAACCTTAATTTAGGAAAATTTGGTTATAAAGAATACTCATTTGTAAGAGAGATATGAGCCAACATTAATAAAATATAAGCTTGGATTTAGCTTAAAGAAAAATGTTGTGATGGTCAATTCAACTAATGATGATAATTTTGATTGAGATTCAATTGATAATTTTGTTATTTGTGATCCCTTAAAAATTCACATGTGTTTTTCATCTTTGAAACATAAAAAGTTTTTGTGCAACAAAAGATAAGTTTTTGACGAACCTGTGACCAAGAAAATATCAAATTGTAAATCTATAGTATTAAAATTATTATGAAATTTTAATTCTTTATCACTATAATTTTCATGATATTCTAAATCTCTATCACTAGAATTTTTATGATATTGTAAATCTATATCATTAACATTTTTATGATTTTTGGTTTCAATCTTCTCTATTCTATATTTATTAAGAATTTTTAAAAATCAATTTCTTCAACAGAATAGAAATGCAATGATCAGTAGAAGTTTGTCCGCTAGTAAAATTTCTCTTGTAAGAAAAACTACAAGTTTCAAGACCGCTAACAGATCAAAGATTGTAATTTGATTTACGTTATTTCTGTTCTTTTTAACATTAGGCACATTTGTGTGCAATTGGCAAATCATTTTTAATGGTGGTAATATATGTTTTATTGTATCTTTTAAATCAAGTATATTTGATGTGCTATTTCAATGTTTTTTACAGCTTGACTTAGACACTCTGACATTGGCTAACACCATTTACAACAGCGAGAAACATATAAAAATCGTAGACAGCCCTGCACAAAGAAAAAGTAACGTATAAACATCATTTATGTTTTTTATTAACATTCAGAAATATCTGGATATTTATTATATTATTCTTTGGTCTGTAACAACAGTTAATAATTTAAAATGTAAATCAACAAATATTTCTAGATGTGACAACCAGGCAACAAAGGATTAAATTCAAAGAGGAAGTGGCAACTTTCAGACACCCAAAAACAAGACAGCAAATAGAACAAAGATAACATAAAAATTTATGCCATTAATTATTGTTTTTCTGTTTAAATTTATTTAATTTCAATGAATTTTGTTCATTTATGTTCTATAATCTAATTTATCATGGCACAATAATGAATTATTTTCAAATTAAATATGAATAAATACATGCATTTCTTGCCTGTACATCGTACAAGATAATTTCAACCAAGTTTGCTGTAAATTGTGTTGCTACATGAGGAATCTTAATGGTTGTAGCTTCATTCCTGACATGACTTGTATCTGTATTACGGTTTAGAAGTCTATCTGCTCACTTCTCCATCTGTTTGTGATTTTGTTTATATATGATTTATTTGTTCTCTGTTTTGTTTTATCTGTTTGTCTTGATTAATTAGCTCTATTTCAATAAATTAAACAAAAAATTTGTATTCAGTTCTATTATCAGAACTTTAGTTATTATATTATTAAGTCCAAATAGAAATTTCTTGGTCATTAATTTACTATGGAGAATTTATGTATTTGTGCTGCGAAAACATGTATTTTTTTAGTTTCTGGTAAAGGTGCAAGGAAATCGCTATGTATTGAAAGGTTCTGTGATGTTCGTGTAAATAAGATGTGATCATTTTTTCTAATATAATTAAAGACAAAATCAAATTTACTGTCTTAAAGTGTTAAAATTCAAGCTAATGATGAAAAGGCACAGCTTTTTCTCATTGCCGCCCTTAAAAAAATGAATTTAAAACTTCACAATCAACAGAAGTATGCAAACCATAAAATATACAAATTTGAAATTATATACTTATGTACAACCATGCATGCATCATTAGTGGTCTGTCTATTTAATGATCACACCTAATGAAAAGGTGTATATGTGTAAAGCCACAAATCAAAATTATTAATTAAATATTTAACAAGTAAAAATAACAACATTAACAGAATTATCAATTTCATAATTAAGTTAGGTTATTTTGGTCATAATACATATCAAGAATAAAAGTTTGACATTCTGTAATGTGCATAAATCCTTCCACAATAGCAATCCACAAACTTAATCCAGGTATTCATTATTTAAGTAATTTTATTCTTAAATATACGTGCATATAAACAACTTAAGAATAACATATATTTATTATCCAACCCATCAATACTGATTTGCTAACAAAACAGAATTCTTGAAACCACTCAATTCAACATGAACAGCACAAAATCTCAGTAACAGATCAATTCACAAAATGCATAAAACCTTCTAAACAAATTTATATTATTAAAGCAACCAGGTTTTTCTGATAAAACATCATTGCATGAAAAACAAAAGCCAACCAACAATGAAGCAAAAATGAAAAAAAATTATCTATGAAAAGTAGTCATGCTATTAATATACCAAAAATAGTGTCATGCGATGTGTTAAAAGTAAAAACATTGCAATTAATTTTCAAGCAGACCCAGACAAGACCATATAAAACACTGAACATCAAATAAACATAACATAAATACAACACATCCAAAAACTTTAGCATAAAAGCAATTCCATTATCATTATCACAATAAATACCACCTAAAATACAAAATTAAGCAGCAATACACCTGATACCATCATATCATATCAATTAATTTTGTCAAAGAGCAATAATCCAGAGACTTCATTGCCACCAATAACAATTACTACAAACATTAAACAAACACAAAATCAGAAGATTTATATCGTAAAAGGCAAAGAGTTTCTGCGGTTGTCACGGCAATCTCCTGCGCTGGCTCCACTATTTTCTAGCTCAAGCTGTCGAAATCCTTTTTCTAACTCTCCGAGTTCCAGAGTTTTCTGCTCATAGCGGAACCTCACTAGACGTCTGTTAATTATTTTCCAGTTGTTAAATTAAAAGAAGGTTAACAAACAGAATAAGAAAAATTAAATTGAATTAAAATAAAAAAACTAAATTAAACCTGTAAAATATAGTTGAGAAACCAACAAATGCAATGGCAACTGGAATTACAATGATACTCGTTACAATGGCCGCAGCCTGACTGACTTTGTTAAACCGCACCCAGGCGAGCAACACCATTTGGCAAAGAAAGAGAAAAATCCCCACACCCGTCGAAAAAATCCAGGCCATTTCGACAAAAAAATGAAAGCTGACATGTGGTGATTCCTTGAGAGAAGCAATGTGCCTTTTACAACTAGCGACTGCCTCCAGGTGAGGCAGAATACAGGTGCTAACCAGCAAAGCTATAAGGTAAACAGCAACAACCAGTGACGTGCAAGTAGCAAATGCTATGAAAACCCATTCTGGTACCATATCTTTTTCCAAGTTGACTTCGACCATTGAAACCTAGAATGAACAAATTAGGTTATTATTCACTAAAAGATTATACAAATAAAGATCCCAATTAAGAATTGTCATAATGAATTCTCACCATTACAAAACCGGACAGCAAAGCTGATGTCTTGCTAGACATCTGAAGCTTAGCTCTTGCCAAATGGAATCTCTTCCAGGCATAATACTCTTGATTGGATTCGAAAGACATATTCAATAATGTGGTTGATATCGCCCCACCGCTTTTCCTATTGTTGAATTTTATAAAATTTTGAAGATTTTAAACATAATTTGAAGTCACTATTAACAGCTCAAAAGAAGCCTGAAAATTATTTACTGTAGCTTCTTAAGTCCAATAAGTTAAGACTAACTAAGTCTCTAAGTCGACTAAGATAAAACGACAAGATAATTTGACATAATACTCTAGTCACTCTAGTGAACTCTAGTCTAATCTAAGTGACTTACTTATATGACTTATTAGAATAAGTTATGAAAAATTAAGAAAAGCAACTAGGTGCAATAGAATTCCTCACAACTCACACATCTGTAAAAAAAACTAATAAATATATAATACCAATACTAACATTTGAGTTTTATTATGATGAACTGAACTGCTGTGAATTGAGACCTGAGGCCGATATTATTTTATTACACACCGGAACATTATTTTTATTTAAAAATGTTTATACCAATTCATTAAATGCATATGATTACTTAAAAATTTAAAGTAAAATTAAAACAAACGTTGGATAAAAATGAAAATCACACCATGGCCACCACCGCTAATAATTAATAATGAATATTATGGACCGGGAAGGTAAATATTTAGATGACCTAATAGAGCGATGGCCGAAAACGGGGAAACGTAAACAAGAAACCTAGAAGCGCTTTTTATTTCTAATATCAAAATTGTGCAAAATTAAATTGAATAATAATGAAAAGATAAAATTATTTGTTATAATGTATAGATGCTTTGTTATCAAAATGGTATAACCGCTTAAACATAGGCGTAGGAAACGGGGAGGCAGGGAGGCTTCGAAAACTTTGGGAAAAGTACCTCCGGCTACTCCCCGGTCATCAATTTTTATAAGAGAAAATGAATGAAAAAAGTATTTTTAAATTGGAATATCGGATTTCTATTTTTTCTGGCAGACCAGACTTGCCCCCACCGCATAAACTTCATCTTTCCCTACTCATATGGCTCCAAAAAACCAACGGGACTCACTGACCACTGATACGTCATTTCGTGTCATGATTCACTGTTGACGTTTCACAATTGTTTTGCTGAAAAATTCATGTGACCTTAATCGTTAATCATTTTCAAACAAAATCAGGTTAACATTGTTCCAATAAAAGACATGGCTCTTTTTTTTATGTTTTTTGAACTGTTTAAAAGTCTAGTAGCGTATCCAGCCACTGGACGAATTCAATTAAAATATTTAAGACATTTAGTAGAGACGTTATTAGTTAAAATAATAGTCTATCAAAATCGTCAGTCACCAAAATTTTTCTGAGATGAAACAAGCAAAAAAAAAAGAAACATGATAAACGTTGAAATTTAAAAAAAAATGCATCTGATAATTCAATATGCAAATCATGGTGTACGAGTATAATAGATAATATTAGCTTACTCCGTGACTCAATAGTACCTTTTCATAGTAAAGTAATAAAAATCTGCAAAGTTGAGTACATTCTACAAAGTCAGTAGGTGTAGTGCAACGCTGCCAGTAGCTCAAAGAATTGGCAATTGTGTTGTACTATTATTTTTGAATAACAGTCAATGAATGCAAAACTCATAGCGATGCTATTAGGTAACTGATTGACATGCCTCACAGACTACTTAATAATTAACCGTACATATTAGCAAGAGATCACTATCTCTAAAGTACGATACTAACAATTGTGCGATTCCAGTGTGTTTTTCTGTTGGTAGTTAAGCGTATGCTTATTTACAAATGAATCTATTAAAAAAAAGTTATTAAAGTTAATTTAAATTATTTCAACTGTTTACTCAATAGTGAATGTTTTCTCAAAACTTTTTCTATAAAATAAAACCATAACTTTCTCCGTTTTAATGAATTTTATAGCCAAAAACTTAAATCTGAATATGTTAGGTTCAAATGGATTTTTTATTGCTAGAACAATGTACGAAGCTATGAACAATTAAAAATAAGTATTAATCCGATAGCTGTAATGGAGGCCTTTCGAACCAAATATGGTAAATGCCAATTTGGCTGGAGCGGATGGAAAGGTAGCTTGGTTCAGCTAGTGGAGATGACCAGAGACAAAAAATATCCATGTAATCTATTATTAGAGATTCCGGATACCCTTGATGTTAACCAATTCAATGTTTTTCCTGAAACTGATTCAACCACAATCAACAAAAGATTTCTAAGAACGACGTCAGCAATGTCGAACGTAGTTTTTCCAGGCGAAACCCCCACCACGAAAATGAAACATATCGAGAGAGCACAAACCGTAGACAACAGTCAGTTGAATTTGCCAATTGTCATCAAGATTATAAACGGGTTTGTCGCTGGAGCTACCCAAAGACCATTTATGTGTGGAGAGGTTTGTTGAAACGTAAAGAAATGCTGATCTCATTGCTCACTGTCTTGATCTCGCACCATTTTATTTTAAAATACAGATCTTCATAGTGTTAGCGATAAAAACCCAGAAAAGGGTTAAACTGCTTACAGAACGCGATAAAGTGGCAACCCTACCAATTTCAACAAGTGTCAAATTTTATCAAGTGAGGGACTATGGCAGTGAAGGTATTTAAAGTTACACTGTTTAGGGCCGTATTATTATATTAACTCAATTCTGTTATGTTATATTATATTAAATCAATTATGATAAATTCATCGAACGTTTGTAATAAATCAGTTAGTTCATCTGTCTATGATATTAATTAATATTAACTGTTAAATAAACTTTTAGTTTTGCGTTTACTGAGTTATGAAAATATTATTTATGAGACTCAAAAATGTTTCCCTTACAATACACATTTATGTCGTGTTTTGTGAAATTACAGTATTGAAATAAATCACAATTAAAAACCACAATATCGCACAATACATTACCTAATGCATAATAATGTTTCTTATAATTGTTACCAGATCAAAAACAACAAAGCCTGAAAAGTATCATTAAAAATGTTGGAAAAAGTGGAAACCTCGTCATAAGAGTAAGATGCAAAAGCATTCTATTTATTTTTTCAATTAATTTGTGGTTCTAAAGTTCGTTCTAAAGATGCGTTACCCGTTTTCAAGAACTATTTCTAAATCCGTCTATTAAAATAACGAAGTACTAAGTTGTTTAATTCAAAATAAATGAGGTCTAAAGTTTGCATTCAACAAATGACTAGAGAATTACATATTGATTTTAAAATCAAACTTTTCACGTGCTTCTTATAAATATTAATTAATTTGAATATTTGGATGATCTATTAAATTCAGAAAAGCTCATATTTTTTTTTCGGATAAAATGGTGGGGTAATAATAAAATAATAATAAAGATGACAATTTATATAGCGCCATGTGCAGCAGAACCGCTTAAAGGGCGCTTAATTTAAAAGGACGTGTATATTTTAACTATTGTTAACTATGTTGTCTTTTTTTTAAATATGTTTTGAGTGTGGTAGTATTACGAATATTTTTCATTTAGTTTCTTGTCTTCAGATTAACACATCAAACAAATAATTAAGTTTTCTTTATAGGTTGCTGACACTTTCAAAGATGAAGATGCATCATCCAAATTGTTAAATGGGAATCTCAGATATCTGGAATGTTACGAAGAATATTTTCTAATTTGTTTTCCTATACAAAATGAAGATGATGAAAGTGAGATAATAAAATTATTTCTAAATAAAACAAAATGAAAAATTGATTATTTTGATGTTAACATATAATTTACAAGTATTGCTGATGTGCCAAATAGTGACTGCACGTGTTTAACCTCCTTAATTTTTCTGAAACTTAAATTACTCGATGCCTTAAACTGTTTTCATCGATTTTATAATCGTATTTTCCCCTTATATATTGGCTTTATAGTGATTGAAAATAAATTTTAATGTTTATTTGTTATGAGAAAAAATCAAAATAAAAACATGTCAACAAAAACATAAATTATAATTTTTTCTTTATAAGATAAGTTATTTGATCGTTAAATTGTAAACAAACAAAATTTAATCTTTTACATAAGTACAAATCTTCTATTTTTCAGCGCAACGTTTGTTAAAGATTTATCACGTTATAATGTTTTAAAATATAGATTACCCCACGGAGAATGATCAAGTGATATTACCTGCCTACTACCCAGTATCAGTGGCCACTGCAAAATCCTACGTTGATGCTTCTGGAAAAGAGAGGCTCGAAGAATTGTTTAAAGTTTTTTCTAAAAATCTTATTCAATTCTTGCCCGAAGCTTCACACAAATTCGAAGGTGAGATTACATTTTACAAACTTGCTTGATTCCAAAGTCTAGTGACCAAATTCCGAGTCTTTCCAATTTCCATGTTCATAATGAAAAAAATGAAGTTAAGGGTAGCTGGGGAAAAGTTGGGCTGTAACCAAATGCCTTGACATTTTAAAAGTTTTTTTTTAATTCCTGATATTTTTATAAACATTTAATGTTACTACTTACTGTTATCATTTCAGAACTTACACTTTCTCCTTTCTCGGAAGATGTGTACGAACCTATAGAAAATACGTTATCTTACCGACGTGACACGAAAGGGAACAGACAATCTCAACAAACTGAAAACAAACGTTACAGCCTGGCAAGACGTGAAGCTTTTGCTTTCGAATCAAAACTAAATTTTGAAAAAAAATTCTGCAACTCTCCAGAAACACATTTTACAGCAATTTCAGAATCAAATTTTTCAACAGAACAATACGAGCCAATTCAGCCGTTCATCAAAACATCTGGTTTAAAACAATCCCCTAGATGCAATTTACCAGAAATAACAATAGCGAGTAATAATTTGCTCACAATTACTAAAGCAGAATCTTCATATGGAACATCAGAAATCAGATCCGTCATGACAAGAAGATTGACAGAAGAAAAGAATGCGGAATTATCCAGAAGCAATTTCTCCCGGCAGCCAAGGAAAAGATCTGACCCTTATCCGAAAACTCCAACCATCAAAAAAGAACAATTCCAATTAAACAAATTTGATTTCAACAATCCCACAGACGATTTGACTGAACCAATGTCTCGCACTAAAGTTGATAAGAACAAAGTGATTTTTAATAAGAAAACTGCATTGAGTAAATCAATGGTGGACATTCAAGCTGCCCTCAAACATGAAACACGTTTGGACAATTCTCCAAATTATCCAACTATCAGTTTAAGTAGGAAAAAAACGAAATGGCAAAAGAACAAGCAAGCAATCAATCCTAATTTCATTAACGACCCGGATGAAGAAGAGAACCACAAGTCACGAAAATCCAGTAGTTTTAATATGTTTTTAAAACATTTAGTGAGCGGGTTTACAATCAAAGACAAAGAATTAAAGAAAAAAAATAGCTGGAGTTTTGTAGCAAGTCCAACGCCGAAGTCAGATTATAGTGGCGTGAGAGGACACGGGATCGATAGAAAAGTAAATATTAAATTTACACTACAAACTAGTTATTTTTTGTTTAAACGTTATAATATAAGGCTTATATCACATCTTTTTTTTAGATTTCAGTAAACAGAGACTTAGACACAGAGATCCCACTTTCGGATAAGTTGAGCATCAGCAACCACAGCTCTTTAGAAGACGCTAGCGTTTTGAACCAATACGATGAAATCGCTACAACAGTCACAATAAGAAAGCAGCGATCGAAAAAAACTGATTACAGGGAAAGAACGCTTTCCAGGTCACTTGATGATTTATCTCCGATAAGAGATTTAAAAAATACGTTGCAAAACGATTTTATACCTGAGTCCGTTTTTCGGGAGCGATTTATGCACAGCTCTCGAGGTGGCTTCAGCGGGAGTCGAGACCCAGAAGATAAACCTAGCTTAACCAGACAAAAAACGGAACCGCTTTTTCAGGAGAAAAACGTTACAGGATTTTCTCCTTTTAGATCAGATAATAATGAATTAGAAAACTACGAAATTTATGAGGATAACGAAGAAAATAACTACGAAGAAATATTTCCAGCCCCAGCTGAAAACTTGAAAGCCGATTTCAGTCAGCTGGCGTCATTCCATGGAAAACAAGAAGCGGACAATTATCTAGACATGGGGAGCCAATATATGAGCACGGACAGCCAAAGAAACAGTAAATCTGGTGAGTTGGTTGCCAGCAGTAGCTCAAAATGGATTTCTTTTGATCAAATTCCAACCGATCTGAGTGGCTTGCTTGTCAATGAAGTGTCAATGTGCCTCGATCTGTTAAATCTCGGAAAGTATGTCAGAGATTTTGCCGAGCAACAAATAGATGGTCGGTTGCTGTGTTTACTAAGTGAAGACATTTTACAAAGTGATTTGAAATTAAATAAACTCGAAGCTCTCAAACTGACAAGGTTTATCAAAGATGGCTGGCGGCCTAAGTAGCTAGCAGAAGGACGTTTAATAAAAATTTTGAAATACTGTGTTAGAATTTTGTAATAAATATTATTATTAATTAATTTGTACAAATAAATTTATTATTTCAACATCTTATAAAAAATCATGTTTTGTAGAACACATCTATTTTTATAATTTTGATAAATAGGTATAATTGAGTTTAGTGAATGGCGTTCTATATTCACAAAAGCTATTGTTATGGGATCTAATCATCCAATGCAATAAAAAGCTAAGGTTTAGCCGTTATTGTTATCCTAAATATTAAGGTAAAATATGTTGACTAAGTGTACTTGAAACTTGTAGCGATGCTATGGTCTTCAGTTGCATTTTACTTACTTAAGCTCTCAATATTTACTGCTTGGCCTGTTACCAATTATACGGACTCAAGGTTTTTCTCTTCGAATAAAATTATTTATTTGTACTCAGAAGATACCTATTCGTTGTCCCTAAAACTTGTCTTTTTAATTTTTATTGTACCTAAGTCGGTTAATGAAGCCCAGGCAACTCTAGCTCTAGATATATTTTTAATTCTAGATATCCATGATGCAACCTCTCCTCTATCCCATCTCACTATTGTGCCCAAATCAATCTTTTTTCTTTAATGTTATCTGGAGATCCTATTAACACCTTTTCTGCTTTTTAATAACGTGCTTGCTAAATCAAGCATCGTCAACCGATTATTTTTACTGAAACGTTTACTCATAAAAATTTTGTAAGGCATTCTCTTTTTCAATCC
This sequence comes from Erpobdella octoculata, assembly GCA_963978895.1. Lineage (NCBI taxonomy): Eukaryota > Metazoa > Annelida > Clitellata > Hirudinida > Erpobdellidae > Erpobdella > Erpobdella octoculata. The sequence goes on from OZ022246.1 coordinate 26,408,201, forward strand.
AGGTCAAAATAACTTTAAGCAAGATATCTAGACGCCAATTTTTGTTTATTAAACAAACAGACAACTTAAATCTCATTACTTACAAACTAGTACAGATCTTACTAAAAAAATAAACTTAGCAAATAATTATTTTTACAATAGTAAATTTAATAAATTAAAATAAGACTGCAATCAAGCTATCGCAGATTATAGCCAGAAGTAGAACAAAAAAAAATTGTACAACACTCAACTAGTACTATCAGGAACTGCAGACAACTAATTAAGAAAATGCAACCATCACCAACATGGATACCCGTGTGATAATAGATGCAATGCGCAAATTTAATAATTCAAAATATATTAATGGAATTACATATTTTCATAGAAGTTAGAACTTTGATGATTACTTTATAATAATGACGGAAACTCCTTGGAAAAAATCAACAAATATGACATACCTATCGAGCGATTTAACTCACAAATAATTACTAAAAACATCATCAAATTCTAACTAATAACAAATTCAGTGTGAGTAGTAGATAAGGTAAGAGATAGAGAGAAGAGGTGAAGAAAAACTATGGCATTACACCATTAATCCACTGAAACATCCACATATTGGATAGTTTTGTGATCTGTCTTATCAATCTTTATTGATCTTCAAGATTCCTAAATGCCTGGGCCATTTCTTCATAAAGGGCCTCATATTCTCCCTTAATCTTCTTTTCTCCATCCAATACTGGATCCTGGGAAGGAAAACAAATAAAAGAAAACTTACAAAAAGATTGTCATTGTCTAAGTCAATAACCAAAATTTACAACTACCATAATCTTCCATCTGTTTTGAACTTTTGTTCAACATTTGCTATCTTAGTCAAGTTCCCATTTTTTTGTATTTATTTATAACCATCTACACTTCATTCTAACCACCACAATAACAACTGTTAGCACCACTGCTATTTCTGAGCCAGTAAACTTTAAAACCATGACACTATAATATCATCACCACAAAAGCTAACAAAGTGCTATATAAATTCATTATTACAACAACCTTGAATTTCATGCTGCTGAGCTTGTACATGACATCAGAGAGGTTGTCACGAATGACTGCCCACGTTACTCGCTTGTCGCTTGTTGCAGTGGTCTCAACTGCATGACGCGCCATGTCGTAAAAAGCTATCATGTTCCTCATCATGCCCACAGCTTTGTAAAAAGGGCAAAACCTGCGCAATTTCAAAAACACACAAATGAAATAATGTTTATACAGTTGTGATACAAATTATATTGGAAGAGCTAATTTCGCGGTAGGTGAAAGCAAGGTATGAGATTAGAATAGCAACAGAAATTTACATTTGAATTCCAAATATAACTATAAAAACAATTACTATAACCCCCCAATGACCTATCGTAAGGAGTGTATCCATTCTGCTGGAGGTAGTCATCCTTTAACAGTTTGGCAACCTCAAGGGTAATTTTGTCTGCTTCTGCCAGTGAACCCTGAAAAAACATGAATTTATAAATAATGATCTCAATAACAAAACAACGAATGTGATGAAGAAAATCAACAATAACTCACCTTTCCAACAAGCTGCACAATTTCAGACAAATCTTCCTCCTCTTGAAGGATTTCTCTAACCTACACCAAAAACATTTGTCACCATAACAACAGGATTAAAACCATAACAATAATTATGACAACCATCACGATCACTGTTAAGTATATTTTTTAATCTATTTGGTCAGGAAACAGACATCTTTAAGTTATCATCAACATAATCATCATTATCATCATCATCATGGTATGGCACAGTGCCAATATATTCATCATCATATCATCTACCTTGGTCCTCAAGCTAGTAAACTCAGGAAAGTTCTTGTCATAGTATTCATCAAGAGCTCGCATGTATTTGCTGTAGCTGATGAGCCAGTTAACTGAGGGAAAGTGCTTTCTTTGTGCAAGCTTCTTATCCAAACCCCAGAACACCTGTACGATACCTAGAGTAGCAGAAGTGACTGGATCTGAAAAGTCACCTCCAGGTGGAGAAACACTGGAGAGAAACGAACGTGATTATCATTATTATTTTAATTGCTATAAATATCATTAAGTTTCTTCTCATCATTGTCAGCAGTCAGCACCATAGCAATCATCATCGTCACTGCCTTTTTACACGCTTTTTTTATAGTTTACTTACGCTCCAACTATGGTTACACTGCCTTCTCTCTCGGGATTTCCAAGACACCTAACCCGTCCAGCTCTCTCGTAGAAACTGGCCAATCGAGCACCAAGGTAAGCAGGATAACCAGAGTCTGCAGGCATTTCAGCCAATCGGCCGGAGATTTCTCTTAAAGCCTCTGCCCATCTAGAAGATGAGTCGGCCATCATGGCTACGTTGTAACCCATGTCACGGAAGTATTCTGACAGGGTAATACCTGAGATGATTAAATTAGAAAGAATTAGAGAAGAAGTTTTTTTTTGCACCAAAAATGGTGGATTTGAATCACCAGTCAACTCTTAATCAATCAATTGCATTTAATAGCTCACAGAATCAATTATATATGTCAAACACTCAATTAATAAATTTGTATAAATTAATTGTTTAATGAATCAACAAACTCAATCATAAAAATAACGGTCAACAGCAAATGAGTACAATGCAATAAGCCTACCTGTGTAAATAGAAGCTTCTCTAGCAGCTACAGGCATGTTCGAAGTATTTGCCACAAGGGCTGTTCTCTTCATGATTGACTCAGTTTTTCCGTTCACCTCCATGGTCAGCTATTACAAAAGTGGTGCAGTTATTTTAATGAATTGCTTACTACAAGTCTACCAACCATACTTATTATATTCCCACAAACAAACATAATTTTATTATAACTATAAAAATAACTTTAATGAAAAATCAAAACAGCTTTCTTAGCTAACTTTTGTATTAGGAATACAAATACTATACAGGTTTTAATGTAACTCTAATTTCATTTACATATATGATTATATTACTAATATCCCTTAAAATAATCTTTCAATATCATCATCATCACAATCATTATGATCACATTCAAACATTACTCACCTCAGGGAAATCCCTCAATACTTCTGACATCTCATTACCTCTTTCACCGCACCCGACATAAATAACAATGTCACTATTTGAGTATTTCGAGAGTGATTGAGAGATGACCGTCTTTCCACAGCCGAAAGCTCCAGGGATGGCCGTGGTACCCCCTTGGACGCAAGGAAAGAGAGCATCCAGAACCCTGAAATCAAGAGAAAACTTGTAATTGGGTACAAGAAAGTCTTACCTCAGTCTCTCATTGATTTATTAAGCAAAAAACTCAACAGTCAGTCGTGATATTTTTCATCAAAAAGAAGCTCAAAAAACTTATTTAAATTTAAAATTCAAATAGCTCACCTGAGTCCTGTGAGCAACGGATGATTGGCTGCTAGCTTCTCATTGTATGGCCGCATCGTTCTGACCGGCCATACCTGCATCATCGTTAAATGATGCGATTGTCCATCAAATTCCAATTCCAAAAGTTTTTCCTACATATAAATGTTTTAATTTTTACATACATTGGCTATAAATGTCAATCAATTGCTAAAAATTAGAATTTTATTATAAAGTGAATACAAAACTAAGCCAGATAACAAATAATAAGTATAAAAAGATAAAATAAATATAAAAACAAGTCAAATAAATAATATAAACTCTGGTTTAATAAAAAAAATATGTCTTCACTGACATATTCCAAGTTATAACTAACCATAATAGTGTAGTTGCCTTGTGGGGCAACAAACTTGACAGTACCTCTGATCTTTGGAGGAACCATAATTCTATGCACCACCAAGGAATTTTCTTGGACAATTCCAAAAATGTCACCACCAGTCAAGTGTGAACCTACCTGTGTCGTACATACAAATATATTGATAGGTGAATGAAATAATTAGTATATAACGGTTAACAAAATGATACCAACAGTAACAACCATTTAGACTGGTAGATCTAGCAGTTTTTCGAGGCAATATCGGAAATTTTAATAGACAAGCCAATTTTTATACCATTCAATAGAGAATATGTTGTAGAATGTCTGTATGAAGATACCACGAATGAGCAGTTATGGTACTCTAGTTATTAATGATTTTAGGCGTACTCTTTTGTCTCATTACGTAAGACAATGTCGCGTTACGCGCAGTAACATATTTACTCGCTCAGCCAATAAGAATTCAATAAAGGCTCGTTTTCTATGCTATATTTGCGTTGTCTTTGTATTCATTTTGCATTGCCGGTTTTATCGCGTTTGAATTCGATTTCTCTTCAATATCTTAATTTATTATTTAAGCTTTCGATTTTGATTTGGACGATTTTGGATTCTTGGCAGCGTTTTTTTTAATTTCCTATTCATTTATATAGTTGTATAATTGTATAGTTTGTATAGCATAGTACATAGTTTTTTCTTCGGTCAATCTTGTCTTGTCTTTTGTCAGTCATTCTGGTATTTTTTTTTATTTTCTTTTATTCGTGTTATTACGTCTGTTAAGTTTGGTTATGGTAAGTTTGTATTGTAGTTAGCACATTTTTTAATCTAAATGTAACTAATATCGCAATGGAGTGCGTTGTGTGTAAATCTGCTACTGAAGACAAACTTAAAATAATCTAAATATTGAAACAATATGGGAAAACTTCTCTATTGAATTCTGCAACTGTAATTGGAGATACAATTTTAATTGACAGTTTAACTCTATAAATGATGTTTGTATACATAAGTAAATAACAAAGCAAAGAAAAATAATCAGCCCAAACCTTGTGTTAGTTTTAGTTCTAGTAGCTAGCTGATCTAGCTCCAATAAAAAGAATTTAAGATCTAAGTTTTCCACACAATAAACAATTATTCCAGCCAAATATAAAGTAGTTCAAAAATTATTCCTGGAAAGCTACCTCAACTGAAAATGCATGATTTGAAAACTCATTTTCAGGAAATGAAATTGAAGTATTTCTTAGACAATGACAGATGGAGCTGGTAAAAATAGATTTTAAGTTGTGTCTCATTAATACTGACATAGAGGCAGCACCTGATAGCCTAATTATTGTATAAGTGGTAAATGTGAAATTTTTAAAAGTTGTTCATGTTTTAAAATGAGCTACATTGTATCTGCCTGTAAATATTGCTATGGTAAAGTTTGTAATAAATCTCTTCATACTGATAATCTTGAAGTAGATATGTTTAAGGGCAATATATGTGAAGGCCTGTATGAAAAAAACTGTTAAAATCGATGAGATACTATTTTAGTTAGGCTTGCCCAAAATCAGTCTTTGTTGTTGGATGTATTTATTCTTTAAATTGGCAAAAAATTTGATGCTCTTAAAACAGTTTTGAAGGTTCTTGTATAAGCTTGTAAATGTTGCTGTGACAAAGTTTAAGATAACTGACTTTATATTAGTGGTCTTGTAAATAATATCTATAATAGTAAAATATGTGTAAATGTCAGAGTTGGCCAATGTGAGCAGTTATTACATTTTTATTTAAAGTGATATATAGAAACTTATCAAGTTCTTGAGAAAATGTCTTCTTTGTTCTGCAGGGTTTTGATGGTTATTAATAACTTATTAAAATAGCTCTTGTATCTTTCCTCCAGTTACACGTCTATTATTGTTGTAACAAGTTCTTCTGCACATGAGGATATTGCTAAGCATTGTCTCAATGTCAAAACTGTTTGCTTGTGTGTTATAATAAACAGCAAACAATTTGACTATGATATGATGTGCATTATTTATCTACAAAATCCTCATAATCTACACTTCCCAGTTTACTTCAGCCAGCACGACAAAAGTTGTTAACAGTGTCTCTGAATTGAATTAAAATTTGACAATGTTTAAAGTGGTGTTAGTCAGTGTTGTTATAACTGTCTCTGAATTGAATTAAAATTTGACAATGTTTAAAGTGGTGTTAGTCAGTGTTTAGTGTTTAGAAGGTCTCTTCGGAAGCATTTAAGTGTCACAGCCAATGTAACAGCAGCTGGCAAACCATTCTCAGTCTGGCAACCCTGAACCTTCTGTCTACAGCACTCTTGATATGTGTGGTGGACACAAGAAGTAAAGTCATGGATGAAGATCTGAGTCTTCTGCTCGACTGAATTGTGCTCAATATAATAATTTTTGAAGCTAGATAACAGTTATTATTATAATTATTTAATAAGTTGAAACTTATACTTTGTTTTTAGAATTAAAATGTATGTTGTTCTAAAAACCAGTGTTTGATAAATTTCTTGTTTTTAAGATGTCTTCCTTTAAAAAGTGGTCAAAAGCATGGTCTTCCTTTAAAAAGTGGTACGATTCCCATAACCGGCACCCCTTCAGCTATTTTCAAATAAGGTTGTGTTTTCAGGTTGCATTGCTTTTTAAATACTGGAGAATTTCGAAAACGTAGACTAGTTGAGTGTACATAATCGTTTATACATAGGAGTTAAACTAGTTTAAAGGCAGTTTAAGTCTGTTTAAGCCTTAAGCCTTTAAGCATTTGATAATCAACAACATTCTTCGTGCAGCTCCATAAGCAAACGGAAAATAAAAATTTTGTTAAAAAACATAGAAATAAATAACTAAACTGTTTTATGAGCATTTGAGCGTAAAAAGTTTAAATTTCGTGGAGATAATTTGTAAATTAAGCGTCACTTTTTACGCAGAAATAGAAAAAGCTGGCTTTTGATTGGTTGGCGTTAATAAACAGATTCGCGAGTTTTGAGCAACTTCTTTTGCTAATAACTTTTTTTAGGGACCGATCTGTGTCTGGTATCTCTTTCCAGCTCTTAGTTATAATAAATACTATAGTTTAATGTACTTTTTGGCTTGTCTATTAAAATTTCCGTATCAAAAGCTAAATCTACCAGACTAATTAGGTCACCAATTAAATCGATCAAACAAAATAAATCAATTAAACCAGGTTATCAAGTCAAATCAATCATACTAGAAATAAATCTCTGAGGAAACAATAATAGAATGAAGGTAAAAAAAGAGATATAAAAAAATAAAGGAAAAGAGAAAATAAAATTATAAAACAAAGTAATAAGTTAACCTTGATGGATTTCTCTGGTTGGAAGAGATACTGGGCTTGTTGATCGAGACATGGAATGTTAACACCTTTAGGGATGTAAATGCTTTTTGTCAGTTCGTTGATGTCTTTCAAAGGTCGCTGAATACCTGTGAAGTTACATGCAAGTGGTAACTGTTAGCAACAATGTAAAAGTTATTTTATTTTTTAGCATTTTTTGGATGATGTCGATAAAAGTCAACACAGCCTTCAATCTTATACCAGGTGGACAAAATGAGTATCAGCTTCTTGGCTGGTGATGATAAAGACCAGAATTTAAAAATTGTGGACACAAGTTCTGATTAGAGATAAAACGATGTGATCTCTAGTGATCTAGTGATCACATATTCACAAGCTTTTTCTGGAGTAAAACAGTGCCCTACTGCTGCAACCTGTACCTCATATATGCTGCAAACATTGGACTAATTCGATAATGATGATGAAAGTTTGCACTAAGAATATGTGATGATGATAATAAATATCTCGAAAACAAGAGAAAGAACAAATTAAAACAAAATCTTACTGATAGAAACTCACCATCAAATATGTTGCCCATAATTCCAGGCCCCAATTCCACAGAAAGGGGCTTGCCAGTTCTCAATACAGGATCGCCAACGGTTACACCGGCTGAACGTTAATGGTTCAATCAAGGTCAAATATTGTTCATACGTGTGTGCATCAGTGGTTAGGGGATTAATAAACAATAATAAAAAAATTCAATAGGTTATGATAATATATTTATGAATAATTATACCAGAAGATATAAAAAGGACTGTGGCATCAAATAAACACTTATAGTTATTTGATTAAATCTGACAAAGGCCTTCAGAAACATCAAAGTAAATTTTACAATCATCACAGGATATGTATTTGCTTGGTCTGAAGCAGAAGTCAACTCGGAAATGGACTTTTAGATGAACTTAATATTAAGAAAACATCCAATCCTAACTTAGCATGGAAAAGCGATGTTTTAAAAATAAATGGTAATGATGACTTTATCTAATGAAATATAACAAATATGAGAATAAATAAATAATTTAAAATAAATAGATAATGAAGGATACATGTTTCTTCATAGACTTGAATTGTAGCCATGTCTCCTTCTAATCTAATAATTTCTCCCACCAATTCAAAGTGACCAACTCGTACCAGCTCGTACATGGCTGAACCCGACATGTTCTGCGCTGTGACAACTGGAACAAAAACCAACCAAGTGAGTACACTATTAATGAATCAAATGTTTTTTTTTTTATTGAACATGATATTGATTAACCCAGTAGTTGAGTCACAAGTAACTATTTCATAGCTTGTCTGCTCCATTGAAAACTACCTTATCTCAGTTCCTCATAGCTTATTTTGACCAGCTAACAATGCATCAAAAACAGTTGAAAAATGTTTTCAAACGACTGATGAGAGATTGATGATGATGCCATTGGAAAAAATAATTTTAACAAGTACCTACATCATCGGTATGACAAACGAAAAACTAATTTTACATAGTAACTTATATAATTTTAAATTTTATTTATTATCTTCATTAAAAAATAATTAATTTCAATTGGATGTAATTATTTAACAATCACACCACAGAAAGTATAAGAGTCATGTGAAAGTAATAATCAAATGCTAATTTATATCTCTTTTGCATATGACTGTCCTATTAATTAATGCATAACCTGCCCCTCAATTATTGTCTCATTTGCATATGCTGAATTATCTATTAATCTATTATATATTAATAGCTGCATTATCATAAGCTGCATCATCAATTAATTTTCCATTTATTGAATTACATTAATGCCAATAACTTAATCCTAAAGCCAAAACATAATAAGTTTCGCTTTGAAAACAACAAATTTACTCTGTAAATAAAAACTTAAAAAATAATTGAAGTAATTATGAAATCATTAACACATAAAAATCAAATGTTAGCTATTTTATAACCATATGAAATAATAAAATGTACAGTAAAGATGAAAATGTATACAGCGTTGTAGATAAAAAAAATACTTGAAGGATACACCACAACAACTTAATTAATTTGGTATATTCAAAATAATTGGAGTTATAATTGCATGAATTTATTATAAGCTAAATCAATAAAATTGACAATTTGATTTGATAATACAATTTAGCATGCATTTATTGTTCGTCAATTATCTTGGTAAGATAAAGTTCTTCAATTTATCCAGATAATATGAGAGAATTACAAAAGTTCTTTTAACAACAAAAAAGAGCCCAAATTATAAAATCTAATTTTGATCATTTATTTATGGCACAATTAATAATATGATTGACCATTATTTTTTTTACTTAACAACTTTAATTAAGTCAATTATTTTTTGAGCTGATGCAACTTTATTTGTTATATAAAAAAAACTATGATAACTTAGTAGTAATATTTAATAAAATGTGCTCACCTGGACCCGAGACAGCATAAACTGATCCATACTCTTTTTCTTTTTTCTCCCTATCGGTCATTTTATTTACTTTCCCTCTGTTCAAAATAAACAAAATTATCATAGCTATGAGATATTATAACTATTTTTCATTAAAACAATTAGTCAAATATTTTTTTATTAATAGATGAATCCTTCACAATATAACAGCAAAAACTATAGCACCAAATATAGAAAAAAAATCTTTTAAATCATTTTATTTTTATGAAATCTTAAAAGTTAACAATAATAATAGACTATTAATAGAAGAGTAGACTTTACTTTCGCGGAATAAATTGGAGCTAGAATGCTATATCAACTCAATTATTTCTTTCTTGCAATAGTATAGTAGCAAAGTTAAGTCACAACAATATAAAATATAATGATACTTATACATAACAACGCATGCCTCTCAAAAATTTCAGTTCACGCCGGAACGTAACCGGATAAAAACCGCTTGAGACAAAACTAGAGGACTACAACCACATTTTAATTGTATGTGTAAATATAGTGCCTTTGCCGATTAAAACGAAAAGGCTCATTAACATTAGGCAGTCGCACGAACCTTCAATGCGTGCTGTTGTGCTCTTGTGAGATGCTGTGGTACAGCTTGAGCGCGGTTTTGTAGATACGCGGGAGGTAGGGGTAGCTTCTTTTGTTTATAACTTCGGACCAATAGGAATTAAGCTATAATTAAGTGGACCATAGTTTTCGGAAGATTCTAAGCTTTCCAGCGATACCTATAAATACCGTCTTCAACGATGCCGCTTCCACTTATTTTGCTTTTTGAGGTTGGTGTCATTTTGTTGTTCATATAAGTTATTTATTAGGCGCTATTCAATATTTCTAATCAGTTTATAATATTGTTTCAACATTAAACTATAACATATTCAAATTCCATTACAATATGTTACTTAGAAGACGAGATATCGATGTTTAACATGAGTAGGTAGTGCGGGAAAATTTTGCATCTCCGCGTGAGTAAGCGGCGTTGTATCTTTGTGCGCGTGTATTTAAGTTAAGCTTTGTGGGCATATAATTTTATAATAAGGCCGTCCTTAATTAAAATTTTTTTTATTTATAATTAGTATACATTAAACTTTAAGTTGTCCAATTTTCGTAAAAATTGAAACACGGGAATATTCAGAAATTGTTCTTATTGAGACCCTGGTTTGATGAGTGTGGTCGGCGACAAAGAGTCACGTTTAAGTGTTTATAATTTCTTTAAAACGCGAAATTCGCAATTTATCTTTGGAATATAGATTTTATAAACATTAAACTATAACATATCTAAATATCATTACAATACGTTACCTAGATGATGAGATATCGGTGTTTAATGATGTGAGATGATAAAAAAAATCGCGCGTCCGCGTTTGATCGACGCGTATAGACGCCGATGATCAGTCAGGTTTAATTGTTAATGATTGTTTTAATATGCGGAATTCAGCATCAAGATTTGGTATATATATTCTATCAACATTAAACTAGAACATATCCAAAAATCATTACAATATGTTAATTAGGAGACGTACTAATTAGGTTTAAATTTAGTGAAATACTTCAGGAAATAACAGGTTTTTTGTATTCGATTTTTCAACAGATTCAAAAATCACTATTACTACTACCAACCTACGAGATGGAGAGATCAAGCTCAGCTCTGATGAACTTCGTTCAAAAGACTAGATTATGATTATAACCTAATAATAAACAAAATCAAAAACATCTTTGTTTTACTTTTCTGTTGCATAAATAAAGAATTTTCTCATGAGTAAAACTCATAAAAAGACAGGCAGTTGGAAGAACTGGTACCCTGGGAAAAGCAAGAAGCAGTTTGTTTGTTTAAGTTTAACAATAAATGAGTGCCTGTTAATCAAAATGTGTCATAGGAAGCTAGTGAAGTTTATTTAAAACATGATGTGGGACCCTGGATATTGGTTGAAACAAAATTTGACCTAGTAATTGGGAATTTAGCCATGAAGCAGTTTGTTTATTCAACGTTCATAGCTCTGATAGCCTGGATAAATAAGATAACTTTATGCTAAAACTCGTCTCTGCACAAACCATGTAAATGTTTCTAATATTTATTTATCAATTCGTGTTTCTTGTTAAATTAGCTTTCTTCTGATATATAGTTTCGTGATTGTCATATCTTTTGTTTCAAAGGAAATCTATTTAAAGTACACTATAAACCAAGCGTACACATCCCTCAGCTGCGCGTTAGCTGTGCATCATGTTTTCAACGCTTAGCCTGTTAGATCTTGTGTCGTGTTTCGCGATTTTCAAAACGTTATAACTCCACAAATATAAGTCGTATTTAAAAAGAAAGTTAATATTTGAGTTTTTATTCATTACCACTTTTCAAATATATAAATTTTTTTTTGAAATTTTAATTTTGAATTTTTCGTGCGACTGCCTAATTAACATATGACGATATGACTGATTTGACATATAAAACAACCTTACTTACCGTCTTATCAGTAATAGCTATATTTTGTACCTTTAAAAATCGCAGTTATTAGACGAATATTTGAGCAAAATCGCAACAAATTGAGCTTAGAATATGACTACACTTATACTGACTACAGCCTGCTGATACTGGTTACTGGTTGATTCGAGAGTCATTTGACACATATATAATTATATAAACACAACACACACATGCGCACAATATCACTGATTTTGGCTGAAAACGGTGATGTGCGATAGGATGGAAACATGGACTTATTATATAATATTATAAGCCTATGGATGGAAATATTATTAGTAATAATTTTAGCTAACAACCAATGTATACATAACTGTGTTTGTGACGATGGCTTTTTTGGCGAGAATTATGATAAGACGCTGAGGGCGATGTTGATGATGACAATGAAGATAACAATTAGTTAGAGTTAGACAATAAGCACAACTACGATGTTCATATTAAAATAGTTCTTTCTTTTTCTCATTATTCAGTATTATTCTAAAAATTTCAGAAATTAGGCGGGATGGTTGCAGGCGAGATTTTCTCCCCACAAGATGCATTTTTTTGGTATCCTCGCCTGCAGCTGATGTGCCTGGGCTATCTTTCTCAGCTGCAGTCTTTTAAAGGTCGTCGTCTCGTTGGTATCGTCTGCGATTGAATCGACACATTTTTTCGTTTTATAAACCCATATATATCTATATATGGATAAACCTACTCGGTTTGACTGATCAGAAACAATGGGATAATCAAGTAGGCTGATTGCTTTCTTCCTCTAGAGAAATGAAGACGTTAATAAAATTAAATAAATGTCAATGGAATCACATTTATTGAAATAAAATTTCATCAAACTTGTTAACGAGTGCTAATTTTACAACAAACATTTTTTTTATCTAGTTGAATAAGAGCTAGTTTTTGTAATTTTTGAATGTTCTGAATCTAAAGTTATCTAAGCCTATAAGCAGCTATAATTGTTGTTTTTATTTAATTACTTTGGTTCTAATTAGTCTTTTCTTATGTTTTAAATATCGTTTACGTTAAGAAACGGTTAATTCCCATTGAAATTGGTCCAGGCTGCAAAACTAGAAAGATTACCTAATTTTTTTATGTTATCCGATTATATCTCTTAAATAGTTTGATGAAATATAAAAGTGTAGGGTGTTTTTATGAATGACAGTTTGTAAAATATGGTCGTTCCACACTTTTATATTTCGTCAAACTATTTAAGAGATATAATCAGATAACACAAAAAAAAGATTTTTTCCTTTTAGTTCATTTAGAAGTAAAAGTGTATTTTATTAACCCATTAATGCCCAAATTTTATTTTATATTTTAAAGGTCTATATAAAAAACAATGTTAAAGCAACCAAATAAGAATTTTTTCTGCTAAAAAATTCCTGGTATTATTTAAACATTTTTATCTGTAAAGATTTTAGAAATGTAGTTTAATGCCTGGTTGGAGTATTTGATATTATTTTATGTGATTAATACATTTGTTGTCATAGTTAGAACCAATCGAAACGTCTGAACTTTGCCGAACTCTGTGCCGACACGTTTTCAAAAATCAAGGTTAGCTGGTGTTTGCTTGATCGCATTTCTGGATTTATTTATTTGTTTTTTGGCGAAGCTTAAAAGCGAATGCCATGAGATAAGGGTGCTGTTTTTTGAAATTTATCTAATCAACAATCAGAGATGGGTTGTGTGTGAATATTCAATCACTAATTGTCTTAAACCAGAATGTATTGGATTTTAATAACCTCAATACTGAAGCTATTAGTAATTCACCAAGCCATGCTGTGTTCAAACCTATGTCCTGATTAATGGTAATTAGTTGGGTTTATTGATCAGTCAGCTAACCGTTTGTTAAATTGTGTTTGTGTAACGTGCAGTTACTGCTTGGTTTCATTTGATCACTTTGGTAACATCAGTTGGCTACTTGCCCAACTGTGTGTGTGTTATTTATTTATAATGAAAATTTGTGTCCATTCGCATAATAAGTAAATAAAAATGAATTTTTAAAGCGCCAAGGCACGCGACTGTGGTGCCCTTGAACAACACAAAAATGCACAGTTTATGCGGCAAAAACGGATTTTTAGTAAAAAGTGTTTTGTTTTGAAAACAGCTGTAGATCTAGAGTTTCTAATGTCGGTTGGTAGCGCATTCTAAACATTCGATGGTGCTTGTTGGAAACACCTTGCAGCAATAATGTTGATGACTTTTGTCTTCGCGAGTTCTGGGCCATGGTGAACAGAGCGATCTTCCAATGATTCTGGTGTGAAGGAGTTTGTGAAGGCTTATATGCAAAGAACAAAGCCAAATTTTGAACTTAATCAGAGCGATTTTGTACAATATTCGATAATGTACTGGCAGCCAGTGAAGTATGGAGAGGCGGAATGACAGCGATGATGATGACAGAGACGAAGATGCTGATAAAGATGACGATTATGACGATTCCAAGGGGCAGACTCCTATGAAAATTTTGGCAGCTCTGCTCATCATCCGCTGGAGTCGTTTATACTGAGTCTGAGGAATGCCAAAAAGCAGGGAGTTAAAGTAGTCAAGCCTTGATAGGCGCAGACAACAAGTTAAGGAGTTAGCGTTTTCCCTTGATATAAAATTTTGGATGTTGACAATTGCTCATAGCTGATGAGGATGAGGTTTGCGAAAGTGAAACGATTATCGATCAAGACACCGATGCTTTAAGAGTTGGAGAGAAAAGAATTGAGTGGTCTCCAACAGTGAGAGATGATAAGTTAGAGATAGCCTTAAGAGAGTGACTGGAACCTAAAAGAACAACCTCAGTTATCTCTTCAAAACTGGTTAAAAAGAGAAGAATTGTGTGATCAATAGCAAGCTCCAAAGGTTCCCAGGAGCACCACGTTGGATTTACTCGACAAATTAAATGTTCTCGGTTTTATGGTTTTATGTTTGACGCATTATTTTATACTATGACTTGTGAGTGAATTTTCAACATTTTTTAAAATTGCCATTATCCATTAACTTACAGTTTTTTATTGGCCTTATCTGAGGCAATATTCAGAGTCCATCATTTGTCCCATCTGGAATCTCAACCGAGGGGGAATCAGCCTAATCTTCCATTCTTTTAAATTTTTTTTCTTTTGTTTTTTTTCTTTACTCTTTCATTCTATCTAATCAAGATCGTTCCTTGCCTGCCAAGTAATTTTTTGTGTATATTTTATTTTTAAGTCGAAACTTCAATAAATTAGAGTAACTTGCATATTTTTATTATTAAATTATTTAACTCACATATTTTTATTATTAAATTATTTAACACATATTTTTATCATTACATTATTAAATTGAGTTAGTTGTTATTTCTCAGGTTTGTTGAGCAAATTTGGAACGTTTTTGTAAATAAAGTTGCTAGCGTTGTTGCTGTGACTAGTCGTTCTCTTTTTCGTTGTCGGGGAATTGTACTATGTTGTTGTGGGACCTTTTGAACGACATTTTGCACATCAGCAGCAAACACTTTAGTGCTATTTCATGAACGTGGGCCTGCATTTCAAAGCACATTAGTTCTTTTTTTATTACTGCTGCTAACAAAGCGACGGATTGACAAAGAAACTTTTGCACTAGCCGAATCTGCGCAAACGTTTTTTGTTCTTATCAATTTTTTAATATGAAAAAACTATGATAGAAGTCTTATGCTAGGATTTTTTTATTTTCATTGCAGCAAACACTTTAGTGCTATTTCATGAACGTGGGCCTGCATTTCAAAGCACATTAGTTCTTTTTTTATTACTGCTGCTAACAAAGCGACGGATTGACGATGGTGGTATCATTCGGTACTGCAGCTAATTACAACTAAATGGTACGACTACAGGTTGTAGTTTTGGTAACCACAACTAATATGATTACTGGGTTTTTTTAATGATTGATTAATACTATTGCGACGGAGCCACTGCAACGACAATTAAAATGCAACAACGACAACTACCTGCTGCTGTACCCGTCTTCCCCTTGTCGATGTACACAGCAGCAACTACTACTAATATTACTTATACTTGTTTTACTACTGTTGTCAGGTTTTCTTGTTGTATGAGCTTGTATTTGTTGAGTTTTTGTTTAGTTTTATGTAATGAATTTATAAAGATATTTTGTAAAATAGTTGAATGTGAATGTAAAATTAATATATTCAAATTTTCCAATCTGATATTCAATTTGTTAATATCATGTTAAATATTGCTTTTTTTATTAGCCAATCACTTGACTTTAATCCATTGATTGATTGACTGACTGATTGATTGACTGAATGACTGATTGATTGTTTTGTAAGACTGATTGATTGTTTTGTAAGACTGATTGGCTGGTTGATTATTTTCTGCAAATAACTGAGACCATCTGGTAATTTATTCTTAACTATAGTTTTTTTTTTAAATTTAATTGGTTTAAAATGACAAATATCACCACCAGGGAGATGTGAAGTCAGTTGTCATTCATATGTTAGTTTATTCACACAGTGTAGTTTTGGGGGCAGATTGACAACTTTTTTTTCAAAACCTTATTTTATATAAATTATAATTTCAATAACTTTAATGAATGTCATTCGAGATTTGGTGAACAGGCAGGTAGTGTTTGGTTGCATATTTGAATTTGTTTAAATGGAGTTGAAACTCAAGTATGGAACGAAACATGGTTTGGACTGTCAAACATTAAAGGAGTTTCTTATGTTTTTAATTTGGTGGTTTAGTATTTATTATTTGAGTTTAGTATTAACTCAATCCAAACGGTTTGTTTGAATAATTTTACTCCTGAAAAAGCTGGCAGTGTACATCACTAAATATTTATATTTAAATATTTTATACAAATTTTCAAAGTTGTTTTTCTGACTCGGTTATGCGTGCATTTAATTTCAAACAAGCCAACTGCAAAGGGGTTTTGCTTTTTGCATCATTTCAGTTCGAGACAGCGGTGGTTCAACGTTTGAAACTAGCAACATTGTCGAGTGTTTTAAATTTTTGTTGGTAGGAGTGTGGCCACTCTATTGGAACTTCCGACCCATCCCCAGCATATAGTACTAGTCACCATCTCTCAATTGCTTTTCTTGAACAAATTGGTTTAGCTTACATAATAACTTATCCAGTTAATTAGTTTATTATACATAATTTGAATAAATATTCAACACAAGGTAAGGTGGTTTTATGATTGTTATTTAAGTTGTGATATTTTCCTTTGCATTAGTTTTTTATGGGGTTAATCGAGATAATTAATGCTTGAAATAGAATTTATCTATAAAAGTTATACTGGTGTCGTAGCTGATAACGTAATAGTATGCTGTAATCAAGTACGGTCTTAACATTATTTCAACAGCAAACACTCGATTTAGAAATACGAAAAATGTTCAAAGTAGATTTTTTTAATCATGTATTGTCATCCAAAATAGAGCTATGCTGAAAGTTTCAGCTTCCTAACTAGTCAAAAAGCTAGTTAAATTTTACTTGCCAGATTTGCGTACAGAGAAAGCCACAAACAGAGATTGTAAGCTAAATAAAAGTTTTATAATCTACGACGCACCGTTTAGGCGCTAGAACGAAAAAAAGAGTCGATGATTTGAGTGATCACAGAATAAGGTCCTTTTTGCTCTTGGACAAACCGTTTAGCCGCTAGAGCGATTTTAAGTTTTAGATAAAAATTAAACATCTTTTGAACTTGTGTTCTTATAGAACTCGATGCGCTGATCACGAAAATCAAGTCAGTTTTGATCCACGACGCACCGTTTAGGCGCTAGAACGAAAAAAAGAGTCTATGATTTGAGTGATCACAGAATAAGGTCCTTTTTGCTCTAGGTCGAACCGTTTAGCCGCTAGAGCGATTTTAGGTTTTAGATAAAAATAAAAATTTTTTAACTTGTATTCTTATAGAACTCGATGCGCTGATCACGAAAATCAAGTCAGTTTTGAACTACGATGTACCGTTTAGGCGCTAGAACGAAAAAAGTCGATGATTTGAGTGATCACAGAATAAGGTCCTTTTTGCTCTAGGACAAACCGTTTAGCCGCTAGAGCGATTTTAAGTTTTAGATAAAAATTAAAAAAAATTAAACATCTTTTGAACTTGTAATCTTATAGAACTCGATGCGCTGATCACGAAAATCAAGTCAGTTTTGATCCACGACGCACCGTTTAGGCGCTAGAACGAAAAAAAGAGTCGATGATTTGAGTGATCACAGAATAAGGTCCTTTTTGCTCTAGGTCGAACCGTTTAGCCGCTAGAGCGATTTTAGGTTTTAGATAAAAATTTAAAAAAATTAAACATCTTTTGAACTTGTATTCTTATAGAACTCGATGCGCTGATCACGAAAATCAAGTCAGTTTTGATCTACGACGCACCGTTTAGGCGCTAGAACGAAAAAAGTCGATGATTTGAGTGATCACAGAATAAGGTCCTTTTTGCTCTAGGACAAACCGTTTAGCCGCTAAAGCGATTTTAAGTTTTAGATAAAAATTAAAAAAAATTAAACATCTTTTGAACTTGTATTCTTATAGAACTCGATGCGCTGATCACGAAAATCAAGTCAGTTTTGATCCACGACGCACCGTTTAGGCGCTAGAACGGAAAAAAGAGTCGATGATTTGAGTGATCACAGAATAAGGTCCTTTTTGTTCTAGGTCGAACCGTTTAGCCGCTAGAGCGATTTTAGGTTTTAGATAAAAATTTAAAAAAATTAAACATCTTTTGAACTTGTATTCTTATAGAACTCGATGCGCTGATCACGAAAATCAAGTCAGTTTTGATCTACGACGCACCGTTTAGGCGCTAGAACGAAAAAAGTCGATGATTTGAGTGATCACAGAATAAGGTCCTTTTTGCTCTAGGACAAACCGTTTAGCCGCTAAAGCGATTTTAAGTTTTAGATAAAAATTAAAAAAAATTAAACATCTTTTGAACTTGTATTCTTATAGAACTCGATGCGCTGATCACGAAAATCAAGTCAGTTTTGATCCACGACGCACCGTTTATGCGCTAGAACGGAAAAAAGAGTCGATGATTTGAGTGATCACAGAATAAGGTCCTTTTTGTTCTAGGTCGAACCGTTTAGCCGCTAGAGCGATTTTAGGTTTTAGATAAAAATTTAAAAAAATTAAACATCTTTTGAACTTGTATTCTAAAAGAACTCGATGCGCTGATCACGAAAATCAAGTCAGTTTTGCTCTACAACGCATCGTTTAGGCGCTAGAACGAAAAAAAGAGTCGATGATTTGAGTGATCATAGAATAAGGTCCTTTTTGCTCTAGGACGAACCGTTTAGCCGCTAGAGCGATTTTAAGTTTTAGATAAAAATTAAACATCTTTTGAACTTGTATTCTTATAGAACTCGATGCGCTGATCACGAAAATCAAGTCAGTTTTGATCTACGACGCACCGTTTAGGCGCTAGAACGAAAAAAGTCGATGATTTGAGTGATCACAGAATAAGGTCCTTTTTGCTCTAGGTCGAACCGTTTAGCCGCTAGAGCGATTTTAGGTTTTAGATAAAAATTTAAAAAAATTAAACATCTTTTGAACTTGTATTCTTATAGAACTCGATGCGCTGATCACGAAAATCAAGTCAGTTTTGATCTACGACGCACCGTTTAGGCGCTAGAACGAAAAAAGTCGATGATTTGAGTGATCACAGAATAAGGTCCTTTTTGCTCTAGGACAAACCGTTTAGCCGCTAAAGCGATTTTAAGTTTTAGATACAAATTAAAAAAAATTAAACATCTTTTGAACTTGTATTCTTATAGAACTCGATGCGCTGATCACGAAAATCAAGTCAGTTTTGATCCACGACGCACCGTTTATGCGCTAGAACGAAAAAAGTCGATGATTTGAGTGATCACAGAATAAGGTCCTTTTTGTTCTAGGTCGAACCGTTTAGCCGCTAGAGCGATTTTAGGTTTTAGATAAAAATTTAAAAAAATTAAACATCTTTTGAACTTGTATTCTTATAGAACTCGATGCGCTGATCACGAAAATCAAGTCAGTTTTGATCTACGACGCACCGTTTAGGCGCTAGAACGAAAAAAGTCGATGATTTGAGTGATCACAGAATAAGGTCCTTTTTGCTCTAGGACAAACCGTTTAGCCGCTAAAGCGATTTTAAGTTTTAGATAAAAATTAAAAAAAATTAAACATCTTTTGAACTTGTATTCTTATAGAACTCGATGCGCTGATCACGAAAATCAAGTCAGTTTTGATCCACGACGCACCGTTTAGGCGCTAGAACGAAAAAAAGAGTCGATGATTTGAGTGATCACAGAATAAGGTCCTTTTTGTTCTAGGTCGAACCGTTTAGCAGCTAGAGCGATTTTAGGTTTTAGATAAAAATTTAAAAAAATTAAACATCTTTTGAACTTGTATTCTTATAGAACTCGATGCGCTGATCACGAAAATCAAGTCAGTTTTGCTCTACAACGCATCGTTTAGGCGCTAGAACGAAAGAAAGAGTCGATGACTTGAGTGATCATAGAATAAGGTCCTTTTTGCACTAGGACGAACCGTTTAGCCGCTAGAGTGATTTTAAGTTTTAGATAAAAATTAAAATTTTTTGAACTTGTATTCCTATAGAACTCGATGCGCTGATCACGAAAATCAAGTCAGTTTTGATCCACGACGCACCGTTTAGGCGCTAGAACGAAAAAAAGAGTCGATGATTTGAGTGATCACAGAATAAGGTCCTTTTTGCTCTAGGTCGAACCGTTTAGCCGCTAGAGCGATTTTAGGTTTTAGATAAAAATAAAATTTTTTTTAACTTGTATTCTTATAGAACTCGATGCGCTGATCACGAAAATCAAGTCAGTTTTGATCTACGACGCACCGTTTAGGCGCTAGAACGAAAAAAATATTCGATGATTTGAGTGATCACAGAATAAGGTTCTTTTTGCTCTAGGTCGAACCGTTTAGCCGCTAGAGCGATTTTAAGTTTTAGATAAAAATTAAAAAAAATTAAACATCTTTTGAACTTGTATTCTTATAGAACTCGATGCGCTGATCACGAAAATAAAGTCAGTTTTGATCTACAACGCATCGTTTAGGCGCTAGAACGAGAAAAAGAGTCGATGATTTGAGTGATCATAGAATAAGGTCCTTTTTGCTCTAGGACGAACCGTTTAGCCGCTAGAGCGATTTTAAGTTTTAGATAAAAATAAAAAATTTTTTTACTTGTATCCTTATAGGACTCGATGCGCTGATCACGAAAATCAAGTCAGTTTTGATCTACGACGCACCGTTTAGGCGCTAGAACGAAAAAAGTCGATGATTTGAGTGATCACAGAATAAGGTCCTTTTTGCTCTAGGACAAACCGTTTAGCCGCTAAAGCGATTTTAAGTTTTAGATAAAAATTAAAAAAAATTAAACATCTTTTGAACTTGTATTCTTATAGAACTCGATGCGCTGATCACGAAAATCAAGTCAGTTTTGATCCACGACGCACCGTTTAGGCGCTAGAACGAAAAAAAGAGTCGATGATTTGAGTGATCACAGAATAAGGTCCTTTTTGTTCTAGGTCGAACCGTTTAGCAGCTAGAGCGATTTTAGGTTTTAGATAAAAATAAAAAATTTTTTTACTTGTATCCTTATAGGACTCGATGCGCTGATCACGAAAATCAAGTCAGTTTTGATCTACGACGCACCGTTTAGGCGCTAGAACGAAAAAAGTCGATGATTTGAGTGATCACAGAATAAGGTCCTTTTTGCTCTAGGACAAACCGTTTAGCCGCTAAAGCGATTTTAAGTTTTAGATAAAAATTAAAAAAAATTAAACATCTTTTGAACTTGTATTCTTATAGAACTCGATGCGCTGATCACGAAAATCAAGTCAGTTTTGATCCACGACGCACCGTTTAGGCGCTAGAACGAAAAAAAGAGTCGATGATTTGAGTGATCACAGAATAAGGTCCTTTTTGTTCTAGGTCGAACCGTTTAGCAGCTAGAGCGATTTTAGGTTTTAGATAAAAATTTAAAAAAATTAAACATCTTTTGAACTTGTATTCTTATAGAACTCGATGCGCTGATCACGAAAATCAAGTCAGTTTTGCTCTACAACGCATCGTTTAGGCGCTAGAACGAAAGAAAGAGTCGATGACTTGAGTGATCATAGAATAAGGTCCTTTTTGCACTAGGACGAACCGTTTAGCCGCTAGAGTGATTTTAAGTTTTAGATAAAAATTAAAATTTTTTGAACTTGTATTCCTATAGAACTCGATGCGCTGATCACGAAAATCAAGTCAGTTTTGATCCACGACGCACCGTTTAGGCGCTAGAACGAAAAAAAGAGTCGATGATTTGAGTGATCACAGAATAAGGTCCTTTTTGCTCTAGGTCGAACCGTTTAGCCGCTAGAGCGATTTTAGGTTTTAGATAAAAATAAAAAATTTTTTAACTTGTATTCTTATAGAACTCGATGCGCTGATCACGAAAATCAAGTCAGTTTTGATCTACGACGCACCGTTTAGGCGCTAGAACGAAAAAAATATTCGATGATTTGAGTGATCACAGAATAAGGTCCTTTTTGTTCTAGGTCGAACCGTTTAGCAGCTAGAGTGATTTTAGGTTTTAGATAAAAATTTAAAAAAATTAAACATCTTTTGAACTTGTATTCTTATAGAACTCGATGCGCTGATCACGAAAATCAAGTCAGTTTTGCTCTACAACGCATCGTTTAGGCGCTAGAACGAAAAAAAGAGTCGATGATTTGAGTGATCATAGAATAAGGTCCTTTTTGCTCTAGGACGAACCGTTTAGCCGCTAGAGCGATTTTAAGTTTTAGATAAAAATTAAAAAAAATTAAACATCTTTTGAACTTGTATTCTTATAGAACTCGATGCGCTGATCACGAAAATCAAGTCAGTTTTGATCTACGACGCACCGTTTAGGCGCTAGAACGAAAAAAGTCGATGATTTGAGTGATCACAGAATAAGGTCCTTTTTGCTCTAGGTCGAACCGTTTAGCCGCTAGAGCGATTTTAGGTTTTAGATAAAAATTTAAAAAAATTAAACATCTTTTGAACTTGTATTCTTATAGAACTCGATGCGCTGATCACGAAAATCAAGTCAGTTTTGATCTACGACGCACCGTTTAGGCGCTAGAACGAAAAAAGTCGATGATTTGAGTGATCACAGAATAAGGTCCTTTTTGCTCTAGGACAAACCGTTTAGCCGCTAAAGCGATTTTAAGTTTTAGATAAAAATTAAAAAAAATTAAACATCTTTTGAACTTGTATTCTTATAGAACTCGATGCGCTGATCACGAAAATCAAGTCAGTTTTGATCCACGACGCACCGTTTAGGCGCTAGAACGAAAAAAAGAGTCGATGATTTGAGTGATCACAGAATAAGGTCCTTTTTGTTCTAGGTCGAACCGTTTAGCAGCTAGAGCGATTTTAGGTTTTAGATAAAAATTTAAAAAAATTAAACATCTTTTGAACTTGTATTCTTATAGAACTCGATGCGCTGATCACGAAAATCAAGTCAGTTTTGCTCTACAACGCATCGTTTAGGCGCTAGAACGAAAGAAAGAGTCGATGACTTGAGTGATCATAGAATAAGGTCCTTTTTGCACTAGGACGAACCGTTTAGCCGCTAGAGTGATTTTAAGTTTTAGATAAAAATTAAAATTTTTTGAACTTGTATTCCTATAGAACTCGATGCGCTGATCACGAAAATCAAGTCAGTTTTGATCCACGACGCACCGTTTAGGCGCTAGAACGAAAAAAAGAGTCGATGATTTGAGTGATCACAGAATAAGGTCCTTTTTGCTCTAGGTCGAACCGTTTAGCCGCTAGAGCGATTTTAGGTTTTAGATAAAAATAAAATTTTTTTTAACTTGTATTCTTATAGAACTCGATGCGCTGATCACGAAAATCAAGTCAGTTTTGATCTACGACGCACCGTTTAGGCGCTAGAACGAAAAAAATATTCGATGATTTGAGTGATCACAGAATAAGGTTCTTTTTGCTCTAGGTCGAACCGTTTAGCCGCTAGAGCGATTTTAAGTTTTAGATAAAAATTAAAAAAAATTAAACATCTTTTGAACTTGTATTCTTATAGAACTCGATGCGCTGATCACGAAAATAAAGTCAGTTTTGATCTACAACGCATCGTTTAGGCGCTAGAACGAGAAAAAGAGTCGATGATTTGAGTGATCATAGAATAAGGTCCTTTTTGCTCTAGGACGAACCGTTTAGCCGCTAGAGCGATTTTAAGTTTTAGATAAAAATAAAAAATTTTTTTACTTGTATCCTTATAGGACTCGATGCGCTGATCACGAAAATCAAGTCAGTTTTGATCTACGACGCACCGTTTAGGCGCTGGAACAAAAAAATAGTCGATGATTTGAGTGATCACAGAATAAGGTCCTTTTTGCTCTAGGACGAACCGTTTAGCCGCTAGAGCGATTTTAAGTTTTACATAAAAATAAAAAAATTTTTTACTTGTATTCTTATAGAACTCGATGCGCTGATCACGAAAATCAAGTCAGTTTTGCTCTACGACGCACCGTTTAGGCGCTAAAACGAAAAAAATATTCGATGATTTGAGTGATCACAGAATAAGGTTCTTTTTGCTCTAGGTCGAACCGTTTAGCCGCTAGAGCGATTTTAAGTTTTAGATAAAAATTAAAAAAAATTAAACATCTTTTGAACTTGTATTCTTATAGAACTCGATGCGCTGATCACGAAAATCAAGTCAGTTTTGATCTACGACGCACCGTTTAGGCGCTAGAACGAAAAAAGTCGATGATTTGAGTGATCACAGAGTAAGGTCCTTTTTGCTCTAGGTCGAACCGTTTAACCGCTAGAGCGATTTTAGGTTTTAGATAAAAATTTAAAAAAATTAAACATCTTTTGAACTTGTATTCTTATAGTACTCGATGCGCTGATCACGAAAATCAAGTCAGTTTTGCTCTACAACGCATCGTTTAGGCGCTAGAACGAGAAAAAGAGTCGATGATTTGAGTGATCATAGAATAAGGTCCTTTTTGCTCTAGGACGAACCGTTTAGCCGCTAGAGCGATTTTAAGTTTTAGATAAAAATAAAAAATTTTTTTACTTGTATCCTTATAGAACTCGATGCGCTGATCACGAAAATCAAGTCA
Source organism: Erpobdella octoculata (assembly GCA_963978895.1). Classification (NCBI taxonomy): domain Eukaryota; kingdom Metazoa; phylum Annelida; class Clitellata; order Hirudinida; family Erpobdellidae; genus Erpobdella; species Erpobdella octoculata. Next base: position 26,433,257 of record OZ022246.1, read on the forward strand.
GTTTTGATCTACGACGCACCGTTTAGGCGCTGGAACAAAAAAATAGTCGATGATTTGAGTGATCACAGAATAAGGTCCTTTTTGCTCTAGGACGAACCGTTTAGCCGCTAGAGCGATTTTAAGTTTTACATAAAAATAAAAAATTTTTTTACTTGTATTCTTATAGAACTCGATGCGCTGATCACGAAAATCAAGTCAGTTTTGCTCTACGACGCACCGTTTAGGCGCTAGAACGAAAAAAATATTCGATGATTTGAGTGATCACAGAATAAGGTTCTTTTTGCTCTAGGTCGAACCGTTTAGCCGCTAGAGCGATTTTAAGTTTTAGATAAAAATTAAAAAAAATTAAACATCTTTTGAACTTGTATTCTTATAGAACTCGATGCGCTGATCACGAAAATCAAGTCAGTTTTGATCCACGACGCACCGTTTAGGCGCTAGAACGAAAAAAAGAGTCGATGATTTGAGTGATCACAGAATAAGGTCCTTTTTGCTCTAGGTCGAACCGTTTAGCCGCTAGAGCGATTTTAGGTTTTAGATAAAAATTTAAAAAAATTAAACATCTTTTGAACTTGTATTCTTATAGAACTCGATGCGCTGATCACGAAAATCAAGTCAGTTTTGATCTACGACGCACCGTTTAGGCGCTAGAACGAAAAAAGTCGATGATTTGAGTGATCACAGAATAAGGTCCTTTTTGCTCTAGGACAAACCGTTTAGCCGCTAAAGCGATTTTAAGTTTTAGATAAAAATTAAAAAAAATTAAACATCTTTTGAACTTGTATTCTTATAGTACTCGATGCGCTGATCACGAAAATCAAGTCAGTTTTGATCTACGACGCACCGTTTAGGCGCTAGAACGAAAAAAGTCGATGATTTGAGTGATCACAGAATAAGGTGCTTTTTGCTCTAGGACAAACCGTTTAGCCGCTAAAGCGATTTTAAGTTTTAGATAAAAATTAAAAAAAATTAAACATCTTTTGAACTTGTATTCTTATAGAACTCGATGCGCTGATCACGAAAATCAAGTCAGTTTTGATCCACGACGCACCGTTTAGGCGCTAGAACGAAAAAAAGAGTCGATGATTTGAGTGATCACAGAATAAGGTCCTTTTTGTTCTAGGTCGAACCGTTTAGCAGCTAGAGCGATTTTAGGTTTTAGATAAAAATTTAAAAAAATTAAACATCTTTTGAACTTGTATTCTTATAGAACTCGATGCGCTGATCACGAAAATCAAGTCAGTTTTGCTCTACAACGCATCGTTTAGGCTCTAGAACAAAAGAAAGAGTCGATGATTTGAGTGATCATAGAATAAGGTCCTTTTTGCTCTAGGACGAACCGTTTAGCCGCTAGAGCGATTTTAAGTTTTAGATAAAAATTAAAATTTTTGAACTTGTATTCCTATAGAACTCGATGCGCTGATCACGAAAATCAAGTCAGTTTTGATCCACGACGCACCGTTTAGGCGCTAGAACGAAAAAAAGAGTCGATGATTTGAGTGATCACAGAATAAGGTCCTTTTTGCTCTAGGTCGAACCGTTTAGCCGCTAGAGCGATTTTAGGTTTTAGATAAAAATAAAATTTTTTTTAACTTGTATTCTTATAGAACTCGATGCGCTGATCACGAAAATCAAGTCAGTTTTGATCTACGACGCACCGTTTAGGCGCTAGAACGAGAAAAGTCGATGATTTGAGTGATCACAGAATAAGGTCCTTTTTGCTCTAGGACAAACCGTTTAGCCGCTAGAGCGATTTTAATTTTTAGATGAAAATTAAAAAAAATTAAACATCTTTTGAACTTGTATTCTTATAGAACTCGATGCGCTGATCACGAAAATCAAGTCAGTTTTGATCCACGACGCACCGTTTAGGCGCTAGAACGAAAAAAAGAGTCGATGATTTGAGTGATCACAGAATAAGGTCTTTTTTGCTCTAGGTCGAACCGTTTAACCGCTAGAGCGATTTTAGGTTTTAGATAAAAATTTAAAAAAATTAAACATCTTTTGAACTTGTATTCTTATAGAACTCGATGCGCTGATCACGAAAATCAAGTCAGTTTTGATCTACGACGCACCGTTTAGGCGCTGGAACAAAAAAATAGTCGATGATTTGAGTGATCACAGAATAAGGTCCTTTTTGCTCTAGGACGAACCGTTTAGCCGCTAGAGCGATTTTAAGTTTTACATAAAAATAAAAATTTTTTTTACTTGTATTCTTATAGAACTCGATGCGCTGATCACGAAAATCAAGTCAGTTTTGCTCTACGACGCACCGTTTAGGCGCTAGAACGAAAAAAATAGTCGATGATTTGAGTGATCACAGAATAAGGTCCTTTTTGTTCTAGGTCGAACCGTTTAGCAGCTAGAGCGATTTTAGGTTTTAGATAAAAATAAAAAATTTTTTTACTTGTATCCTTATAGGACTCGATGCGCTGATCACGAAAATCAAGTCAGTTTTGATCTACGACGCACCGTTTAGGCGCTAGAACGAAAAAAGTCGATGATTTGAGTGATCACAGAATAAGGTCCTTTTTGCTCTAGGACAAACCGTTTAGCCGCTAAAGCGATTTTAAGTTTTAGATAAAAATTAAAAAAAATTAAACATCTTTTGAACTTGTATTCTTATAGAACTCGATGCGCTGATCACGAAAATCAAGTCAGTTTTGATCTACGACGCACCGTTTAGGCGCTAGAACGAAAAAAGTCGATGATTTGAGTGATCACAGAATAAGGTCCTTTTTGCTCTAGGACAAACCGTTTAGCCGCTAAAGCGATTTTAAGTTTTAGGGTTAGGGTTAGGGTTAGGGTTAGGGTTAGGGTTAGGGTTAGGGTTAGGGTTAGGGTTAGGGTTAGGGTTAGGGTTAGGGTTAGGGTTAGGGTTAGGGTTAGGGTTAGGGTTAGGGTTAGGGTTAGGGTTAGGGTTAGGGTTAGGGTTAGGGTTAGGGTTAGGGTTAGGGTTAGGGTTAGGGTTAGGGTTAGGGTTAGGGTTAGGGTTAGGGTTAGGGTTAGGGTTAGGGTTAGGGTTAGGGTTAGGGTTAGGGTTAGGGTTAGGGTTAGGGTTAGGGTTAGGGTTAGGGTTAGGGTTAGGGTTAGGGTTAGGGTTAGGGTTAGGGTTAGGGTTAGGGTTTTTCAATTAATGGAATACTTTCGGCCAAACTGTCAGCTTGAGCCATCAGACAACCACGACGGCCACCGGCAACTAACAAGAAGAAAAAGACCTAATGTTTAAAAAGAAGACGAAGGAGATTTTTATCACTAGAACACGATCTCATAATGGAGTGATTTGCGAAACGATGGTTATTTAGGATAGATGATTTATAGATTCTGAAGAGTTCAAGGGAGACTTTATGGTCAGTACCTACTAGGACGAAGTCGGGCAAGGTTCTTTCTATGGTGATCGCTAGAGTTGTAGATTTATATTTATCAAATTCAGCCCGTATAGATCGGTAAATGCGTTTAACTTTGATTCTATTATAACCTCTGAAAACGACTATGAAATGAATGAAAATAAAACTTGTGAAATCGAAATGAGCTAACGATGACGAAAGACGGGCGAAACGAATGAATTGCGATTTAATAATACCAGAAAAGACGTGTGAAGAGTGGTGCGAAGAGGGGTGGAGGTACTGAAAAAAATTGGTGGGTTTGAAAAATGGTCTGAAGGTAAGATGATCCTCACTACGAAATATAGTGAGGTCAAGAAAGTCGACATGGTGATCGTTGACTGTGAATTCTATCTCAATTCTATCGATGAGGGAGGAGAGAGATGGAGCGAATTCCTGGAATGATTTTATCGATCCGGCCCAAACTATGAAGATGTCGTCGATATATCTTACGTATAACAGCACCTCTGGACGAGAAGAGACGAACCTGTCAAATTCAAAGAGGTAGAGGTTGGCCAGGGTGGGCGAGTACGACTTACCCATGGCACAACCATCCGTCTGACGGTACATTCTTCGAGCAAATTCAAATGTGTTATTGTGCAAAGAATGGTTTAGGATCTCCAAGACGAAATCGGCATCTTTAGACGATCCGAGGAGTTCTTGGACAATGTCAAGAGATCGAGAATTTAACATATTAGTGTACAGTGAAGTTATATCTCCGGTGGCTAAAACAAACTCGCTTTCATTGACCTGTCTAAATGATGATATTCGACGAACAAAGTCATATGAATCTGAACAGACGGAAGAAAGATGAGAAGTAAGTTTTTTAAGTCGGAAATCCAACCATCTATTAAATATGTAGTCTGGCGATCCGATGTCAGAGACAATAGGACGACCAGGGGGACAGAGACGGGGATCCAGCCATTTAGAAATGGGTTTGTGGATTTTTGGTAGTAGGTAGAATTTTCTCGTTACGTGTTTCAATTGCAAACTCTCGGATATTAAATTATATAGTTTATTAGAAATAGATTTGTTCTTGCGAGCTCGTAATAAAATTTCTCGTAGAATTTTGACAGGCTCGACGTCCCTGTCGATTGGTTCGTAAAATCGGATGTCGGAAAGTTGTCTTTTGCCTTCACGCTCGTACTGTTCACGATCCATTACACATAAGATATTGCTTTTGTCAGCTTTACGAATTACTAGGGTGGGATTATTACCAAGACTGTGGATGGCTCGACGTAAATTAGGTGATAGGTTGAGACGATCTCCAGTAGAAACGAAACCATGGCCATCCGAACGAATTTCCATAATGTTTTTAAACGATTCGGATATAGTGTTAAGAGTGATGCGAGTACTTCTACTAAGAGAGGAGTCATCAGGTCTCCACATGCTGCGATAGAAAGGGGGTAAATCGTTAGGTCGGGTGTCCCCAACGAAAGGACGCGGAGTTAGAAAAAAATCTTTGATTGAAATTTGTCTTTTGATTCTTTCCAAATTTTTCTCTAAGATGGAAACGGGAACTGTACGTCTCGACGGGACGAAGCCGCATCCTAACGAGAGTAATTTTTGTTCGTCATCGGAGAGGGAGTGCGACGACAGGTTGACGAATCCCGTAGCCGCCGAGTCGTCGATTAATGATGTTGAATCGCCGAGATCCCGTCTGCTTTCGAGATCACGGCGTCTGGCTCTAAAAAAGCAACGTGCCCAGAACGTGGAGTGCAAAACTCTTCACAGGGGTGTCTGTCGTCGTAACATCTCGGAAAATTCTTGAACTTGTCCTTTACAATTTTTAAGAAAAGATTAATAATATTGGAACGGATTTGATCCTTAATGTATTCTCTAACTTCCAGAGCTGACATGGAGTCAAAAAATTCTCGAAGAAGACTTTCATGAAGGTGAGATTCAGGTATATTGATTGATGCATTAAAGTATAAAACAGGTATTTTATATTGTGATGGAGGATTAGATTTAAAATCGTTATCTTTTGGTATAAGCAGGAATAGAGAGTTTTCCTCAGAGATGGAAATCAATGAAGAACGATGTATTTCATAGAAATGTTTGCATTTAGTCATCTCGAACAGATCATTAAAGTTAACCTTTTTCAATAAACCTTCATCATCGAATTCATCATCAGTTGAGGTGCAAGGCGACGACGCATAGTCGCCAGAAGAAGGGGATAACGTAGGAGATAAAGTGGGGGATGAGGTGGCTTCGAGGACGTTCTTGTCACTAGAAGAATTATCACTCATGTCGATTGTAGTCACCATATCTACAGACTTATCCCTGCCATCCTCTTCAATGACTGCAGAAGACGAATAATCGTACAGATACTTTTCTCTTTTCTTCTTATCCTTCGGAGAGGAAAGCGAGGTACGAGGAGAAGACGAAGAAGAGCTTTGAAAAAGCCTTTTAGTACCAGTAGGACGATAAGTACATTTTTTATTAATAATAATTTTATTGCTTTTTCTTTTTTTAAAATACGATTTAGTCGATTTAGTAAGGTTATTTGTAGAGATACCAGACGACAAATGAGAAACCTCGATGTTGGATGACGAGTTTCCAGAATCTGTGCCAGAATTAGCTATCGAAGTGGCCTTCGACCAATCATCCTTAACCTTTCTCTCGAACCAAAGCGGAAATTTGTTATGTTTCGAATTTTTAAAATCCTGAATTCGCAATAAACGTTTGGAATCTAGAATAACAGAATTTGAATTAGTCGCTAGGTGGTTCAAATCCTTTCTTTTAGCAAATTTATCAATGAGTTCGTTTTTAATATTTATAAGATGAGAAAAAACTGCTGTACGATTAGAGCGAAGATAGGTGTTGAGGTTAGATTGTAGAATTTCCCGGAGTTCATTATTGCAATTCATCGGATTTATCACTTGGCTAACCCGTTTCAAACCTATCTCAAACGACATGATTGAATCAGGATCACTCCAGAAATGGATAGAACGCTCTACCTTGTAAAGCTGCACAACCAATGAAGCCAATTCGCGGTGAGCAATGTTGGATGGGGCTAGGTTAGGGGTAGGGACCTTCGAATTATTGTAGTTAAAGACCTTACCGTAAGATTGAGGTATGTGATTGAACTCGACAACCTTCGGAAGACTACCATTGACAGAGTACTGTTCGTTGAACTGGCCTGGGCGAGAACGGTCGAGAGGAGGACGATGGCTGTTGTTGAAGTGTCGAAACGGACTGGAAGAAAGGTTGTTGAAGTAGTGCATAACTGGAACGTCGGGAGACTGACGAACTCCAGGCCTATGACCATATTCAATGTAGAATCTATTGCCATCCAGGATAGACTTGGGGGGAGCGAGCAAACGATTTTCAAAACTATTTTCCACCATGAACTTGGGGGGAGCTGGCAAACGCCTTTCAAACTTCATGTAATTCGACGGGGCAAGAAAACCTTTCGTGATATTATTCACTCCAAACATGACGAAAACGAAGTGTTTTTTGAACTTTATTAAACTAACTATTAACTCACAGAAAATTAAAGTAACTTAAATTAATAGATACTTCAAAAGCAATAAATGTCCAATAACTTAAATAATACTTCAAATACAAATAAACTTCTAAAAATTAACGTCTAATAACTTAAATAATACTACGAATTAACGTCGAGCTTTCGCGACAAACATGTCGCTTCCTCAGGACAAAACGAAAGAAACGAAATGGACAGCTAAGGTAAAGGTATATACTATATACATAGGTCTAAATACAAAACGACAGACGACAGGGACAGCCCACTATGCAAAGGTAACTCAGGTAATAAGGCGACAAAAAAGGAAGGGCCAAGGCCACGAGCCATAAACACAGACACAAGAAAGAGCGAATAGGACAGGCTAACTACCAACGGGCATAGCGACAAAGACAGGTAAAAGAAACGAGCAATAACGAAAAGTAAAGTTAAATAATATTCGACAGGTATGACAAAAATTAGAATACATTATATTCGACAGGTGTATGCAACGAATTTATAAAGTTAATAAAATGGCACTAATAATTCAAAATTTATATTATTTATAATAATAATGATAATTAATTATTTATTAAAAATTGTAATAACAAGAATATAATAGTAGAAAAGACAATTGAAAAGTGAATGATATTCAAAGAAAATTTATAAACAAAGTTCCGATGTAAAGTATTATAAAACTAGTAAATAAATTAAAGAAAGTAAGAAAGATATGAATGGATTATATTGGGAGTATTAAATTTGTACGAAAAAATTATTTAAAGAAGATATAAGGATAAGACGTAACACAGTGAAGTGAAGAGAAGTGGACTATAGTTAATAACGTTAAGAAAGGTGTAAAACAAAATAAATAAAAAAATAAAAATTATTTAATATTAAGGGAAAAATTAATAAAAAAGAATTTAATTAATAGGATTATGAGATAGAATTAGAAATATAAAGAAGAAGAAGGAAAGAGAAATTAATAGGTGACAATGAAGATGAAAGGTAAAATAATTTAAAAATTGAAGAGGTAAAAAGTAATGTAATTAAATTATATTAAATAAAGTGTAAAGTTAAAAAATTTTTAAATTTATAATAATATACATTAGATAATAATAGTGGAAAAAACGAAATGAAAAGTGAAACGAAAAATACAAGAAAAAATTTTTTGTAAATAAACTTCCGATGAAAAGTATTTTAAAATTAGTTAATAAATTAAAGAGAGTAAGAAAGATGTAAATGGATTATATTGGGAACATTAGATTTGTACGAAAAAATTCTTTAAAGAAGATAAAGGGACAAGACGCAACAAAGTGAAGTGAAGAAAAGTGGACTATCGTTGATAAAAATAAGACAGGTGTAAAACAAAATAATAAAAATTAAAAAATTAATTAATTAATTAATTAATTACTTTAAGGGCCAAATTAATAAAAAGAAAAGAAATTACTTGATAGGATTATGGTATTGAATTTCGCAATATAAAGAAGAAGAAGGAAAGAGAAATTAATAGGTGACGATGACGATGAAAGGTAAAATAATTAAAACATTAAGAGGAAAGAATATTTAAATTATAAAAATATAAAAATATAAACTTAAATTTATAATAATATATATTAGATAATAATAATGGAAAAGAAGAAATGAAAAGTGAAATGAATTAAACAAGAAAATTTGTAAATAAAGTTCCGACGAAAAGTATTATAAAAATAGTTAATAAATTAAAGAGAGTACGAAAGATGTGAATAGATTATATTGGGAAAATTAAAATTGTAGGGAAAAATTCTTTGAAGAAGATATAGGGACAAGAAGATATTAAGTAAAGTGAATAAAAGTGGACTGAATTTTTAACCTTCAAACAGGTGTATAATAAAAATTAAAAGTAAGAGAAAATTATTAAAAGAGAATTAATTAATAGGAATATGGTATTAAATTTAGATGAATTATAGAAAAATAAAATAAAAAATTATATTAAATTAAGAAATTACGATGAGAAGGATTAAAATGGAAATTACATAAATGTAAGTAAAAATATAAGGAAGTTGATAATTACTAAGCATATAGAAGAAAGATAATACAAATTTAAGACTAACAAAATTGGAAAATAAAAATAATTAATTAATTTAATAAGGGAAGTTATAGACGAAGGAAGGCTTCTCGGTTTTTTGGACGAAGGGAGAGGACACGATCATGAGGGTGCTTTTGTCCACAAATTCTTCTTTATCATTTATGAAGAAGTCGTCACACGTAGAGGTGCCTTTAACCTCTTCACTGTCGAAAAGTTCTTTTCCAACAACAACCAGATTCTCCATAAGTTCACACTCGACGATATTAGAAGACGGCGAATCCACGACAGGCAGCTGGAGTGGAAGTAGGCAGCTTTCTGTGGTATCTTCAAAGTCCTTTAGAAATTTATTCATCTTCTTAGCAGAAGATACAATTATGTCTTCGTCAGAACTAGACGAAGGCGAGTATAAAGGAGAATAAGAAAAATGAGAAAACGACTCGATTTTTTCTTGAAAAGGAGAAGATAAAACATTAAGGCTGTTGATTTCAACGAACTCATCATTTTCATTTATGTAGAAATCATTAGTCAACGACCCAAATTCATTGTCCATGTGTGAAGACGATGATTCAATCGTTGAGGTGACAAGTTCGGAAGGTAGAGAGTGTTCATGTGTAGAAGGAGGATATTTTCCCAAAAGCAAACGTACTTTATTGACAGAATCCTCCACCGTGTATCTTCTATTACCATGATAAGACATGATATACCTAACTACAAGTAACTTTCACCAAAACGAGGCAGTTTGAATGAAAGAGAATAACCGAAAGTTAGATAAAGTAAACGGTAAGGTATTAAATACAATATAATTGGAAACTACAACGAAAAAAGAAGAAGGTTAACAATACATGAGACTAACGCAAAGTTATAATGCAATTGCGAATTTAAAGGGATAGGCTACATACTACTAGTATTGGTACATTTATGTATACAGTTAAGAAGATATTACAAATACAAATTATAATAGTTAAAGTAAAAAATTAAAGTAATTAAGGAGATAATAAAAATAATTTGGAATAGAAAAAAATAATATATATTTTTTTATAGTGGAAAAGAAAATTTGAAAAGTGAAATAATGTAAATAATAAAATAATGTATACACGAAAATTTATAAATAAAGTTCCGATGAAAGTTAACTTAATAATATTTGTTAAATAGAAAAAATAAAAGAAAAAAGTAATTAGATTGTGGTAGGAATGTTAAATTTAAGAGAAAAAATTATTTAATGAAGATGAAGGGCCAAGAAGTTAATAGACGATATGACGATGAATGAAAAGTAAATAGTATTTAAAAAGTTAAGAGAATATTCGTAGTATAAATTATTAATAGAAAAAATAATAAAAATAGATAAAAAATTGTAAATTTAATTTAATAATAATTATATAAAGAGAAGATATAGGGTTAATAAGTTAGTAGGCGATTATGACGAAAAATGAAAGTGGGACGAATTTATACGAAGATAATGATAATAAAATTAGAAATTAAATTATTTAAAAATATAAATATTTATAAAATTTATTAGTAATATTAAAACATAGAGTTTAAATAGATAATTATAATGAAAAAGAAACTGTGAAAAGTGAAGTAATGTGTACACGATGAAATTTATAAACAAAGTTACGATGAAAGTTATTTTAAAAATATTTGTTAAATTGAAAAAATAAAGGAAGAAAATAATTAGATTATGGTAGGAATATTAAATTTAAGAGAAAAAATTAATTAATGAAGATAAAGGGCCAAGAAGTTAATAGACGATGTGACGATGAATGAAAAGTGAATAGTATTTAAAAAGTTAAGAAAATATTAGTAATATGAATTATTAATAGACAAAAAATTGTTAATAGACAAAAAATTGTAAATTTAATTTAATAATAATAATTATATAAAGAGAAGATATAGGATTAATAAGTTAGTAGGCGATAGTGACGAAAAATGAAAGTGGGACGAATTTATAAAAAGATAATGATAATAAAATTAGAAATTAATTTATTTAAAATATAAATATTTATAAAATTTATTAGTAATATTAATAAATAGAGTTTAATTAGATGATAATAAAGTATAAAGACAAAATGAAAAGTGAAATGATATATATAAGAAATATATAAATAAAGTTACGATGCGAAATATATTAATAATAGTTGTTAAATTAAAAAAAATTAAGGAAAAATGTGAATAAATTATAGTAGGAATATTGAATTTATAAGAAAAAATTATTTAAAGAAGATAAAGGGACAAGAACTTAATAGGTTAGGGTTAGGAAATTAGGCTAAAAGAAATATTATAATTAAGGTACGATGGAGGGTATTTTCGTAAAAGTGGTTATAAAGATAGATGTGAATGGAATTATATAAAGATAAATGATATAATTAGAGAATACAAAGAATTTAAAATAGATGAAATATTAAATAATGGAAACGGCGGTATGAAAAGTGAAGTGATATATAAGGGAAGTTTTATAAATAAAATTGTGATGAAAAGTTTTTTAATAATAGTAGTTGAATTGAAGAAAATAAAGAAGATTGTAAATAAATTATAGTAGGAAAATTATTTTTATAAGAAAAATTATTTAAGGAAAAAATAGGGCCGAAAAGTTAGTAGTTGATGTGAAGAAGTAAATTGGAATATAAATTATAAGGTTAAGGAGTAATAAAACATAATAAAAAATTACTTGAATATTAATTGAATGATAATATTGTATAGTGAAAACGACGAATAGAAAAATGAATTGATATGTACGTAAAAGTAAGGAAAGATGATAATAGAAGGAATATTATATATATATGAAAAATTATGAAAAATTAAAAGGATAGGAAGTTACTTGATAATATGACGGTAATTGAAATTATAAATATAAGAAGAAAATATATAATAAAAGGAGTCTTCAACCCATCTATTAAGAAAAAAAAATATATATAAAAAATAATATGAAAGAAGTAATATATTAAATGATATGAAGATGGATAAACATTGAATAAATATTAAAACTTATAAAATATTAATATAATTTTTAACAAAAGGGAAAAAGAAGATGACAACGAAAGTAAGAAACGACAGAAGAATTACCAGCTACCGCCGCGGCGTCAACAACCGAAGGCCTTCAGATGCCTAATCGCAGATTAGGGTTTTTCAATTAATGGAATACTTTCGGCCAAACTGTCAGCTTCAGCCATCAGACAACCACGACGGCCACCGGCAACTAACAAGAAGAAAAAGACCTAATGTTTAAAAAGAAGACGAAGGAGATTTTTATCACTAGAACACGATCTCATAATGGAGTGATTTGCGAAACGATGGTTATTTAGGATAGATGATTTATAGATTCTGAAGAGTTCAAGGGAGACTTTATGGTCAGTACCTACTAGGACGAAGTCGGGCAAGGTTCTTTCTATGGTGATCGCTAGAGTTGTAGATTTATATTTATCAAATTCAGCCCGTATAGATCGGTAAATGCGTTTAACTTTGATTCTATTATAACCTCTGAAAACGACTATGAAATGAATGAAAATAAAACTTGTGAAATCGAAATGAGCTAACGATGACGAAAGACGGGCGAAACGAATGAATTGCGATTTAATAATACCAGAAAAGACGTGTGAAGAGTGGTGCGAAGAGGGGTGGAGGTACTGAAAAAAATTGGTGGGTTTGAAAAATGGTCTGAAGGTAAGATGATCCTCACTACGAAATATAGTGAGGTCAAGAAAGTCGACATGGTGATCGTTGACTGTGAATTCTATCTCAATTCTATCGATGAGGGAGGAGAGAGATGGAGCGAATTCCTGGAATGATTTTATCGATCCGGCCCAAACTATGAAGATGTCGTCGATATATCTTACGTATAACAGCACCTCTGGACGAGAAGAGACGAACCTGTCAAATTCAAAGAGGTAGAGGTTGGCCAGGGTGGGCGAGTACGACTTACCCATGGCACAACCATCCGTCTGACGGTACATTCTTCGAGCAAATTCAAATGTGTTATTGTGCAAAGAATGGTTTAGGATCTCCAAGACGAAATCGGCATCTTTAGACGATCCGAGGAGTTCTTGGACAATGTCAAGAGATCGAGAATTTAACATATTAGTGTACAGTGAAGTTATATCTCCGGTGGCTAAAACAAACTCGCTTTCATTGACCTGTCTAAATGATGATATTCGACGAACAAAGTCATATGAATCTGAACAGACGGAAGAAAGATGAGAAGTAAGTTTTTTAAGTCGGAAATCCAACCATCTATTAAATATGTAGTCTGGCGATCCGATGTCAGAGACAATAGGACGACCAGGGGGACAGAGACGGGGATCCAGCCATTTAGAAATGGGTTTGTGGATTTTTGGTAGTAGGGTTAGGGTTAGGGTTAGGGTTAGGGTTAGGGTTAGGGTTAGGGTTAGGGTTAGGGTTAGGGTTAGGGTTAGGGTTAGGGTTAGGGTTAGGGTTAGGGTTAGGGTTAGGGTTAGGGTTAGGGTTAGGGTTAGGGTTAGGGTTAGGGTTAGGGTTAGGGTTAGGGTTAGGGTTAGGGTTAGGGTTAGGGTTAGGGTTAGGGTTAGGGTTAGGGTTAGGGTTAGGGTTAGGGTTAGGGTGAGAAACAAATAAATGACCCGGCGCTAATAGTAAGAGCGAGACCGAGATACAAGTGATGAGATATAGAAATTACTGATTGTGAATTTTGTTTGAGTGAGAAACAAATAAATGACCCGGCGCTAATAGTAAGAGCGAGACCGAGATACAAGTGATGAGATATAGAAATTACTGATTGTGAATTTTGTTTGAGTGCTTGAGCTTTCGGTCTTACAAGGACCTTCTTCAGAAGCGATTTATTAATTTGAACAAAAACGTAAATGAAGTTAAAAAAACGGAAAAGGTTTATATATATATATATTTTACGCGATAAAAATATATATATACACACATATACAGGTACATATATGTATATATACGGGCTGGCTTTATATATATATTATATACAACATACATGGTATATGTATATGGATTATATATATAATTACATATATATGGTATATATATATGATTTGTATGTACATGTATATGTACATGCATATGTATACGCATATGTATATGCATATGTATATGCATATGCACACGCATATGCATACGCATACGCATACGCATACGCATATGCATATGTACATGTATATGCATATGCATATGCATATGCACACGCATATGCACATGCATATGCACACGTATATGCACATGTATATGTATATGTATATGTATATGTATATGTATATGTATATGTATATGTATATGTATATGTATATGTATATGTATATGTATATGTAAATGTATATGTATATGTATATGTATATGTATATGTATATGTATATGTATATGTATATGTATATGTATATGTATATGTATATGTATATGTATTTGTATATGTATATGTATATGTATATGTATATGTATATGTATATGTATATGTATATGTATATGTATATGTATATGTATATGTATATGTATATGTATATGTATATGTATATGTATATGTATATGTATATGTATATGTATATGTATATGTATATGTATATGTATATGTATATGTATATGTATATGTATATGTATATGTATATGTATATGTATATGTATATGTATATGTATATGTATATGTATATGTATATGTATATGTATATGTATATGTATATGTATATGTATATGTATATGTATATGTATATGTATATGTATATGTATATGTATATGTATATGTATATGTATATGTATATGTATATGTATATGTATATGTATATGTATATGTATATGTATATGTATATGTATATGTATATGTATATGTATATGTATATGTATATGTATATGTATATGTATATGTATATGTATATGTATATGTATATGTATATGTATATGTATATGTATATGTATATGTATATGTATATGTATATGTATATGTATATGTATATGTATATGTATATGTATATGTATATGTATATGTATATGTATATGTATATGTATATGTAGAGGACATGTATATATGTAAGTATATATGTATATGTAAGATGATGAAAAAGGGGGGGGGGGGAATTTGGAAAGGTGAAAAGTTGATGGGAAGTTATTAATTTTAGTATTGATTAGGGAGGTGGAAGTGAAGGTGTCTTAAAAAGTAACCTTTTAAGATTCTTACCACAGGTGTTAGAGCGAATAATTTTATATTCGGAGAAGAAGTAATTTTGGGGAATGATTTCCTTCGCAAATGCGAAAATTAATGAGGAAACCTTATTGAGACTGCTGGTGACGAAGATTGTGTTGTTCCTGGAGATGGGGGGTTTTTTGGTGTGGTTAGGGAAGTTGCTTTTAACTAGATTATACTGTCTTTTAAGTTGGGAAAAGGTGTATCCTCTGTTTAAGAGATGGTAGATAAGGATTTCTGAGGCAAAAATGAAGTCATTCATTGATGACGACAGTCTCAGAAACCTTATGAATTGAGATTTAATAATCCCTTTGTAGGTGTGGCTGGGGTGGTGAGAGGAAGGGTGGAGGTAAAGGAAGTAGTTTGTGGGTTTAAAGTATGGTCTATATGACAGGATGCCAGAATCCGAAATGCTGATTGTTAAGTGAGAAAATTTATGGATGTCTGGTCTGTTTCTGAAGTGAGTTGTATACCCTCTATCAGGTTACTGGATTGTTGGATGAAATTTTGGAGTGAGTGAAGGTCATTCAACCATATAAGAAAGATGTCATCTATGTATCTTTTGTAGAAAGAAACTGCTGGGTTGGATGTGATGAATATGTCCAGGTCATGGAGGTATAGGTTGGCCAGGGTAGGGGAGTAAGCTTTACCCATGGCACAGCCATTAGTCTGGATGTACCTGTGGTTGAAAAATGTGAAGTCATTATGTGAGAGTGAATGACGTAGTAGGTGGTTGAGAAATATTGGTTCTCCTGGGTGTTTAAGTCTTTGCATCCAGAGATTTGTTGCAATTTGCAGACTTCTCTGATTTTTCATGTTTGTGTAGAGGGATGTTACATCCAATGTACAGAGGATGGCTGGGGTTAGGTTTTTGGTGGAGGAGAATTTTTGAAGACTGTGGATGAAAGAGTATGAGTCCTGGGTGATGTGGGCGAGGTGGGTGGAGATTAATTTGAGCTTAAAATCTAGAAATTGATTGATTCTATTATCGGGGGACCCTATGTCTGATACAATAGGGCGCCCTGGGGGCTGGTTTGTGTTAAACCATTTGTTGGTTGGTTTGTGGATTTTGGGGAGTGTGTAGAAAATTCTTTCTTTAGACTGTTCAGGGGGTAGGAGGAAATAATATAATTTCTGGGATATTATTTTGTGGTTGAGGGCTGATTTGAGAATTTTTATGAGTTTTTTTGGGGCCTGGATGCTGCTACGAATAGGGGAGTAAAATTTTGTATCTGAGAGTTGGTGAAGACCCTCGTTGACATAGTCAGCTGTGTTCATTATGACAAAGACGTTGCTCTTGTCAGCTTGTCTAATTATAATGCTTGGATTGTTTTGGAGAGATTTAAGGGCCCTCCATTCTTCCTTGGAGAAGTTGGATTTGTTTCCTGATTTAATGGTCAATTTACTATTGTGATGGAATTCAAAAGATTTGATAGTGTCAAAGGTGAACTGAAGTATTCTGTCAGTGGTTGAAATGGTTTCTTTGGAAACCATTGATCTGGCTGGGGTCCAGTTGCTTTTGACGAAGTGGGGAGTGTCAGATTTAAGAATGGTGGAGTAGGTTGGATTCCTGGCAAAGTAGTCCTTGGTGAATAGTTGGGAATTTAGTTTATGGGTCCTTTGCTCGATGGTAAGGAAATCCGCTAGAGTATTGGAGGGGACAAAGGAAGTCCCCTTCTTGAGTACTGATTTTTCTACATCGGTTAAGATGTAGGTGCTCAGGTTGAGGAATCCATCTAGGTAAGGAGTGGGGCTAGATGGACCCTCGAACCTGTCTATAAAAAATGACTGCTGATGATGGTTTTAAAGACGTCATGACACGCATGAGTCTTTCCATCACACGAATATTTCTTGAGTGATTCGTATATGTAGTGGGTAGTTACATGATGTAAGTCATCCATGGTAAGGCTGGTGACGAGTTGTGCCACGCTGGGTGGCTGGGCCTTGAAGATGTCCAGTACTACGTCATCTTTTAATTTGGAAATTTTTCCTTGGAAGTAGATGATGGGAGGAATGACTGAGGTAGGTGGGTTGGAGGGGTCGAATGGTGGTCTGATGTATATCTTGTCGTATTGTGTGTTAGTAGCTTGTCGGTGAACATAGTCTACGTGGCCTATAGCTAAGGGGCAATTTGTGGCCCTTAAGAAGAATTTTTTCTTAAGATGTTCTGGAAGGGGATTATAAGGTGTGATGGTGATTTCGTCCTCTGAGTGGTGATATGAGGTGGACGGTGAGGTGGAGTATGCGAGAGGTGAGGAAGTTAGAGAGGGGGAAGGGTTGTGGTGTGAGGTGATAGGAGAATGGCTTGGGGTAGAAGGGGGGGGTGGGGCGGGTATACGGGGGCTGTGTGGGGTGTGAGGGGTGAGTGGGGAAATGAGTTGGTTGTTTGGGGTGGAGGGAGGGCTAGAAGGGTGAGAGGAGTGTGAAGAGGATGTATCAGACGGTGTCTGAGGTCTGGGTCTCTTGTGGGTGGAAGGTGCTGAAATAGTTCTTCTCCTCTTGTTACGATGTGGGGTTGTGTGGGGTATAGTATTAGGGAGGGGGAAGGGGGAAAAAATAGGGGGGGATTCTCTATTAGGGGTGGGGTTAGGGGTGTTGGATATTGGGGTTGGGGATAATGTGGGTGAGAGGGTGGGTGATTGTGTCGGTGGGTTGGTGGGTTGTGAGAGACATGAGGCATTAGTGATGATGTTATGGAGATTATTTTCCATCCATCCAAGACATTTGCCAGCTGCCGATTTGTTTCTGATGAGGAACCTAATTCTTGTTTTAAGGTGTTCCATGTGGGTGGGGTCTCTCAGCTTCTGTGTGTCTAAAGAAACTGAGAAGTCAAGTTTCAGGTTGTCTGACGTTTCCCGAAGGTGTTGGAGGATGATTTGCCTGTTAATCATCAGGAAGTTGGCCAAGTTTAGGTTCATGGCCGCGGTGGTTTTTGCGTTCTTCATGGGCGGGTTGATAGTTCGGTGTAAGTTTGTGAAGGCTTGCTCAAAAGACATTGTTTTCTCATCTTTCCAATGTGGAATGGCGCAAGTTGTTTTGAATAAGGAGACAAGTTTGGATGCGATTGTTTTCACATTGTTCCAATCTTGTGTATTGAGATGGGGTTAGGGTGAGAAACAAATAAATGACCCGGCGCTAATAGTAAGAGCGAGACCGAGATACAAGTGATGAGATATAGAAATTACTGATTGTGAATTTTGTTTGAGTGCTTGAGCTTTCGGTCTTACAAGGACCTTCTTCAGAAGCGATTTATTAATTTGAACAAAAACGTAAATGAAGTTAAAAAAACGGAAAAGGTTTATATATATATATATTTTACGCGATAAAAATATATATATACATACATATACAGGTATATATATGTACATATACGGGCTGGCTTTATATATATATTATATACAACATACATGGTATATGTATATGGATTATATATATAATTACATATATATGGTATATATATATGATTTGTATGTACATGTATATGTACATGCATATGTATATGTATATGTATATGTATATGTATATGTATATGTATATGTATATGTATATGTATATGTATATGTATATGTATATGTATATGTATATGTATATGTATATGTATATGTATATGTATATGTATATGTATATGTATATGTATATGTATATGTATATGTATATGTATATGTATATGTATATGTATATGTATATGTATATGTATATGTATATGTATATGTATATGTATATGTATATGTATATGTAAATGTATATGTATATGTATATGTATATGTATATGTATATGTATATGTATATGTATATGTATATGTATATGTATATGTATATGTATATGTATTTGTATATGTATATGTATATGTATATGTATATGTATATGTATATGTATATGTATATGTATATGTATATGTATATGTATATGTATATGTATATGTATATGTATATGTATATGTATATGTATATGTATATGTATATGTATATGTATATGTATATGTATATGTATATGTATATGTATATGTATATGTATATGTATATGTATATGTATATGTATATGTATATGTATATGTATATGTATATGTATATGTATATGTATATGTATATGTATATGTATATGTATATGTATATGTATATGTATATGTATATGTATATGTATATGTATATGTATATGTTATATGTATATGTATATGTATATGTATATGTATATGTATATGTATATGTATATGTATATGTATATGTATATGTATATGTATATGTATATGTATATGTATATGTATATGTATATGTATATGTATATGTATATGTATATGTATATGTATATGTATATGTATATGTATATGTATATGTATATGTATATGTATATGTATATGTATATGTATATGTATATGTATATGTATATGTATATGTATATGTATATGTATATGTATATGTATATGTATATGTATATGTATATGTATATGTAGAGGACATGTATATATGTAAGTATATATGTATATGTAAGATGATGAAAAAGGGGGGGGGGGGAATTTGGAAAGGTGAAAAGTTGATGGGAAGTTATTAATTTTAGTATTGATTAGGGAGGTGGAAGTGAAGGTGTCTTAAAAAGTAACCTTTTAAGATTCTTACCACAGGTGTTAGAGCGAATAATTTTATATTCGGAGAAGAAGTAATTTTGGGGAATGATTTCCTTCGCAAATGCGAAAATTAATGAGGAAACCTTATTGAGACTGCTGGTGACGAAGATTGTGTTGTTCCTGGAGATGGGGGGTTTTTTGGTGTGGTTAGGGTTAGGGTTAGGGTTAGGGTTAGGGTTAGGGTTAGGGTTAGGGTTAGGGTTAGGGTTAGGGTTAGGGTTAGGGTTAGGGTTAGGGTTAGGGTTAGGGTTAGGGTTAGGGTTAGGGTTAGGGTTAGGGTTAGGGTTAGGGTTAGGGTTAGGGTTAGGGTTAGGGTTAGGGTTAGGGTTAGGGTTAGGGTTAGGGTTAGGGTTAGGGTTAGGGTTAGGGTTAGGGTTAGGGTTAGGGTTAGGGTTAGGGTTAGGGTTAGGGTTAGGGTTAGGGTTAGGGTTAGGGTTAGGGTTAGGGTTAGGGTTAGGGTTAGGGTTAGGGTTAGGGTTAGGGTTAGGGTTAGGGTTAGGGTTAGGGTTAGGGTTAGGGTTAGGGTTAGGGTTAGGGTTAGGGTTAGGGTTAGGGTTAGGGTTAGGGTTAGGGTTAGGGTTAGGGTTAGGGTTAGGGTTAGGGTTAGGGTTAGGGTTAGGGTTAGGGTTAGGGTTAGGGTTAGGGTTAGGGTTAGGGTTAGGGTTAGGGTTAGGGTTAGGGTTAGGGTTAGGGTTAGGGTTAGGGTTAGGGTTAGGGTTAGGGTTAGGGTTAGGGTTAGGGTTAGGGTTAGGGTTAGGGTTAGGGTTAGGGTTAGGGTTAGGGTTAGGGTTAGGGTTAGGGTTAGGGTTAGGGTTAGGGTTAGGGTTAGGGTTAGGGTTAGGGTTAGGGTTAGGGTTAGGGTTAGGGTTAGGGTTAGGGTTAGGGTTAGGGTTAGGGTTAGGGTTAGGGTTAGGGTTA
>OZ022247.1:0-75000 GCA_963978895.1 Erpobdella octoculata
TAACATCCCTCTACACAAACATGAAAAATCAGAGAAGTCTGCAAATTCAACAAATCTCTGGATGCAAAGACTTAAACACCCAGGAGAACCAATATTTCTCAACCACCTACTACGTCATTCACTCTCACATAATGACTTCACATTTTTCAACCACAGGTACATCCAGACTAATGGCTGTGCCATGGGTAAGGCTTACTCCCCTACCCTGGCCAACCTATACCTCCATGACCTGGACATATTCATCACATCCAACCCAGCAGTTTCTTTCTACAAAAGATACATAGATGACATCTTTCTTATATGGTTGAATGACCTTCACTCACTCCAAAATTTCATCCAACAATCCAGTAACCTGATAGAGGGTATACAACTCACTTCAGAAACAGACCAGACATCCATAAATTTTCTTGACTTAACAATCAGCATTTCGGATTCTGGCATCCTGTCATATAGACCATACTTTAAACCCACAAACTACTTCCTTTACCTCCACCCTTCCTCTCACCACCCCAGCCACACCTACAAAGGGATTATTAAATCTCAATTCATAAGGTTTCTGAGACTGTCGTCATCAATGAATGACTTCATTTTTGCCTCAGAAATCCTTATCTACCATCTCTTAAACAGAGGATACACCTTTTCCCAACTTAAAAGACAGTATAATCTAGTTAAAAGCAACTTCCCTAACCACACCAAAAAACCCCCCATCTCCAGGAACAACACAATCTTCGTCACCAGCAGTCTCAATAAGGTTTCCTCATTAATTTTCGCATTTGCGAAGGAAATCATTCCCCAAAATTACTTCTTCTCCGAATATAAAATTATTCGCTCTAACACCTGTGGTAAGAATCTTAAAAGGTTACTTTTTAAGACACCTTCACTTCCACCTCCCTAATCAATACTAAAATTAATAACTTCCCATCAACTTTTCACCTTTCCAAATTCCCCCCCCCCCTTTTTTCATCATCTTACATATACATATATACTTACATATATACATGTCCTCTACATATACATATACATATACATATACATATACATATACATATACATATACATATACATATACATATACATATACATATACATATACATATACATATACATATACATATACATATACATATACATATACATATACATATACATATACATATACATATACATATACATATACATATACATATACATATACATATACATATACAATTACATATACATATACATATACATATACATATACATATACATATACATATACATATACATATACATATACATATACATATACATATACATATACATATACATATACATATACATATAACATATACATATACATATACATATACATATACATATACATATACATATACATATACATATACATATACATATACATATACATATACATATACATATACATATACATATACATATACATATACATATACATATACATATACATATACATATACATATACATATACATATACATATACATATACATATACATATACATATACATATACATATACATATACATATACATATACATATACATATACATTTACATATACATATACATATACATATACATATACATATACATATACATATACATATACATATACATATACATATACATATACATATACATATACATATACATATACATATACATATACATATACATATACATATACATATACATATACATATACATATACATATACATATACATATACATATACATATACATATACATATACATATACATATACATATACATATACATATACATATACATATACATATACATATACATATACATATACATATACATATACATATACATATACATATACATATACATATACATATACATATACATATACATATACATATACATATACATATACATATACATATACATATACATATACATATACATATACATATACATATACATATACATATACATATACATATACATATACATATACATATACATATACATATACATATACATATACATATACATATACATATACATATACATATACATATACATATACATATACATATACATATGCATGTACATATACATGTACATACAAATCATATATATATACCATATATATGTAATTATATATATAATCCATATACATATACCATGTATGTTATATATAATATATATATAAAGCCAGCCCGTATATATACATATATATACCTGTATATATATATATATATATATTTTTATCGCGTAAAATATATATATATATAAACCTTTTCCGTTTTTTTTAACTTCATTTACGTTTTTGTTCAAATTAATAAATCGCTTCTGAAGAAGGTCCTTGTAAGACCGAAAGCTCAAGCACTCAAACAAAATTCACAATCAGTAATTTCTATATCTCATCACTTGTATCTCGGTCTCGCTCTTACTATTAGCGCCGGGTCATTTATTTGTTTCTCACCCTAACCCTAACCCTAACCCTTCACTCACTCCAAAATTTCATCCAACAATCCAGTAACCTGATAGAGGGTATACAACTCACTTCAGAAACAGACCAGACATCCATAAATTTTCTTGACTTAACAATCAGCATTTCGGATTCTGGCATCCTGTCATATAGACCATACTTTAAACCCACAAACTACTTCCTTTACCTCCACCCTTCCTCTCACCACCCCAGCCACACCTACAAAGGGATTATTAAATCTCAATTCATAAGGTTTCTGAGACTGTCGTCATCAATGAATGACTTCATTTTTGCCTCAGAAATCCTTATCTACCATCTCTTAAACAGAGGATACACCTTTTCCCAACTTAAAAGACAGTATAATCTAGTTAAAAGCAACTTCCCTAACCACACCAAAAAACCCCCCATCTCCAGGAACAACACAATCTTCGTCACCAGCAGTCTCAATAAGGTTTCCTCATTAATTTTCGCATTTGCGAAGGAAATCATTCCCCAAAATTACTTCTTCTCCGAATATAAAATTATTCGCTCTAACACCTGTGGTAAGAATCTTAAAAGGTTACTTTTTAAGACACCTTCACTTCCACCTCCCTAATCAATACTAAAATTAATAACTTCCCATCAACTTTTCACCTTTCCAAATTCCCCCCCCCCCCTTTTTTCATCATCTTACATATACATATATACTTACATATATACATGTCCTCTACATATACATATACATATACATATACATATACATATACATATACATATACATATACATATACATATACATATACATATACATATACATATACATATACATATACATATACATATACATATACATATACATATACATATACATATACATATACATATACATATACATATACATATACAATTACATATACATATACATATACATATACATATACATATACATATACATATACATATACATATACATATACATATACATATACATATACATATACATATACATATACATATAACATATACATATACATATACATATACATATACATATACATATACATATACATATACATATACATATACATATACATATACATATACATATACATATACATATACATATACATATACATATACATATACATATACATATACATATACATATACATATACATATACATATACATATACATATACATATACATATACATATACATATACATATACATATACATATACATATACATATACATATACATATACATATACATATACATATACATATACATATACATATACATATACATATACATATACATATACATATACATATACATATACATATACATATACATATACATATACATATACATATACATATACATATACATATACATATACATATACATATACATATACATATACATATACATATACATATACATATACATATACATATACATATACATATACATATACATATACATATACATATACATATACAAATACATATACATATACATATACATATACATATACATATACATATACATATACATATACATATACATATACATATACATATACATATACATATACATATACATATACATATACATATACATATACATATACATATACATATACATATACATATACATATACATATACATATACATATACATATACATATACATATACATATACATATACATATACATATACATATACATATACATATACATATACATATACATATACATATACATATACATATACATATACATATACATATACATATGCATGTACATATACATGTACATACAAATCATATATATATACCATATATATGTAATTATATATATAATCCATATACATATACCATGTATGTTATATATAATATATATATAAAGCCAGCCCGTATATATACATATATATACCTGTATATATATATATATATATATTTTTATCGCGTAAAATATATATATATATAAACCTTTTCCGTTTTTTTAACTTCATTTACGTTTTTGTTCAAATTAATAAATCGCTTCTGAAGAAGGTCCTTGTAAGACCGAAAGCTCAAGCACTCAAACAAAATTCACAATCAGTAATTTCTATATCTCATCACTTGTATCTCGGTCTCGCTCTTACTATTAGCGCCGGGTCATTTATTTGTTTCTCACCCTAACCCTAACCCTAACCCTAACCCTAACCCTAACCCTAACCCTAACCCTAACCCTAACCCTAACCCTAACCCTAACCCTAACCCTAACCCTAACCCTAACCCTAACCCTAACCCTAACCCTAACCCTAACCCTAACCCTAACCCTAACCCTAACCCTAACCCTAACCCTAACCCTAACCCTAACCCTAACCCTAACCCTAACCCTAACCCTAACCCTAACCCTAACCCTAACCCTAACCCTAACCCTAACCCTAACCCTAACCCTAACCCTAACCCTAACCCTAACCCTAACCCTAACCCTAACCCTAACCCTAACCCTAACCCTAACCCTAACCCATCACAATATAAAATACCTGTTTTATACTTTAATGCATCAATCGATATACCTGAATCTCACCTTCATGAAAGTCTTCTTCGAGAATTTTTTGACTCCATGTCAGCTATGGAAGTCAGAGAATACATTAAGGATCAAATCCGTTCCAATATTATTAATCTTTTCTTAAAAATTGTAAAGGACAAGTTCAAGAATTTTCCGAGATGTTACGACGACAGACACCCCTGTGAAGAGTTTTGCACTCCACGTTCTGGGCACGTTGCTTTTTTAGAGCCAGACGCCGTGATCTCGAAAGCAGACGGGATCTCGGCGATTCAACATCATTAATCGACGACTCGGCGGCTACGGGATTCGTCAACCTGTCGTCGCACTCCCTCTCCGATGACGAACAAAAATTACTCTCGTTAGGATGCGGCTTCGTCCCGTCGAGACGTACAGTTCCCGTTTCCATCTTAGAGAAAAATTTGGAAAGAATCAAAAGACAAATTTCAATCAAAGATTTTTTTCTAACTCCGCGTCCTTTCGTTGGGGACACCCGACCTAACGATTTACCCCCTTTCTATCGCAGCATGTGGAGACCTGATGACTCCTCTCTTAGTAGAAGTACTCGCATCACTCTTAACACTATATCCGAATCGTTTAAAAACATTATGGAAATTCGTTCGGATGGCCATGGTTTCGTTTCTACTGGAGATCGTCTCAACCTATCACCTAATTTACGTCGAGCCATCCACAGTCTTGGTAATAATCCCACCCTAGTAATTCGTAAAGCTGACAAAAGCAATATCTTATGTGTAATGGATCGTGAACAGTACGAGCGTGAAGGCAAAAGACAACTTTCCGACATCCGATTTTACGAACCAATCGATAGGGACGTCGAGCCTGTCAAAATTCTACGAGAAATTTTATTACGAGCTCGCAAGAACAAATCTATTTCTAATAAACTATATAATTTAATATCCGAGAGTTTGCAATTGAAACACGTTACGAGAAAATTCTACCTACTACCAAAAATCCACAAACCCATTTCTAAATGGCTGGATCCCCGTCTCTGTCCCCCTGGTCGTCCTATTGTCTCTGACATCGGATCGCCAGACTACATATTTAATAGATGGTTGGATTTCCGACTTAAAAAACTTACTTCTCATCTTTCTTCCGTCTGTTCAGATTCATATGACTTTGTTCGTCGAATATCATCATTTAGACAGGTCAATGAAAGCGAGTTTGTTTTAGCCACCGGAGATATAACTTCACTGTACACTAATATGTTAAATTCTCGATCTCTTGACATTGTCCAAGAACTCCTCGGATCGTCTAAAGATGCCGATTTCGTCTTGGAGATCCTAAACCATTCTTTGCACAATAACACATTTGAATTTGCTCGAAGAATGTACCGTCAGACGGATGGTTGTGCCATGGGTAAGTCGTACTCGCCCACCCTGGCCAACCTCTACCTCTTTGAATTTGACAGGTTCGTCTCTTCTCGTCCAGAGGTGCTGTTATACGTAAGATATATCGACGACATCTTCATAGTTTGGGCCGGATCGATAAAATCATTCCAGGAATTCGCTCCATCTCTCTCCTCCCTCATCGATAGAATTGAGATAGAATTCACAGTCAACGATCACCATGTCGACTTTCTTGACCTCACTATATTTCGTAGTGAGGATCATCTTACCTTCAGACCATTTTTCAAACCCACCAATTTTTTTCAGTACCTCCACCCCTCTTCGCACCACTCTTCACACGTCTTTTCTGGTATTATTAAATCGCAATTCATTCGTTTCGCCCGTCTTTCGTCATCGTTAGCTCATTTCGATTTCACAAGTTTTATTTTCATTCATTTCATAGTCGTTTTCAGAGGTTATAATAGAATCAAAGTTAAACGCATTTACCGATCTATACGGGCTGAATTTGATAAATATAAATCTACAACTCTAGCGATCACCATAGAAAGAACCTTGCCCGACTTCGTCCTAGTAGGTACTGACCATAAAGTCTCCCTTGAACTCTTCAGAATCTATAAATCATCTATCCTAAATAACCATCGTTTCGCAAATCACTCCATTATGAGATCGTGTTCTAGTGATAAAAATCTCCTTCGTCTTCTTTTTAAACATTAGGTCTTTTTCTTCTTGTTAGTTGCCGGCGGCCGTCGTGGTTGTCTGATGGCTGAAGCTGACAGTTTGGCCGAAAGTATTCCATTAATTGAAAAACCCTAACCCTAACCCTAACCCTAACCCTAACCCTAACCCTAACCCTAACCCTAACCCTAACCCTAACCCTAACCCTAACCCTAACCCTAACCCTAACCCTAACCCTAACCCTAACCCTAACCCTAACCCTAACCCTAACCCCACATGAAGTTTTATAATCAAAGAACTGTTTCATTGGCAGTCAGTGTATTGAATCACATATTCAATTTTTTCAAATTATTTTTCACTAAAATACAAAAAAAGTTTAACGAAAAAACAATTTGCACAAAATATAAACAATAAACAAGCATTTAAGCTAGATTTTACTAATTTTCAGACTTTTCAAATACTGGAGTTAACTATTCAAAAAGAAAGCAGATTAACTGTTTACAAATCAGTAGGCTAATAAAAAAAAAATAAAAACAGATATTTAAAAGAAGAAAGTATGGAAAAATATATTTTTAAAAAGACAAAATTTTATTTTAATAACTCTTCATTTTGAAAAATTAGAAAGATTTAGTTTTTGCAGGGCCTGGCTGATCACAACAGATCACCTTCTTACACCACAACATTTTCTAAGCCTTAAATTTTCTCAAAAGTGACATTTTCCTTTATCAGATGAATATTTGATAATTTTATATAAAAATATTAATTTAAAAATTAACTGGTAGTTTTATGATATTTTTAATGTTTACTAGTTTCTAAATTCATTCATTTTCATGAATAATTAACACTGGTGACCTCTTTAAACAAAAAAAATAAATTTTAGTTTTTTGAAGCTTTTCCCTTTAAATTTGACCATGTCTTTTTTTGTTAGGTATTATTTTTGTGTTTCAGATAAAAAAAAAACAATTTTAAAAGCCCAATTCAGTTTTTAATCTTTCACACTTTAGAAAATGATTAATTTTTGTGATTTTCGATAAACTTACACAAGGTAAATCCTGATTAAATTCACAATCAAATAATAAATAAAAACTTTAATAAAAAAAATTAAGCAGCAAAAATGAAATCAACAGAAATAAAAAAGAAAAGATTAAAAAAATTATTTTGAAAATTGATATATATTTTACCTAAAGGCTTT
This sequence comes from Erpobdella octoculata, assembly GCA_963978895.1. Classification (NCBI taxonomy): domain Eukaryota; kingdom Metazoa; phylum Annelida; class Clitellata; order Hirudinida; family Erpobdellidae; genus Erpobdella; species Erpobdella octoculata. The sequence continues at coordinate 8,261 of OZ022247.1, forward strand.
TAATAAAGTACAAAAAAGGAATTTCTGGTTTGTACTAAACCAGTTTTTTTGTATTTTTCAAGCTCTATGGCTTTATTTAGAAATTTTTATTAAGTAATTTTACAACTTTGTATTTGTACTTTTTAGTTCTGCACCAACAAGAGTCATATGAACTATTTGTCTTGAAAACTTAATTCCAGTCAATTTTAAATTAATCTAAAAAACCTGCTTTCAATCTTTTTTATTCATAGTCTCTAAAGATTTTCTCATATTAAATACCTTATTTGTCATTTCCATGCAATGTTTTGTTTTATTCATTCTTATAAGTTAGTAAAATTATATCCGATAAAATAAATTCGATAAAATAACAGACATACCTTTTTGACCTATCTATGTATATATAAAAATGACTTTCTGTTTGTGTGTTCTTTATGCATTGCTACATCATTCATCCGATCGTAATGAAATTTTCACACAACCTTAAGAGTCAATAGAAAAAGGTTTTCGTAAAAAATGAGATCAGTCACAAAATGTGCGGGAGAGCGAGCGGAAACGGGAACTGGGAAGGCGACTGGGAACGAAAAAGTGACCGAGAACAGGAGGGCAAGAGGGAGCGGGAAAGCGACCAGGAACGGGTAAGCGACCGGGAACGGGAAAACGACCGGGAACGGGAAAGAAAGCGGGAACGGGAAAGCGACCTTGAGCAGGAAAGCAAGCGGGGAAGGAAACGGGAGCGAGAGAAAAACGATGGAAAAACCTCTCAAAATCCATGGGCAACGCCGGGTACCCCGCTAGTATTGTATATATTATGTAGTCATAATATTTTTCGGTACTGTTTCTCTGTATTAACTTTATTTAATGGAATAATTTATTTGAAAGACCAACACGAATAAATAAGTTACGTTAAAATAAACAAACATCGAAACTTTTTAATAAGCTTCTTTTCGCCTTCTTAACAGTTTTCAAGAAATAATACGGTCACTACAAAAAAAGATTACTACAAAAAAGCAGACGATATGGATTTTATCAGGAACGTCTGTCTCGCTCGTTTAATATTTTAAAAATAGACGATGAAAATTCGATAAAATAACAGACATACCTTTTTGATTCCTTGTATTATCATCGAAAAGATGGTTTCTGAGCATTACATAACGCAATGAGCAGATTAGCAACAAAACTTTCGACAACGGACGGAAACGAGCAAAACAACAGGAAACGATAATGAAACGGATAGGTTAGCGCCACCAAAGAAATACATAGACTTTCAATTTAAAAATTATATAATAATGAAATTATAAATGGTATATTTATGTCAACATCTACACTTTATACAATCTTTATTAGATTCATTGAAAACTTCACAAAGTTTGTCAAATTCTGGCTGACAGCTTCATGAGTCCCGTGAAGCTCTCGTGGACAGCTCAAATGGAAACCGGATCTAACTGTCGCAGGCCTTCCTCAGTTTGTTTGTACACAAGGGAGAAACTTTCTAAATTTGAAACAGGCTTTCCGGAAAGATGCAAAATTGGTTTCTTACTGTCCAGAAAAGATAAATTGGTGATCCTTATAAGTAGTATGCACCATAAAGTTAACGTACATCAAGCAAACCCAAAAAAATAAGCCAAATATGGTTTTAGATTACAATGCTACTTACGGGGTTGTTGATACGGATTTAGATGTGGCTGTTCCTTCAAGAAAAAAAACGTTCCCGTTCAAGCTGTCTACTTGTTGAAGACAAAAAAGCCAACATCGGGTGATTACAAAGAGGAGTTGCGATAAGCAGAGTTCATGTTAATATGTTATGCAGCACATGTGCATCAAAATGTCTTTTGTTTTTACTACATAGTGACCTCTTTTACTGTTATAGCAGTGTGTTTGACGTCAGGAATTAATTATTTTCAGAAAAAGTGGTGTTTTGTGCTATATAAGCACGGGGTCATTTTCGACCCCAGCGGTGTGAAGTTTAACGAAAAAAATCCGGTAGTTCCAGGATTATTTTTACTCTAAGACGTTTTTCTTTACAAGCTTTGGAAAATCTACGTGAAAGTCTTAGTTACCTTTTTGGCAACATTTGTCCAATCAGCAGGGTCGTAAATTCAGCATTTTCCAGGGGTGGCAAAAATTAAATAACATTATTTAAAATTATTAAACATAAAAAATAGTAATATAATTAATTTTGTAAGTGTTTGTTTTCATCATAAATAAAATTATATGAAAGAACAGACTTTTAGGTCGAAGTTATATTTTATTTATAATAAAATATTTGTTGAACAAATTAATATTTAAATTAAAATTGTATATGTATTTATTTTTTTAAACACTAAACCTTGTATTTTAATTTTACTAACAGTTGTCATAACAACTATAGATGCACTAGTTTCACTAGTTCAATCGAAAACTCTGGAGATGGAGCGCGAAAGAAGAACAATTTACAACGCAAAAGAAGCTCAGGAATACATAAAAGAACACAAAATTGATGAACTCTTTCAGAACATGCTATCTCAACTCATTTTCTACCGTCCAGGTACGTTGAAATAATTGTTTAAGTTTGTTTAATTTTAATAGTTTCATTGAAAAAAATGTAATCTAATCACGTTTGCTATGATAAACTATTCCAGATAACCCGGTGGAATTTATGCTACAACACATAGACATGCTGATCAAAAACCGTGATGAAAAAGGAGACCTTAAAACTTTCTGGAAGGAAAATGATTTGAAATCAGTAATTAGAGCTCTAGACACAACTTTATCTGGATATATCACTGTTGAACAGTGCAAGAACAGTAAGACTAACAATTTAATTAACAAACAACAGAACACTCTTAAAAATTTTCCTATCTTAAAAAGCTTTGGATGCTTTCAATATAAATGAACACGAGGATGTGATGACATTGTCACAAAACGGAATGATTCCCGTTGATGTTTTGGAAAAGAAATTGTGAGTTTATTTCATAAATTTTTGTCACTTGATCCATTTCATAACAGTTGACATATTTTCATAACACTTATACTATACTATAAAATGTTATTATTTATATCAGAAAATCAGGAATTCTGAAAGTATCAAAAACTTACAAGCAAGAAAATTGATAGAAATTATCATGCCAGAGTACATAAAGACTTAAGACTCACAACTTTTTAAACCTGCATTTTGTAATCTTATTCTAAACTATTCATCTTTTTTGGGTTTTGGTTAAACTTTCCTCTGAAACAATCATGAACACAACAATGTATTTTTGAATAAAACTTGTATTTATAAATCAATCCTAAAACTTTCAACGTTTTTTGTACGTATCGCAAAATGTTTTTTCAAATTCTGAATCTTTGATGACTAAAAATAGTGTTGGTGTTGATGAAGTGAGCTTGAATCTGTTGAAAAGAAATTTCACGATTAATATTTCAAAAGGAGCTCAAAATAATGAACACAATCTTCAATAATAACATAATACAAGTATAAAAAACTTTTCAAAAACCATGTTTCTTTTATGCACTAAAAAGACAAAAAATAATTATCTGGCTCTGTAAAATTTGTTAACATACTTAACTTACTATAACTTATAACTTACTATAACTTATAACTTACTATAACTTATAACTTACTATAACTTATAACTTACTATAACTTATAACTTACTATAACTTATAACTTACTATAACTTATAACTTACTATAACTTATAACTTACTATAACTTATAACTTACTATAACTTATAACTTACTATAACTTATAACTTACTATAACTTATAACTTACTATAACTTATAACTTACTATAACTTATAACTTACTATAACTTATAACTTACTAAAAGCTAACATTAAAATTCTATAACTATAATAACTTGGGTTGCATTGTTTTATATTCTGGAAAGCAACTCACGTTTTTATAGTTATAAAATTTTACTGTTAGCTTTTATTGTGTGTGTTTTCAAATTTTACAGAGCCAGAGAATTGTTTTCGTCTTTCGTATAATCGGACTTGGATATATGCCAATTCATTTTAAGTGGATTATATAAACGATTATATAAATAGGCGGAACAAGATTGAACAATGTGAAGTGATTAAAAGTTCAATAACATTTCTGAACAGAGACATAGAGAAATATATGGTAAAATAAATCACCTTGTATCTTTAAAAAGTTTAGACAGAGTCAACGAGGAATCGATCTGGAAGAGAACATCTTCTCCATTTGAATCTTTTCCTCCAAAATAAATCTGGTAACATTTGATAGCTCATGAATTTTTTTTAAACTTTTTTAATTTTTTTTAATAAGTAATAAAAAATGTAAATTTATATTGCATCAAACAAATAACTATAATATAATGAATCTTTGAACCTGGATCGATGATGAATTGTATATTTTTTCAACATCCCATCCTGGTGACGATCCTTCAGCGAACATTAGATCCAGGTGATCGACAAATCTGTCCATTAATTAAATTATAACAAATTAAAAATAATTCAAGAATATGTATTTAATCCTTAATTTTTTTATGTTTATCATCATTAATGCATAAAATCATTTGATTAAATATAAAAAGAAACCTTGAATTTTCATTAAATGCAACAATGAAATCCGATTGGTTATGTTGAGGATATAGAAATAGAACAGGCCACAACAGAGTAGAGATGTGCTTGTCATTTTCATCGAAAAGTAATTGTATTGTTGAATCGTTATGCCCCTCATTTATGAATGCAATCCACTCATCATCTGTTAAACATCTTTCTTTACCATCGGTCGAATAGATTCTTATACCCCGAGACTGAAATTATTATCATGAATATAATAAATTAAACAGACAAAAACATAAAATTTTAATAAATAAGTTGAATTTTCAACCTTGATAGCATCAATAATTTTCATCTTTTCGTTACGCATTTTCTTTTGCTGGATCTTCAATTGTCTGGCATCTCTCTCTGTTTTTTTCTATTTATTTATTTTTAACAATCTATTATTAGTATGATCACAAAACAAGTGATATATTTAAACATTTTTTTATAAAGCCTGGTGATTATTTTTTAAAAATTCAAAAAGGTTTGGCTTTAAAAAATATATTGGTTAAGTTTTACATTGTAATATAAATATTTAAAATTTCGTAAATTTAAAAAAAAAACATATTTTTGGAAACAGCAACCTTACGCTGAGTTGATATAAACATTATAAAAAAAATTGCATTTAGAAATAATTTCAATTTATTTAAAACTTACAACTAACTGAACTGCTTTTGACCTGGCTTCAATGAAAACTTTCTCAGTTGGAAACACCTAGAAAATACAAATATTATTTAAAAAAATTGAAACCGATACAAAAATTATGAAAACTAATTTAAAAACAGAAGATTGAAAATATCTACAAATCAGTTCACGAAAAAACTAATTTGTATAAAAAATTAAAAGAAACAAAAAAAAACATCTCACAGAAAGAGCATTATCGCACCAATCGATAATATCCTGATGTTTTTCCAATTTAATGTAACAGTTGAGACCTTGAAAATAATTCATTTTATTAATATAAATACTAATTAAAAAAAATTAATACATAAGAAATTTTTTTAACAAATTACAAGAAAGTAACCATTCACAACTAGCTGATTTATAAAAATGTATTCCTAGGATTCTTTCATCTCTATCCATCCCTTGTTTTCCTCAACTTCTTAAACATAGAGATTTTTTAAATTTGCTTTATAATGTATAAAATTAAGAACTATCCTTCTCCTCTTTGAAAATTTAAAACCACGGTTGACATGGAATGAAAGATTTCTTTAACAAATCTTGAAAGGTGACTGGAAAACTGACTGAACTAGAAAGAGTAGTTGTGTGAGAAAAAAGTTTGTTTGAAAGATAGATAGGATGGAACTTCATCCAACTCAGTTCATCAGAAACAGGGGTGAAAGATAGGTAGGATGGAGTTTCATCCAACACAGTTCATCAGAAACATTGGTGAAAGATAGATAGGATGGAGTTGGTCCATAGAGAGAATATCTTACTATTGCGGTTAATTTATACTCGATCTATTGTCAATCAGGAACCTGTTGTTTCATGTTTTTCTTGTTTAACTTTTATAAAATATATATGCAAAAATTGAATGCTACTAGCGAAAATTCATTTATAAGACTCCAAAAATAAGAAATCTGTACTCTCAACAAATATTTTAAATCTTGACTCCAGGGTCAGTAGTGTATAACTCTTTTGCCGTCAACCTTTGTAATCCTAATCATAGCATATAAGTCTCCCATCAAACAGCAGAAGACGCACCTTTTTGGAAAATGGAAAACTGTAGCTCATTGTCTGCTAAAAGCATACATGGATGGAAAAAAGCTCATTTTTGGAACAAGGAAGAAAAGTCATGAATAAACAAAGTTGATTTTTAGAAAATCCTGTTTCAATTAAATAAAAAAAAATAACCACATAGAATTGGTTCTATTAGATCTGGTGAGAGACAACCATCATTAAGTATAAAAGAGTTGCATGATAAAAATTACAATCAAATAAAAAGTAATAACCTCTAATTAAAGCTTTCTTATGTCCAGGTGTCACTTTCAAAGCAGCAATGCAGTCATTCAGAGACGATCTATAATTTCCTAACCCGAAATAAATTTTTTTTATAAAAAAAATTACATTAGAACAATTCATATTTAAAAAATAAATAATACCAAAAAACTATTTGCAGCAAGAAGTATATAAAACCACTATCGAAATTGCGCTTTGGCTTTTTCAAAAAATTTGGATCACTATTGAATTATAAAAAGCTTTCAATTTTATTAACTGTGAAAACCACCGAATAAATTCCAAAACAAATTGATTCCTTGAGCATGGAATTAAAATTTTTTTAGTTTTTCATATATATTAAAAAAATATCAAATAGAAAATTTTTTATATTAAAATTTCATTTAAAAAATAGAGCTATATGTTTTTCCCAGGTAGCCCCAGACTGGATCGAATCAGCTTTTTAATGTTAAATATATGAAACATTTGTAAAATGACAAAAAATACAACCGATGTGAAAGCTTGCTGCAGCTCTGTTAGTATAGAGAACAGTTTGTAGCATGAGATCCGATGGTTTGCAGTCAAGACCAGCCGTGTAGTTGTCAATCGCCCAGCGATATTTCTTTCTTTCAAAATTTTTATTTCCATCCTCTTTAAAACTTGTGGCATTATCTAAACATTAACATATAATTATATCTTAAAAATTAGTATTGTTGCAACTTTTATGACAAGCTTCATAAAAAATCATAATAAGCAAAACAAACCGTCGTTGGACTGTGATTCGTATTTCAAAACTTGTAATGCTTCCATGGCAGGTGTTAATGGTTTAGTTTCATCAAATTCTGTCATAAAAGCTGGATGCTGTTTCATCTCCTTCAAAAAATAAAATAATGAATACATCCGACTAATCCTAATCTTCTTTAAATTAATTAATTCTTGTTGATTGTAGAAAAAATGTCTTACTTCGGCAATTTCGTCAACACTTTTCCCATCATAATTACAATACTTAGGTTTGTTCTGTGATAATCGAATTCTTTCCTCAATAAACTCTTCCAAATCTGCATCTAATTTTTCAACTAAACTTTCCATCGTAATTAATTCTCGTAAGCAGCGCTGGTATTATCGCTAGTTTAGTTAAACATACACAAAGAACTCAAATTATTTTAAATAATTTTGTATACAATTAATTATAAATATAAATGACAATTAAAATAAAATAAAAAATTTAAAAAAAATATTGTTTTTATAAAATTAATGTTTTTATATAACATTTTTAAAACAAAATTTGTATAATTAAAAGTAAAAAAAATTTTTAGTGTTAAAATATTATTTAAAAAAATTAATATTTTTACTAAATAAAATTTTTTGAAAGTGTACAAATATAGCAACAGAAGCCCAGCCAATTACCTTTCGACTAGCTGCGACACCTTAATAATAAAGGTATATTATTAGGTGATGTGCAGTCTGTAGCGTTCGTGCCTTTGTTATACCATCTCACATTCTTTAGAAAATTGAGGTAAGATTTCTCATTCAAATTTAATTCTTCGCCTATTTCTTGAATACTTTAATCAACCGCAAATTGAATTAGCTGAACAAAATAATTTGTGTTAACATTAACATTTTTTGTGTAAAACGAGTTGTCTGTCAGTTAAACAGTAGTTAACTCTTAATAAAGCAGACGCAAAAAAGACAAACAGTATATCTTGTATTTATATATCGGAATTTTTGAACTTTCGATGACGTGACTAAATAGTCGATTTGAGAGCTTTCGCTCTCCATTTGAGGTCACAAATGCTACACAAGTTTGTGCATGGTTTTACCCACAGTTTTACCTAAACAAGTCTAAAATAAATACTAGAGAAAGCCTATCAAAGATTTTTTTAAATATCATTTTGCAATTGCAGTGCCACCTAACAGTGTTACGCGAAGTTATAACATACATACATACATACATACATACAGACATCGGAAATAATTATGTATGTTGATATATATTTATATATATATATACTAGTGGCTGACCCGGCTTCGTTCGGGTTTTTTTTAATAATACACACACACACACATATATATATATATATATATATATAAATATGTCTATCTGTTGCATTTTCCTATGAAAAGGACATAATTGCACCTCATTGTTTTTCCAAATAACCTTTTTTAAAAATTAAAAAAAAATATTTTAAATAGCCTAGGACCACTTCTCAGACATACCAAATGTACACAAAAAATTTCATAAAAATCTGTTGAGCCGTTTCGGAGGAGTTCAATTTCAAACACTATGACACGAGATTTTTATATATTAAGATATATATATATATATACTTTTCACTATATTTACAACCCGCCTTAAATAAATAGAAATCTTCAGGTATTTGGGACGAGGGCATCATAAAATGCTAAGAGTCATTAAGTATTTGGATTGTTTTCTCTCATAAATTCAATATTCGGTTGATTTTTTTTTACCACTCATGTAGTATACAAATGTGGATTCTTAAAAATTCTAAAGTTATAATAGAATGGTCAAGAAATCCGATAATATAGTTGTTGTTAATTAGAGTTTGTTTATTAAGCTATACTTTACAATGGATTGAGCTCTACTTTTCACTAAATTTATAAATTTTCAAAAGATAATTATTGATGACATTCTTCTGATATAGATCAAGACAATCTCTCCCTCAGGATTAAAACACGAGCCATTGTTTCTGGGTTTAACATATACTTGGCTGTGGCATTTCAAATCATCAAAATTTATTAGAGTTTCAACCAAACTAATTTTGTTTATTGTTAGATAATTCATGGATGAAGTTAAGAACTAAATTTGTTTAAATGTAAACACACACACATACATATATATCACATGTGGTAATATGCTTATATGTATTTATTTTGTATATTTGTTTTTGTTTTTTTATGTTTTATTTTAATCTTTATGGACTGATAAGAAATGTTCAATATAAAAATATGATTTATTCAAATGAACAAATCTTATACGAAACTTATATTAAATAAATAGTAATTTTATTAATTATAATAATAATGAATAGTAATTATAATTAACAATAATAAATAATAATAATAACAGTTACAATATAATGTTTTTACTAATTTGACTGAAAAAAAAGGAATTTGTCACACATTATTTCATTAGTAGAGCTTCCTACATCTGCACTCGTTAGAAGAGAAGCATACCATTTGCATTCATTAATTTCTTTCTTTCATTTTCATTGAATCTATCAACTATATCTGTTTGCTGACTGTGCTTGAATTGCTAGCTTGCTGAACAGCTCGATGATATTTAAAAACTCTGTAATGTATTCATGTTTCTTTTTTTATGCAAACATCTGTAAATGTTTTATGATAATAAATCAAAATAATTTTCTTTATTTAGTAAATTTTTATGTAACAACAAGTATTATTACTTTTTAAAGATATTTCTTAAATTTTTTATAGCATTCATTAGCAAACCGAACAATGTCTTTGCAAGAGGATTATCAGGGAAACGGTAATGAAAGTTTCTGGGAGATTGACAGTTACAAGAGAACAGTAAGAAGAACAGAAGAAGGTTTTCAAATGTGCAATGAAATGATGAAGATGTTCCGAGAAAGGTCGGACATCGAAAAGGAATATGCCAAAAAGTTGAAAGCCTGGTCAAGAAAGTGGAACGAATTTTTCGAAAAAGGTAAAATAATTATTTCAAACAAAAAAGCTCTTAAAACTTACAACTCATCGGTTCATTAAGTCATATAACTAAACAATCTTTCTTTTTTTCTTGTGTTCATTTGAGGTTTTTGACGTTTTGTACAGCGCTCTTGTGATGACTATTTCATTGTACTGCACTGTATAAATTATCCATGTTATTATTATAATTCTTTTAAAAAAAAATAAATTATTTGATTTCAAAACATTTAAAAGTTTTTTTTATTGAACTGTAATAAACACTGATAGAAGAATAAGTATTTAAAACAGTGATTCAGAAAATAGTTTTTAAAATAATGCGGCCCATTAACAGCTTTTAAAGTCGAAGAGTTTTTTTTCCTTTTTATGTGTTTGACACGAGTTTTGAAAATAAATGAAGGAATTAAGTTTTAGAACAAATAGATTATTTTAATATTTTCACCATTTTTATTATATAAAAAAGGTCTAATTGTGTTTTAGTGTTGTAACATATATTAATAGAGTATTATATAGTTGTATAAATGATTAAATACTATGATCAAAGGATACGAATATGGAGTATTATCTAGTTGTATAAATTAATAAATACTATGATCAAAGGATACGAATATGGAGTATTATCTAGTTGTATAAATGAATAAATACTATGATCAAAGGATACGAATATGGAGTATTATATAGTTGTATAAATTAATAAATACTATGATCAAAGGATACGAATATGGCACAACGAAAGCAGTTCTCAAAGGTTCTCTTGAAGAAGCAGACAAAATTGCCAACGTTCATTTGACGATTAAAGATCGGCTGCTGAATGAAGTTGAAGTAGAAGTGAAAGAATGGAAAAATGAAAATTACAAGAAACAAATTATGGGAGTTTGTAAAGAAGCTAAGCTTTTTGAAGAAGATTTTAAAAGGGTTTGCATTTCAAATATTTCTTTTTGTATTCTTTTAAAATGGTTTGCATTTCAAATATTTCTTTTTGTATTTTTTTAAAATGGTTTGATTAGTTGATTACTTTCTAAATAATCAATTCAAGGCTCAGAAACCGTGGAGCAAAAGACTGGAGAAAGTTATTAAATGTAAGAAAGATTACCACACAGCATGTAAATTAGAAAAAAGTGCAGTAAACCAAGAAAGCAATGCAAAGAACAGTTCAGACGTGTCTCTCGAACAGGTTAGCCACATGCTGACAAGTCGTTGCAATTTTTTTTTATACGAATATGTACATATATACGATTAATCAATAATGTGTTTTGTTTTTCTCTTAAATTTTCATCTTCACGAATTGTTATAGTTGAGAAAGTTTCAAGAGAGAGTAGACAAATTAAAGAAAGAAGTGGTTTCAACTCGTGAAAAATATCAACAGTCGCTGATCGAGTTGAACGCTTACAACAGCCGTTATGTCGAAGATATGATTGAAGTGTTTCAGAAAACCCAAGATTTTGAAGAAAAACGGCTCAATTTTATGAAAAATATTTTACTCAAGATGCATGGATGCATAGACATTACAAAATATTCAATGTTTGTTTTTTTTAAATATTATTTGAAATATATAATTATTGAAATCTACTTATTTTGTTTTATAATTAAAAAAATTTGTTAATTTCACAGAATACCAACAATTTACGGTTCAATGTTTGAAATGATAAGCGTCCTTGACCCTAAAAAAGATCTCGTCTGGTGGTCTGAAAATCACGGTACCGGGATGAATATGTCACCACCCGCTTATGAAGTTAGACTCCAGATGACATTTTCGTGCAATTAAACAATGATTTATTTCTTAAATGTGCTTATGTTTATTGAACATTAATTATTTCAGGAATATGTTACTGAATTTCACAGTATTTCAAATAAAGAAAAAGGTCTGAAAGAAGTAGATGGAGGAATTCTTTTAACTCTTGTTCAAAAAAGTGATCAAGATAAAGCTGCAGCCGCAACAAATGCACAAATTTCAAGCAGCAAGTAAAGAAAACTGTTTTATTGAATACTTTTTGACTATAGATTTCTTAATTCAGTTTTAAAATAAATTTTTGTAAACTAGCTCCAGTTCTCCATCCAAGACTAGACTGAACAGCATCCCGGAAGATGACGGCGTTTCCAACTCTTCCAGTTTAACAAGGAACGGTTGTGAACCATCACTTGAGAACGGAGGAGCCAAGAGAATGAATGAATTAAAAATGGTGAAAGGTGTAAAAGTGAGAGCTCTCTACGACTACGAAGGCCAAGAGAAAGACGAACTGTCATTCTGTGCTGGTCGGTAATGTAGTTTAAATTAAAAAAAATTAAAACGATTTATTTAATCTATTAATTAAAAGTTATCAAATTAGAAATTCAATAAAGAAATAAATAATAATAAACCGTTTCATTTTATAAAATCAAATCTAACTTCACAGGCGACATCTTCTTGAAACTACGAGACAAAGATGAACAAGGTTGGTGTACCGGATGCAAAGATGGAAGAGTGGGTTTGTTTCCGTACAGTTACGTTCAAGGCATGGAAAACACTTCACTGTGATTTTTTTATTCAAATTCCATTAAAAAAAATGAAATATTTTTTCGTTTGAGTCTCGTTTTGTAATTAATTTTTTATTTCATTAATAATCTCTAAGACTCTATTGGTTGGTTTAATCGCATTCATTTTCAAGTTGTTCGGCTTCAATCTCACAGCAATCTTTTCGTATAATCATTTCTGTGAATATTTTAAAATTTCACAAAAAACCATCACGATTGATTTTTGCACGATGATTACATGCTATATATATATATGTAGATTCACAAATTTCAGGAAACCACAACCACCACCACTAAGCATATCATAAAGCTAAGAACAATCTTTGTCAATTTGTTTTCAAATATCACTGAATCTTTGTATTTGTTGACATGTTTTGTCTTGTTTATCAGAAGAACTAGTCCTTTTTTTTATTTGATTAGAGAAATTAAAGTGATTTCGTTGAGAAAGAAATCAGAATTTTCTTTGTTGTGATTAAAATATGTTGTTTTATTTTTGTTCAAATTATTCTTTTTATTTTGTTTCTTATAAAAAAAATCTGAGTTGTTTCAATTTTTAGATACATTTACTCAACAAATCTATTTACTATAAAATACAAATTATATCATTTTTAGGTTTGCAAATCAACACAAATTATGTATTATCTAACAGGTAATCAATCAAATCACATTTACACAAATCCAGTTTTTCACAACAAAATTAAAACTCTTTTGTCACCACGGTAACCCCATGGGTTGTGGGTTTTGAAGGTACGACATTACCACGGCAGATATGGATAGCCTGAAAAATAAAACAAGATTTATATGTAATGATTCATAAAATAAGAAAATTGATACTTAGACAAATTAATTCACGACGATTTTATTCAGACTAATAGCAAGCGTTGGCGGTATAAAGGTGAGGCATTCGCCTATGGGCCTGAGAGTCAGCGGTTCAAATCCCGCCAGTGTCACCACCAATCTGCAATGGGTGTGGGTAGGCGCCTATAAATGGCTGCATCTGGTTCATCTGTAAAAATGGTCCCATAAGCATTGATAGAGTGATTCATTGCTTAGAACTCTAATGACTAAATGCAATGGTAAAATAAACATTATCAAACTTTTTTTAACAAGAAATTAATTATGAAACTTAAAATTAAAAAAATTCAGAAAATAAATGATTAATGACATAAAACTGCTTAGCATTTGTTTTGCATCTTCAGATGATCGGGTGTTGGCAAAAGATATGAAAGCACAATACACAGCAGCCCAGGCACACCATTTCATCTGTAATTAAAATGTATTATATCATTACATTCCTTTTAAAAATAAAAAAATATTACTGTAAACCTAAGGAATAGTCAAAACAAAACTGTCTGAAATATTATTATAACGATAAGTCTATTATTTTAGGCATCTCACTTTGAATAACCATAGTACATACAGTCAATAGTAATGTAAAAAAAATTCTACATTGCCTTTTTTACTGAAGCATAAAGGCAACGATGCAGATGTATCTTTAAGCCTCGCCGAAAAACAGTTAGTCACACCAAAGTTGTCAGAGAAGAAAAAATGCTCTTTAAATATGGACCACAACAAAAAAAAGCAAAAAAAAAATAGCCGCGACCATTTTCTTATTATACACAGACGTTTTGCAATAAAACATACCTTCATCATAAGGCCACACATGCTAAACGCCATCCCCAAGAGATTCATGTAATCAGGCGTGGGATCATCTGACGGAGTGCCACTTGGTGGTGGTTTATATCTGAAAACATAAATAATATTTTTTAATGAAATCTTAGTTTCCCGTAGACTTCTGAGTGATATATAAATATAAACTATAATTCTAAAGTTAAAGTCTTATTTATATTATTACAATAACTAATTTATAAACCTAAACTGGCCTAAAAACAAAAATGACCTACTAACTAAAACTAAACAGTTAATAGTTAATTACAGAACCTAAAACACAAAGCACTTAAATTTTTGAATTTGGCAATTTTATTGATGCCATTCATTTATTAAAACATAGTATAAACAATTTTCCATTTTACTTTGACGGATTGAGGTGGTTAGGGAAAGGTTCGTAACGGGACGACTGTAGGCCAAACCCATCAAAGTAAATGATTATCAACCATTTTTACAAATTAAAAACAAAATAGATCTTAGAAAATCCTCAAGAATAAATAAATAGAACCGATGATCATAAAGAAGAAGTCTATATTTTAGCTTGGATGGATGACGGGAACTGAGTTTAATTTGACTTTCAAGATTTTTCCACAAGCAAAAAAAGAACGGTGGCTAAGTTATATTTATTATTAAGTAATTTAATAGTGGTCATTTAAAAACCAACAGGTAAAAAGGTGATAATAAGTAACGTAAGTTAGTTACCTGTGAACCTTTTGAGGTCTTCTTGGATCGGAACTGTTATTTGCAGACATTTTGCACAAATTAATTCAAAACGAAATTCAATAATTCAATATTTGTTTCTTGTTGTTTTCTCAGGCTTTCATCAATCAGCAACCGAACCGAAGAACCATTATGATCACAACTTCCGGTAAAAACAAAGAGCAGATAAGCTGTGGTTATTTTACGATTTGTAATAAAATTTATTTTTAATTTTAATTTATAAAGGATTCTTTACTGTAAAACGTTCAAAAACGCTCGGCTACAAATTGACTGAAAAGGAAGGTTTTCAGTCCATGATGGAAAGAAATGAGAGACAAAGAGGTAGCCAGGTAAGATGGAAGCGAATTCCAGAGAAAGAAAAAAAGCATTTGAAAAAAAGAGTGCTTAACAAGTAGATAAGTAATTAACAGTAGAAGATCTTTAACCTTTACTGTAAGTAAAATCCTTTAAATAAGGCCGCGAGTGTCAAAGTCAACACTCGAACGAAACTAACAAGGTAAAGATTAGAAATGCACTTTTTTTTCAGAACTTGTGTACGTAAAATAAAGCCAATAAACCAGTCAAGAATATACGATAAGTAAACATAATAAAATAAAATAAATAAAACACTTGAATACTAACTCACAGCTGCACAAAGAAACATTTTAAACCAAAATCTTTAGTAACATCAATAATTACAATTTCTTCAGTAATCACTACAGTAATAAAACTTGCTACAGCTATGAAAAGTTAGACAATAAAGAACAATTTCAGAAAAAGAACAGATAAATTGTGAAACACATTCAAGCAATATTAAGAACATTTTTTTGTAATTCAAAAAGCTTTCAAATGTTTTCATTTATTTAATCCATGTCGTTTTTTCCCCATCAAACAATTTTTCATAGTTCTGGAATCGAATGATCCATCTTCTTCTTCACAAGACTCCATCCGATGCTGTTCATCAATGAACGAATGACATTAGAAATTATTGTAAAAACAAAAATTTTATTTATTAAAAGTAATAAATCATAGTGCAGTAACCTTTTTATAATATGTTCACAAAAACTAAATTCATAATTAATGTAAAAACAAAAACTAAATTTGTAATATTTTATTTATTAAAGGTATTAAATCATAATTTTGTAACCTTTTCATAATATGGTCATAAATAAACGAAGGTATGATGGTAATCGTAACGGTTCTTCCGCATTTCTCAAATATTTCTTTTATTTCCTTTTCCTGTTTTTTAATTAAATATTTTAACTCAAACACGACAACAAATAAATTACATTAAATTAGAATAATCAAACCTTCAAGCCAACAACATTCTGTCCTTCAACTTCGACCATATGATGCTCAGTCAAAACTCCATTACGGGCGGCAGAAGAATCTTTGACAATCGACGTTATTTTGTTCTCCTTAAAAACAAATCCAACAGTTCCAATGCTATCCTTCTGTAGTGTGATGGTCCTTTCAAAAGGTCTGGAAAATATATAAATAAAACAAATATATATATAAAAATAAATTCATTCACATAATAGGCGTGAATTGTCTTTTCTATTCACACTGTACAACCTGTCTCTCACAGCAAGCGTTATTTTTTGAGGAAGAGCTTTCTTGAAAAACTTTGTAGCTTTATCGCTGTCCCAGCCGGCCACTGTTTCATCGTTGATTTGTAAAATTTGATCTCCAAATCTCAATCCCGCCAACGATGCAGGCGAACCTTTGGCAACGAAAGATACAAACACTCCCTGAAAAATACAAACAAATGAATAAATGAATGAACGAACGAATGAATGAATTAACGAACAGTAATAATACTAATGAAACCGTTACAGAAATAATGCAGATGCAAACCTTGTTTACAGATTGTACTTTGAGTCCGATTTTGCCTTCCTGGTCTTTGCAAAGAACAACATGTCTGATTCCCTGTTTTATATCAGCTCTCATCAGACCAAGACTATTTCCTGTTACTGGAGCAACCTGCATTTGTCCAGCTGGAGTTGTTCTGCAGGCAACCTAATTTATAAAATATAGAAATCAAATAACAAATAGCTTGTTATGTTTTTAGAACAAAATCTTTATTTTTCCAAACAATATTTTAATAATGATGACTTAAAAGTCATGAATACTTCATAATCTAGTACAATTCAGATATCTTAAATATAATGTATTAAAAAAATGTTGATTTCAAATATATGAAACAAGTAGACTAAGTAGAGGAGTACCAGCTTCTAGATCTAGAACACAAATTAAAGCTAGACATAGAAGTTCCATCAAAGATAAAGAGACAAAATAAAATAAATGCTATTCATTTTGTTCAATTATTTACTTTGATATAAACCAAATAATTAAATAACAACAAATAACCAATAAATATCTAACCTGGCCAGCATTAGGGATAGCTAACTGATTCTGTTGTTGAATCATTTCAGGAGTTATATTGAGTCCCATATACTCCATCAAAGAAGGATACAATCCACTGGAATCAGCTGAGTAACCAACAGCAGAAAAACCTTCAACTCCAGCATTACTATAACTCATAGTTAAAGGTGCTGCTGCTATAACTCCTTGATTTTGGAGTTGCAATTGCTGCTGTTGCTAATTAAAGTAATTAAACATAAAAAATTACCAATAAAGCAAAAATAAAAAACTAAGAATCTTGAAGCTCAATAAACAACAAAAAACCTGTAAAATATGGTCAACTTTCATGTCTTCTAAAGAAGGATAGAGGCTCATCGTGATAAGTTTCGTTTTTAATAATAAATAATCAAAATTCCAACAAGATAGACAATCGGAACTACTGATACTGCCACTTTACTTAAATACGAATAAAATTTGACTTTATTTAGTCAAATTATAAAGCTTTTGACTTTACTGAGAACAAATAGAATACAAATAGGATACAACCAAACCCAGGTATTAACGTATTTATTAACGAATATAAACTACAATACGGCCTACAATTAGACAATCAGCAGTCACAAGTCACAGCACAATGAGTAAGCCAAGCCAAGTACGCAACAATTAATAATGCAACAACACGATCAAGACTACAAAACGAACTTCAAAAATATTCTTAGATTAAATTTTTAGCTAATAATTTAATAACTAATTAAAACTTTTTAAGCCCTGACATTCTTATATGCAGACGCTATTTCACTTAAATTAACAATAATTTTTTATAAAACCTTATAAACATAATGTTTTTAAATATGATTGGAATTTGATGAAGGTTAAAACCTAGGTTAACTTTTTAAATTTAATAATTCGACAATAGGTTGTGGTGTTATTCTTACTGGAGATGTTAAAAGTGGTGCATAGCAAGTTTATCTCGAAATGAAACTAACTTTTTGTTTATTACGTAACGCTAGTAAGGCCGTAGATTACTATGGGAGGTATCACCCTAGCGTGTTATCTATCCAGCAGTTCATTGATTTTGGTTAGTTAGTTGATCAGTTAGTAATAGTTAGCTAGTGTTTAACAAGTTGGGTTTTTTATTTTTGTTGGTGCTTTGTCTTGTTACTTGTGGTCAGAGATGTAGTCATGACTTTTTTTTTTGCAAGATCATGGTTTTTGAGGTCAAGACTTTCTCCAAGGCCATGATTAAGAGTTAAGACTAAGACAGACTTTTACCTCCAAGACTATAAAAGACACTAACTCACTAACACTAAGACTGACTAAGAGTGACTAAGACCTAAAACTTTTTCTTCACGACTACAATCAAAACTTTTTTTTGAAACCATGAAAAAATTAGAATTTTTGCCTTACAACAAATGTTTTTGAAAAAAAAAACCATCATGCATTTATGCTTTTATGTCTTAGTATTTATAAATATTTTAAAAGTGTTAATACTTTGTGTTTTTTTTACCTAAAAAGGTCTTGAAACTTAGCAAGACTTTTAGTCCAAGATTGTGCAAGACTCTTGTTTTGTTTTAGATAAAATAAAATAAATAAAATAAAATAAAATAAATTGAGTCCAAGACCGAGACCAAGTTGAAGACCAAGATTATATTTTTTGTACTTGAGGAATACACCACTGTTTGTGGTATACTGTAATTTTATGTAATGTGTCTTATTATGGGTCTCATTTTCTAAATCATTCAGTTAACCAATGTTTGCATTGTCGTATTAGGTCTTTTTTTTAACTTTAAAGTTTTTGAAAAATGTCTTTTGTTTAATAAAATGATTTATTTAGAAATTGTTGTCAAACAATTTGCCATAACCTGTAACTGTTTGATTAATCATTTGAAGGAAGAAAGAATAACTCGGCAAAGAGTTCGTTTTTATTTCTGAGAAAAGAAATTCCGGTAAGGCTAGCTAACATTATGAAAGAAATTCAATTGCTGCCTGAACAACTTCTGGAAACTGATGCAGTTAAAACCGTGAGAGGATGGTAAAAAACAATGTTTTTATCAATTTAAGTACACGGTAAGCTTAGATAGAAGAAATTGAAGTAATGACATTTTCTAGGTACGAAAAGAGCTTCGAAGAAATTTTAGAATTTGAAGAAGTTGATCCTAATAACGACAAGACCTTAAAAAAGTAAAATAATATTGATAAATTTGTGTTTCTATATATATATACGCAACTATTTTCTTTTTCTGTAATAATTATGATAACGATACATTGTCCTAAGTATTTTTAATAATTTAAAGCTAAAATTTTATTTAGATTCTTAGAGTCTTTGGACACGATTAGGAACCGTCATCTCTCCGTTGTTGAAACAATGGCAGAAGGAGTGGTGAGAATGAAAGACAGTGTAGAGGATAAAGAATTGAAAAGAATGGATGAAAGAATTCATTACTTTTTAGACAGATTCTATCTTAGTCGTATAAGCATCAGGCTGATCATTCATCAACATTGTAATTAAGTCTCTTTTTATATGCTTTTATTAACTTTCACTTGTCCAGATGTCCATGGGATGTCTGCAAACGTTTTAAAGTTTTCTTTTTTATTTTTTGCTTTTATTTTATTGATTTATATATTCAATATTTTTATTTAGTGCTTTTGTTTGGTAACAAAAATGCCGAAAGCAATTCAAGTTTTGTTGGTTGTTTCGATCCAGATTGTGATGTTTTAGCAGTAGCAAAAGGTTTAAATTTTGTTTATTGATAAGAATTTTGCTTATGATTAAATGATTAAGTTATAAGATATTTTTTTTTATTTTCTAAATGTGTTTTTGTTTTCAAAATTATTTAGATGCATACGAAAATGCTAGATTTTTGTGTGAACAGTACTATTCTGTTGCTCCCGAATGCAATTTCTCCAGTAGCAAGCGTGAGTTTGTTAATTTTCATTGCTTAAAGATTTATTTTGATTTTATGATGACCGATCTCTTTTAAAATAAGCTTTCGATAAGGATTCTGAGGATGACAGAGTTTTAATGACATATGTTCCTGTTCATCTATATTACATACTTTTTGAACTCTTCAAGGTAAATTATGTTTGTTAGTTATTTTGAACAATTTAGTTTAAATTAGTTGTTTAAATTTAATATGCATTTTAAATTGTCCGTAGAACTCATTGAGGGCAGTTGTTGAATTCGGTCAAGAAAAGTCAGATAAGCTTCCTCCACTTAATCTTCTTGTCTGCAAAGGGAGAGAGGATGTATCTATAAGGGTTTGTTGTTGTTATTATTGAATAGTTATATAAAGAGATGAATTGTTAAATTAATCCTCCTTTCAGCTTGGGGATCAAGGAGGTGGTGTACCAAGAATGGATTTGGAAAAGGTTTTCAACTATTTGTACTCTACTGCCACTCCACCACCATCAAGTAACTTGTCGGGCAACAATGCTCCTTTGGTTCGTAATTTCATCAAGTTTGTGTCAGATTAGTTTATAATTCATATCCAATATTGACCATATGTTTTAAAAAATTGTAATAGGCAGGATATGGTTACGGGCTTCCTCTAGCTAGACTTTATGCTAAATATTTTAATGGAGACCTTGTTTTAAATTCTGTGGATGGATTTGGAACTGATGCTCTAGTCTATTTGAAGGTTGAAAAAAATACCATTTTAGTTATGCTTTCATCTTTTAGTGCTGTTTTTCTACTGTACTTTGGATTTAGTGTTAAGAAAGTTATTTTATGTTACTCAGGTATTGCCAAAAGAAGCTAGTGAGTTGCTGCCTATATACAATAAAACCTCGTCTTTGAAGTACACTGAACACGTTAGAGCAAAAGATTGGAGTGAACCACATTACAGAGATTATTAGGAGGCTATGGCGATGTCAACTTATTCGGGGACACTGCGTTTAAATGCCTGATTTTCTGCTGGGTCGGGGTGGTTCTTTTTTGGCTTTGCTTTATACGGTTTTCTAAAAAGAAATTGCTCATTTTATTTAGCCATGAGTTAATACCAGCGGGAAGTTAATAAAAAAAAATTGAGTGTTTTTGGTAACGTGTTGATGTTGATTAAATATTTACAAACCGCGACCGGCGATGGAACGGAATAACTTAGCTTCTCCGTAGCGCCGTAGCGCTTATTGCGTGTGGTTGTTATGTCGATTTTAGGAAAAAAGCAATTGATTTTGAACGCACCACCATGAATAGTTGCATCGGAGCCCTAGGTTTCGGCGAACCTGTGCTTAACGACATCGAGCAAGCAATTCGCGACTGTTCAATACTGCGTCTCCAGACACTTCTTTCAGAAAACCGTCCGTCGAAATCACTGATTAACTGCCGAAATCTTCTCCATCAGGCAGCTTGGCTAGGGCACACAGGTTGTGTCCAACTTCTGCTGGAGTACGGTATAGAACCAGACAAACCTCACACTACAAATGGTTGCACAGCTCTACATCTGGCGCATTTTTGTACTATCGAAGACAGAGATTGTTTCAAGACAATTCATATATTAGTAGAAGCAGGGGCAAATATTAATAGCCCTGGTGGTAGAAGATGTGGAAAGGTTCCGCTGAGACATGCCATTCAACACCAAAGGAAGGATTCAGTTGAAGCATTACTGGCAGAAGGTTCTCAAATTGACGTTTCATCCATGCTACTTGCGATGGACATTGGAAACTTTTCTATTCTCGAAATGCTGATCTTGCACGGAGGAAACTGTGGACCAAAATTAGAATCTAACAAATTTTGGGGAGAGGTTTTACAGAAGTGAATATAACATTTTTCACTTATTTCATCTTATGAAAATGTATAACAGTTCCTTTATTCAACTGTTTCCTCCATCAACGAATGTTTTTATTTCAGGTTTATCTATCTTCCCCCGAAATCTCAGGAGGCCTTTCGGGCAATGTTGCGACTGATTATAAGAGCAACAGTTACCAGTCCTGTAAAATCTAAAGAGGATCTTCAGATTTCCACATCAGAAAATCAAGATGGAGTAGCCTCAGGTTGTATTTCGTCTGCATCAGCTGAAAGTTCAAAAGCAGACTACGAGGTTAGAAGGTTATTAAAGAATCCCGACCATAAGCAATTGGCTGTGAGCCTTTTAGATGGCTTGCTGAGAAATGGGTTTAAGCTGACCAGGAGTCTTGCTGTACTGGCAGTGAGAAATGGCTTTGACAGAACATCTTTAAAGTTTTACTTGACGTGTCCCCCTTCTCTAAGGGATAGTTGCGTCTGTGTCATCCGGCATCACTTGGCAATTCGCGAAGGAAACATTTACTCTGGATTGAAACAGGTTGAATTGCCACCTGCTCTGAATAATCTCATTTTGCTTAGCGACTTATTCTGAGGATGGTGCGTGCAGCTTGTTTAAGCAGATGATTTGCATTCATGTAGTACTTACTGCTTTCCATTTCACGTTCAATTTGTTTCAAATGTATTTACAGTAAATACTTTTATAATATCTCTTTATCTGCTTGTAAATAATTGTCTAATTTTGTGCTAATCAATACAAAAACAACCTTTCAGAAGTTTTAATTTTTACATTTCAAGACACAGTGTTGCATTATAAAAATGTTTACCTCAAACTAAAAATAAAAAGGTACGTATATTATAATAATTATTATAAACTCAATACAAATGCTTAAAATTAAAATTTCCAGGCATGACATGTAAGTGAGCAGTCTTTAGTAACGTTCAATCGCTCGATATCTTTACATCGTCAGCTCCTGAAAAGATTTGAAATTATGTTTTTATTGATTTCTTCCATAAATTCAATGCATCCAAAACAAGGTCACCATTGTAACAGTGACGTTAATAAGTACGAACCATTATCGCATTTACGATGTCATTTTGATTGTTCTTCAGTGCCCGTACGGCTTTCCTCCTTGTCACTCCGGCTTGTGACATCACCAACTCGATATCTTTCCATTCTACTCCTGTTTCATCCACCTAGAAGTTATTAGTAATACTAATCAATAACTGTGAACAGCGTAACTCCCTTAAGCAAGGAGTTCATTCGCATTGCTTAAAGGGTAGGCGCCTATAAATGGCTGCCTCTGCAAATGCCCTTTCTCGCCTTTGAGCAAGACTTAAGTCTTGGAAAAGGCGTTGTAAAAGAAAAATGAAAAAAAAAATGAATCAATAAATAATTTATTAAAATTGAACTCGTACAGAAACGAAATAAGTTAGAGTGGAGTTCAGCTTATGAAGTATCAAATTATCTTCATAAATAAAAAGAAGAGTTCAAAGCATGACTGGATTTCTGAATATTATAAAGTTGAATATAATGAAAATCTCTTTAGAATGAAGTGATTTGCATATGCAAATTTCATATTTTCTTCATTTAGAAAAGTTTTAAGTGAAACTTAGGAAATGCAGTATGCTTATGAAGAAGTGAAATACTATTACAAAGTAGATTCCATCATCCGCAACCTAAGGGGCTATTAAAACTCAGCAATCTCAGAACGTGTCCCATTGTCTTCATCAGGAGCTGTCAGACTTGGAAAACACTGAGTTGGTGGTTGCTTCTTGCCAAAAGGAGATAATGCAATATTTCTTCAAAATCACATTGATAAGGTTGTTGTTGATTTTTTATTGTTGTTTTGCATTGAATTAATTATACAATTTTTAGTAGAAAGACATTTTCTATGCAGACTAAGCACGGGAGAAGCAAAGCACTCGTTTGTTTTGTGCACACAGAATTACGGTATCAAACAAAACAACAAAAACAAAAAACTAGTTTTCATGAATAATGTAGCTTGATTATAACCAAAGTCAACTGGGTTATGAATTAACTTGCCCTTTACATCATCTTGTAAAATGAAAATGATCGAGAACAACCTACTGAATGTATATCAAATTAATTTTTTTCTTGTTAGTATTTTCATGTACAAATATGACAACCATATGTTACCGTCGTCATTTGATAACCTTTTCACAAAATCGTCTCATGTACATTCTCATGATGTGCGTTCTTTGCATTGCTTTCGGTCCGATTTTGCTCGAACAACTCTCAAAACATTCTCCATAAAGTGTTATGGTCCGCGGTTGTATTCAAGTATTCCAATAACAATATCCTCATTGAAAAGCATTTCGCTATTTAAAAAATCGTTGAAATCTTACATATTACAGCTAGATTCATAATTTCAATATCTATATACTTATGTTAACTTCGATACAGATATGTTAACTTATATATACTTATGTTTACTCCTATACACTTATGTTAACTTTTATTTCTCTGTCTCGGTTCGTATCTAAATTTTCGTTTATAGGTCGTCCAGTTAGCGGGAAGTAATTCCCTTTGGATGAACCTTTTGAGCACTTGATTTTTTTTCCTTATTTATAACTTCACTGTTGTTTTCTTTCGTGCTCAATAAATGTTCAAAAAAAAAAAAAAAAAAAAAAAAATTAATGACTTAATAAATAAATATGTCATTAAATATACCTCTTCTTCATCATCATATTCTTCTTGTGTTGTTTCCTGGATAGACTTCGAAGTTGTGTCCAATGTTTGCATCTGCTCTACTGGAGCCTTGAACTTTTCTGCAGCAGCCATCTGAGCTTGCTGGCTTATATCTTCAATCTGAAATTATTATCGTAATACGATATCAGAAAAAACCTCTCTTGCAAACTAGAAATGTCTTCCAGGAATCTATCCCAGTCTAAACACTGCAACATCATACTGTCCATGGCATGAGCTCTTATCCACAATAATAACAACAAACTTTAGTGAGTGGCTGCACAACGATGGCCTTATTTTAGGATATCACATCTACTCTACAAAAAAAAAACAAAAGTTATTTACTTTAGCTTCTCCGAAGATGATGTACGTCTCAGACGATGGATTTTTGTAGATGTCGGGCGAGTCGATAATGAAAAGGATGTTTTTGGCTTTTCGAATGGTGACTCGATAAATTCCGTGTATCGGTTTCAGACCTGAAATTGGTGATAATAATAATAATAATAATAAGCTGTGTTTTTTTAATAATAGTCCTTTACACCAGGTGTTTTAAGACTTTAATGGCTGTATGTAGGAAGAACTTAAGTACTTCCTGTTGTGGATCAGAATTTGATCCTTTTTACTTTTCCCTCCTCCTTTCTCCAGGCTTGGGACTGGCTCGCAGTTAGTGAGGCGGAGTTCAATAAGCTGTGTTGCTGCAGCTGGCTTTAAATGCTAGCGTACGATAGCACGAAGCTTTTTTGTATGACTTACCGAGTTTTGACAGAACCTTTCTCGATTTCTTTTCACTCCTGCTTTGTTTGGAAGACGTTGTCGTCTTGACTTTCTCAAAGTGAGGAGGTGCTGACTCGCAATGCTGAATTAATTCAATCAAAGTAATAAAAAGCTCAAAGTTATCGTGAATACATAAAAAACAAATATTTCAGTGGAAGATGAGTTTGTTTTCGTAGACCATAAAAACAAAATATTACTCACCTGCTTGCCGTCATCGTTTTCGCTGTCCGAGATATTCGGGGTTGCAACGGACTTTTTAATGTGATTTTCTTCGATTTTAAGCTCGTGTGATGTCTTATTATATTTGTTTTTGATATTTTTGGATTTTTTAGACTTTACTGGAGTTTCTGTTTCGTTATTAACAATCACTTCTTGTTTTGTAGCAGGATTTTCAGGTGACAATTTAGATTCAAGAACTTTTTTTTCTGAAGAAGAAACAACATTCAAAGCGTCTTTCCTTTTTTTGTTCTTCTGTTTTTTCCCGGACACGTTTTTGCCTTCGGAAGCCAAAGTTGGGTCAGAGAAAACTGTTTCATTTGCCCTTACAATGCCTGTGAGATTTTCACTTTCGGTCAACTTTTGCAACTGAGAATGCTGATTTTCACCAACTCTTTTTTTTACTCCGTTTTCGCTTATCTCATCTTCAAAGACTTTTTGAGCATTAGATACTATTCCGTCGTAAGATTTTTCTGTTCCCAATGATTCTTTTGTCTCCATTTTTTCATTCACTGCATCAATATTACTTGAATTTAATAAATTTTTGGCATTCAAAGCAACTCTTGCTTCTTTCTGCTGAAATTTCAATAGTTTGGTTTCTTCAATCACTTTTTCATTATTTTCTTGATGTGTATTTGGCAGATGTTCTTTAGAGCTTGTTTCACACACAATTTCTTTTTTGTCTTCAATTTTTTCAACTTCAGATATCATATTTCCATCACCTTCAATCTTCCTAGTTTCTGGTACTAATTCTCTTTGGCCCTCAGCATTGTTAGCTTCTGATATCACCTCTTTTGTAGCTTGAACATTTTTAACTTCTGGGATCATTTCTTTGCCTGTTTCATTTTTATTTATAACTTCTCTGTCATCTTTGATCTTTTCCATCTCAGGTACCACTTCTCTGTCATTTTCTGTATCTCCTGATATTGTAATAATTTCTGGAAATAAAACAAAATCTTTTTGACTGAGAATCACATCGCCTTTGCTTACTCCCAAACGGCCATCTTTAGAGTCTGGCGCTTTTACTACATCGTTGGGCAAACTATCTTTCTTTTGACCTTCATTGACTTTCTTAACTGACAAATCATTGCTTTCTGTTTTTGTTAATTTGCCTTCCCTGTCTTTACAATCTGTTTCCTGTAATTTTATTTCATCTAAACGATCTGATGCCTTTAGAGGAACATCATCACTACAACTTGATTTCTTTAGTTGTTTTTGTTTCCCTTTCTCTACTGGAAGTACTTCTTTGATTTGACCCTCTACTTCTTTGGCTGGAAAATCTTTACAATCTAACGCATTCGTTTTTTTCTTGTTTACTGGTTTTGTTTTTACATTTTTATTTTCCGATGACTTTTCTCCTTTTGAATTCTTAATTGAAACATTTTTATTCTCTGACGTCTGTAATGCTTCTTCCTCTTTCACCTCTGCACACTTTGAGAATGAAAGATTTTCTTCCTTGACTTCTTTAGTGGAAATGTCTTTAAATTCTGATAACTTAATTGAACCTTCCTCAACTTTCTCTACTTGCACATCATTCCACACTGATAGCTGTAATTCCTCTTTTGCTATCTCAGCTGAAACATTTTTAAACTCTGATGGATATGATGGTTCCTCATTTGCTTTCTGAACAAAAACATCTTTACACTCAGAAGACTTTATGACTTCCTTCTTGGCTTTCTTAGCTGACTGACCTTTTTTCACTGATGGCTGCATTGGTTCCTCTTTTTCCTTCTTGACTGAAACATCTTTACACTCTGATAGCTGTAATGGTTCTTCTTTCGCTTTCTTAACTAAAATATCTGTACTCTCTGATGGTGACTGTAATGGTTCTTTTTTTACATTTTTGAATAAAACAGCTTTACACTCTGATGGCTGTGATTTGCCCTCATTTGCTTCCTTGATTGAAGCATCTTTACATACTGATGGTTGTAATTTTTCTTCATTAACCTTCTTAACTGACAAATCATTACATTCTGTTGGTGGTAATTTGCTCTCTACAGCTTTTAATGGAAGATCTTTACATTCTAATTTTTCTTCTTTTACCTTTTTGACCAAAAGATCTTTACACTCAGAAGACTGTACTACTTCCTTATTGGCTTTCTTAGCTGACTCACCTTTTTTCACTGCTGGCTTTGGTTCCTCTTTTACCTTCTTGACTGAAACATCTTTACCCTCAGATAACCCTAAAGGCTCCACATTTTCTTTCACAACTAAAACATCTGTACTTTCAGAAGACTGTACTGGTTCCTTCTTGGCTTTCTTCACTGACTCAGCTTTTTTCACTGATGGCTGCATTGGTTCCTCTTTTACCTTCTTGACTGAAACATCTTTAAACTCTGATTGCTGTAATGGTTCCTTTTTTACCTTCTTGACTGAAACATCTGTACACTCTAAAGGTTGTAATGGTTCCTCTTTTGTTTTCTCAAATAAAATATCTTTACTCTGGGATGATGGCTGTAATGGTTCCTCTTTTGCTTTCTTAACTAAAATATTTTTACTCTCTGATGGTGGCTGTAATGGTTCTTTTTTTACCTTCTTGACTAAGACATCTTTAGACTCCGATGGCTGTAGTTTTTCCTCCTTTGAAGCATCTTTACACACTGATGGTTGTAATTTTTCTTCATTGACCTTCTTAACTGACAAATCATTACATTCTGTTGGTGGTAATTTGCTCTCCTCTACAGCTTTTACCGGAAGATTTTTACGTTGTAATTCTAATTTTTCTTCATTTGCTACCTTTATTGAAACATCTTTGTGATTTGATGGATGGGGGGTGTTATTTTTTACAATTTCTGCTGGGACGTCTTTACAAACAGATGCATATAACTTTTTTACGATAACTTCTTTTTTAGGAACTTCATCATAATTTGATGCATCTAGTTTTGTTCCTGCAACTGATTGCAATTTAGTTTCCGTCATCGGTTTCGTTGGATTATTTTTATTATCGACAGGAGTTTTTCTTTCACCTTCATGACTTAATTCTTTCAATTGCTTCTCTTTTGATTGATTTACTGAAACATCCTGTTGACTCAACACTGGTAGTGGTTCTTTAACTTTATTAAAATCTGATGCTTTAAAATCTTGTTGTTTTGAAAGAATGTCGTTAGAACTGGATTTTTCTATGCACTCTACTTTTAGATCGTTAGTTGCAACAGTTTTATGATCTTCTTTTACTTCCTTCGATGGCACATCTTTAATAATTAGTGTTTCCATCTTCTCCTCTTTTATTATATCAGCTGGAATGCCTTTATGAACTGTTTTTTTCATCACACTTGTTTCACAACTGACAGGAGAATTTTCGGTCTTATTAACTTCGACATTATCCTCTTTTTTATTATTTTTTTTCTTTCTTCTAGATACCTGTTCTCTTTTTGAATCTTTAAAATCATTATCTTGTGGTAGAATCTTTGAAATGTCATCTTTCAGAAATTCTGGTTCAGGACCACCAATTGCTTCAATTGTTAATATATCCTCTCTGTTCTTATCGCTGTTTTCGATACCTTTAGAGTGCTCGAGTCTTTCGGCATTTGACATAACCTCCTCCTTCATCTCTGTGGTTTTTGTTGTCTTTTTTCCAACTCCATTTTTTCCAACTTTGCTACTACATGACAAGATATCAGCACTATTATCCTGAATTGTTGTATTTCTTGATAATACATCATCATCAACTTTCTTATTTGATGATTCTAAATCAATTTTGCTGACTTTGTTTCGCTCATCAGAAACTACTTCTTGATTGGTCAAATTACCAGCGAATGACTGTTGATGATTATTTGAATCACTGTCATGGAGGTCAGTGAACTTTTCTTTTTCTAATTTTAGACCAGATGATCCTTGGCTGCTAGAATCATTATTTGAACTTTCACCTTCCAAGTGTTCTTCAACATTTTCAGCAAATTTCACTTTACCTTGTTTTTTATTTCTTTTCTTTGATCTATTTTTTAATAAGTTATTCGAATCATCTGAAATATTTTCACTTTCAAAGTTTTCATGTAAGGTGCCATGTTTTTCCATGCAATTAGGATCTTTGGGATTTTCCATGAGATATTCAATCAGGCAAGGATCGTGGCTAGCCTGTTAAAATACAATGTAAGATATTTTTATTTGAAGGAATGTAACATAGAAATAATAAGAATTTAAAAGAAAAACTCTAAATATTCATTAATTGACTTACACTTAATTCCACACAAGAAATATCCAAAAAATCATCGTCTTCTACTTTATTTTCACCACCAGTAACTTCCTTGAGCAAGTTTTCATCTATGGCATTCTTTTTTAATTCAGCAACCATCTGATTATTAATACTGGGTTCCTCAACTTCTTTTTTCTTTAAAACATTAGCAATCGTTTCAGTTCTGGTAACTTTCTTGTTCGGATTATCCGTCTCGGTCAAATGAGACGGTTGGTCATAATCTTTAAATGTGGAAACCGAATCTGACGCGAGCAGTTCAATATCGTCTTTCTTTTCTCGTGCCATTCCATCTCCAGCAACAGTGTTTTTTGCCTGGAAAATTGGTCTGACTAGAGATTCTTCAAGTGTATTATTCAAACCTTGAACACAGGACTTGTAATTATCGGAAGTAACAGGTTCCACCACATTGATCATTCGATGAGATTCATTCTGATCCTGAGATTCACTTTTTCCGGCATTAACATCGGAAGGTTTACAAATGCGTTCATCCGAATTCAAATTCTCAATAGGAGAGTTTGTAGAATTTTCTAATGAAGCTACTCTTTGGTCTTTGGAATACAGCTGATTAATTTTTTGCCGAATGGCACACTGAAGATTGTTTTCTGAATCTTTGACCAACGTCTCGAGCAACTCCTCGTGAGTTTTGGGAAAAGACTTATTTGAATCTTGAGAATTTTCAATTTTTGAATTGTCAGTTTGTTGCAGGACCTCATTTACATGAAAGTTACTATCAACAACACTTCTGTTATAAACATCCTTCATAAAATGATGAAGAGGAGTCATATCTTCCGTGTTTTGCCGAACTGCCTCTAAAGAAACTATAGAACTCGGTGCAGGCTTTCGTGAAGAAAGTGTTGGAGATTCTGACCTTCTTCTTGAGGTTGCCACCAAGATCAGTTCTTCGTCGTTCTGCCTAACCTTTTTGAGACGGAAGGTGCGAGTCGGTTGCTTGAAAAAAGGATGAAAAGGCAGTTCTGGGTTGAAAGGATTGTCTGGTTCGCATACAAGAACTGGTGCAGGTGGCAAGTACTTAACTCTTAGAACGTTCATCTGTTCTGCGTACAACCGGCGTCCACCAGGTGTGCCTGCAGTCAGCGATTGCGCGGGTGAGACGTTCTCTGACATTTCTGATGCCCCATCCACCGATGGAATCTGCTTCGTGGCTGGAAAAGACGGCGGGGCGTGTTGGCTGCAACCCCCACTGACGTAGTTGCCCTCTTTTAGACCGTTCCCGAATGTGGAGCTGTCTTTTCTACGTTGATCGAGAGAATCTATTAACAGAACAAATTCTTTCTTATTTTGTTGGCGCATATTATATTTAGCATGTTGCTGTAAGCGCCACTGACTTGCCCCATGCGCATCAAGTCAGTTTAAGCTGCTAACAAAATAAAAAAAAGCAATGAAAACACAAGCGGTGCGCTTTGCGGCAGGCGTTATACATGCGCAACAACTAGTAAACACAGGTGGCTCAGGCAAAAGGTAAAAGTAGGAGTGATGAGTGGTAATTTAAACTAATACAATGGCAATCGGCTGCGGCTACTATGATCAGTATAATCAATAGAAGGTACAAATCACGTGTTCTGCTGTGGCGCCAACACCGGGTCACGCTATACTTGTCTAGACTTCTAGACTTAAACAGTCAATAACAAATATTGCATAGTTATTTTACTATGGTTCAATCTAAAAATCATATCATCACTCACCTTTTTCGACGAAATTTGAAAGCATTTTTTCCAATCCTCCAATGAATTACGAAAACTCCAGTTCAATTTTGCTCCAAATGACAAAATCACTGGCGTCTTCGACTTGTGCGTCTAAAAAATTACAGCTATATAAATTTTATTGTATAACACAGAAAAAACGTGTTTTCATATTCTACCGTTAAGGCAGACAAATCCTCTCTCTCTCTTATTTATTACAATATGTAGGTTTATATACCTATATTTTATACAACGATCATCACCATGACCATTATAAATATGAGTCTGCTGGCCCGATTCCAGCAAAATTTTCCAATCGAAATGTCCTTGACAGCGAAAGTAGAAAATTTCTGTTCAACCGGGTTTAAATATTAGTGTGGAGTAACTGACACAATTAATTGTCTACAGACCAATACAATGTCTCAATTAAAAATACAACATTCCGTCGTACACGTCGTATAGGTAATACAGTTCGAACACATTTGTGGAGTATACACCTACTCGAAAGAAATTGTTGCTACAACGAACAAGACCCAGACATCATATACGAACAAACGTTGTCCTCGGCGTACAACAAAAACACAGTTCCCAATAATCAACTGATGATGTGATGGTAGTATATACACATACGGTCTACAGCTGCATGCAACACACGAACATTTATGATTCAGCCTCTCTAAATGCTTAATTTCTCGGCAAGTTAGAATAAATTACACCTGTTCTTGTTTAACGCACACAAAAAACGAGATTCAACAAAGTATAATTTGTTCAATAATGATCATAATAATTGAATTTTTTAACGTGATGAAGTTTTTACTGGTTATTCTCAGGGCCCATAGTACGAAATCCTCTGTATAGGTATCTAGTATCTATTATATTACCTTTATGATAGGTATAATACTAATAATACATAATAGAGGATGCACACGCTGAATTTTGTATTGTATCGTATCGTATCGTGTCGTGTCGTGTTGTGTTGTGTTGTGTTGTGTTGTGTTGTGTTGTGTTGTGTTGTGTTGTTGTGTTGTGTTGTGTTGTGTTGTGTTGTGTTGTGTTGTGTTGTGTTGTGTTGTGTTGTGTTGTGTTGTGTTGTGTTGTGTTGTGTTGTGTTGTGTTGTGTTGTGTTGTGATGTGCTGTGTAGCGTCGCGTCGCGTCGCATCGTATCGTATTGTATTGTATTTTGTATTGTACCCTAAAGGCGTGTCGAGTGCTCAAATTTCCGGAGACGACAATGGGAAAGTGACCGGTACTTGCATACATTTTCCAAACGATAAAGTACACTATATCTACTTAAGATGAAAAAAACGCTTGGAGACAAAGGCTTCTACTTCTATCATCATGCAGGTCCCACTTACTTGAAATAATCTACCGGCTTACCACCCTTTCTTCGAGACTACGATAAAATTTCTTCCTTGAAATCCTTAAAAAACATTTGAAAACTTATCTTTTAAAAACTATAATATAATATCTGAGATGCGCTGGACTGTATGCGCCTGTGTGATGTATATTATTATTATTAATAGGCTAAGAAATAACTGAGTAATCTCCCAGCCTCAATTATTCACTCACTCACTCACACTCACTCACTCACTCACTCACTCACTCACTCACTCACTCACTCACTCACTCACTCACTCACTCACTCACTCACTCACTCACTCACTCACTCACTCACTCACTCACTCACTCACTCACTCACTCACTCACTCACTCACTCACTCACTCACTCACTCACTCACTCACTCACTCACTCACTCACTCACTCACTCACTCACTCACTCACTCACTCACTCACTCACTCACTCACTCACTCACTCACTCACTCACTCACCACTCACTCAGAAGCTTGCTCAGTCTGGAACGTAGGGGCGCACCCAATGTGGGGATTTCTTGGCTGGAAATAAATATCACTCCCTACAGTCGGACGTCGATAAAAGGGGTAGGGCTTATATATTCATAAAATATATAAAAATGAAAGCTTGTATGTTTGTATCTATCGGCACAAAATGTAAACACCTGAACCAATTTTATTAAAATTTGGTGCACCCGAGGATGTGGTTTGTGTCCATTTAGCATAAAATTTTCCAGCAGGTTGACTTTTTTGGCTCAAAACCCAGGCAACGCCTGGTATCCCAACATGTTCTAATATATCGTGGAAATGTACATTTATATATTTTTTTAAATAGCTTAAATAAATTTACAGCACTCTACAATTACAAGTTTCTTGACATTTCGCTGCACTTGCTCTATAAATTCATATGTTAACCCTGTTATTCGAGAACTTTCTGCCACTGAAAGTTTTATAGAGCACATAATTACGGAAGGTGTAATATTTCACTTTTCTTAGAAGCAGTTTTTTTAAGAGGGGCGGGGAAAGGACTTAGTTCAAGGAAAAAACCAAAGCCACCATTTAAAATCTGTGCTTACGTTCCGTATTATCACTCGACCTTGGCTAATAACTATATATTGATTCCTTGTAATTTTGCAAAATATTTCTCATCCTTAATAGCATACTTACGTGTAATGATTTTATCATACTTATTAGTTCGTATATTTATTAAATGCTATTATTAAATTGCGTGTATTTACACATTCAGAAATAAAATGTATGCAAAATATATTTTTTGTTTATTATAACTCATGATAATTAATTATGTTTAGAAATTTCAAAAGTCAATCTGACACTGAAAATTGGTGAAAATTTTAATTCAGCTCCACAGGAGAAGTTTAATAAAGGCTCATTATTTTTTTTTTTTATAAAAATTCGTTCTCCCAACTCAAACTTCTGGATTGGCCTCGATTTCTTGAGTCTGAAGTCATATGCCCTTTCTCGCCTTTGAGCAAGACTTAAGTCTTGGAAAAGGCGTTGTAAAAGAAAAATGAAAATGAAATTATCATCTAATAAGCTTAAAAAAGAAGCAATGGCGAAAACTTCGAAACGTTACCGTGATTAGCAATTTACGAAGTTTTTTATATTTCAGAAATGCTTTTATACCACCTCGTAGCCTGCCATTTTATTTGAGGAAATCACCGGTTAAGTTAAAATCAATCTCCGTGAAGCATGTTGAATACCCGCGCTAGGTGCTCTGTCAGCGGTAATAATAAAAAAAAATATGAAAACATTCATTCTACACGCTTCCTCGTTAATATAAAGCTGAAATAAACTTGAATAGCAAAATATAATTTGCGACAAAAAAAACTACCTGTTCTACCTGAATTTACAAATCCCAAAATAACAGGAAATAATACATTTAGAATTCCACCTGGAGAAGAGGGCAACTTCAAGCCACGAACAGCCAATCTGCACCCAGATGATCCAAACAACGAAGAAGCAAAACAAACTCAATTTTGCTTCGACTATACTGTGTGTATGTTTATATGTCGGAGATAGCCGTACTATCAGCTCAACTTTACAGCTGAACACTTTGCTCAGACAGAGAAAACTATTCCAAGGTCTACTATAGTAGTGCACAAAACATATATTTTAGTATTTTATTATCATACTGAACCGGACAAAAATATGGTTCAACAATTTTATTTCAGAAATAAATTTCATATATCAATTTATTTCAATAAATAATTGAAGAACCTATGAACCTATTTCGTTTCGTTATCGCTGCTTGATCGTCTGCTGCACTGTATACCTCGTAAATTTCCAGCATCTTCACTAACGCAACGCTATTGCTCTCCATCAACTTTCTAATATCCTTATTTATTTCGAATGTCGAATAAAATGCAAAACAAATACAAATTTCAAACACTAACTTGTTTGAAGTTAAAAGTTTTCTTTCTTCTTTTTTTTATAAAAATACAACAAAAACGTGGTACCAACTTATAATAAAATGTGAAACTATAACTGTATTAAGTATTGGATATATATATATCTATCTTATTTATGGCATAAAGTATTTCTCGCGTGAACTCAAAAGCTCGCTCCCTAGTAGGCGGAAAGAGGTTTTTGTGCCACGCAGAGTTAGTTGTTTAGCCAAAAATTGTTTCGCTTTGATAGATGGATAACACGATCTTTCATAGATGCGTCCGTGTTTGTGAGTGAGTGTGTGTGTGTGTGTGTCTGTGTGAATTTGTGTGCTTTAGATAGCTGATGTTATGGATTTGATTCGTATACACAGTACAGTACACCTCGGTGGGTTTTTTAGATAGAATTGTAAAGGGATTACAAACAAGCCAACAAAAAAATACACAAACTACCACAACAAGACAGACTCAAACACACAATAAGCAGAGAACGTAACAATGATAATGTAAAAAAAAATTATAAACCATGGTACTGCGAGGAATCACAGTTCCAATATGCATGTGTATTGCGATGACGCTATCTAGGTATCTAAAGGTACAGTTACTTGTATAATTTTCTTATAAACTATAAATATTTTCTTTTGTATCACATACAATGCAGTTATCCAATTTATTTGAGAAAGAATTTTATGCTCTCCATTTTTTACAAACTTTTATTTATTTAAGTTAAAATCTCTGTTTGTGTGTGTGTGTGTGTGTGTGTGTGCGTGTGTGTGGTTTTCTCTGTACGCAAATCTTGCAAGTAAAATTTAACCAGCTTTTTGACTAGCTAGGAAGCTGAAACTTTCAGCATAGCTTTATATTGGATGACAATACATGATTCAATTTAAAAAAAAATAATTTGAACATCTTTCGTACTTCTAAATCGAGTGTATTTGAAATTAAAGTTTGTGTTAAAAAACTCGTTTTTTTCTTTTACTTGTTAGTAGGATAATTGCTGGCGTGCATGCAACGGAATGTTGTGTGTGTGTGTGTTCGTTTATATGTATGGTTCTCACGTACATATTTTAATCAGTATGTTGTGTATGCGTGTGCGTTTATGTGTGATGGTTCTCGTGCACATTTATGTGCGTGTGTGCATACTTCTATCAATATGTTGTGCGTGTGTGTGTGGATGCTTACGTGCATACTTCTATCAGTACTTTGTATGTCCCCGCGTGCATACTTCTATTGATAATATTGTGTATGTGCTCGCATGCAGGGCCGCTGAAAGAAAACTTGGGCCCAGGGAAAATAATTAACCCCGGGGCACATTCAAAAGCCTTGAAAAAAATTTCTTGCGTTTTTTTAGCTATAATAGCCCATGACTTGGGGGATAGCCGTAGGTACTTTAAAAAAAAATTGGAAAGACATCTCAAATTTTTCAGAATTTCTTCAGATTAGGACCCTCCAAAAAGTGTAGTTCCCGGGTATTATTCCAGTCTCTACCCTCGCTCTAGCCCTGTTTCCGTGCATCCTTCTATTGGTGTGTGTTGTGTACGGGCGTGCAGACTTGTTGTCTATGTGTGTTCACTTGTTGTTTGATTAACGTCTGTATCTGTCTGAGACAATTTAGACGGGATGTATGTTTGAGTGTTTGTGTAAGTGCGTTGACCCTATTTGTTCACTTCACTCACTGGCTGGGTCTGGAACGCTGACGTCATGTGGTGGGTGGAAGCTTAGCTGTTGATTTTTGAGTAGATTCGAGAAGACGGCACAATTATTATTGTTTTTTTTAAACTCAATTTTAGTTTTTTAATTTAATTTTAAAACAGTTTAAAATGTTTTAGGACCAAGTAGGCTCCCGTGCATTTTTCTTGCTTTCAAGATAGACAAGCGAGCTCGTCCTTCTGCATCTAAAATACTTAATCATGTGTTTGTATGCAGTATGGAGCTTACCTGATGGTTATTGTGAAAACAATAGACATGTATGAGTATGTAGATTGCATATATGTGAGGACACCCCGAGTTCACGGTCAGGCTTTAAAGGGCTCCACAGTTTCTGGTGACTCGTTTTGCACTATATTCAGCCCAAACATCACTTACACACACACATATTACGTGATTTAACGAGGTTTATAATCACCATTATTAAGCACATCATCAGGGATCGTATCCAAACCCGTTTACTATCATCATAAATGAAAAAGCACACACCCGATGTGCTCAACCACCTACTTCTTAAAGACTGAGACCGGACAAGGAGGGGTCATTCAGTAAGAAGTCAAACCAGTTAAAGTCTCTTTCTTATATCAGTTAAAAACAACGTCTGAAAAACAAGAAGACTTTTTTTCACATCAGATGATAAATCTACTCACGACAAATTTCACAAAGCAAATATCAGAAAATAGAAGAAAAAACAAGCAGAGAATGCAAATAAAAAAGAAGAAAAACTGAAGCAGACGACACAAATTCTTCTCTTCAAAATATATGATCTTGATAAGAAAGAAAGCTGATGAGATTACTGACAGTTGGAGCATGTTGAGGAAAAAGAAGTTGGTCTTTGAGATCTTCGATTCCTCCGAACATAACCACCTCGGTCGTGCAGTTCACCAACGAGTAAAGAACCAACTCGTCGTGAACGAACCGTTTCGACTTCGTCACCGGCTTCCACTCGACGCATCCGTCGGAGAGAGCGCGACTCACGTCGAGGAGATGAATGTTTCGAAAACGTTTCTCGTTGTCGTTCAGGCAGCAGACGCAATCCGTGGCTCGGGAAGTCAGCCGTCTGTCGTTTGGGTCGTCCCCGTTCTGGTCGGGGTTGACGTCCGAGTCGTCCGAGCCTTGATCCGAAGGACCGGGGGCGTCGTTGCCCCTAGCGACAACCGGCAGCCTGTTGTCTCGAGTTCTGAGTTTTTCTTCGTATTGAAATAATATCTGTAACTGTCTTTCTCTGTCTCTCTGCATGTTTCGTCTGGAAGCTGGTGTGATTGCATTCTGTTGGACAGCACTGCAGGTGTAATAAATAAAAATATTCAAATAATTACTGAACTGAAAATAAAGAAAACAATTAAAACTAAATAAAATAAGTCAATTTTAAATTAATAAACGAAATCTAATTAAATTAATAAACTAAATCAAACTAATAAACTAAATATAAATAAATTAATAAACTAAATCAAATTAAATTAATAAACTAAATCTAATTAAATTAATAAACCAAATTAAATTAATAAACTAAATCTAATTAAATTAATAAACTAAATCTAATTAAATTAATAAACTAAATCAAATTAAATTAATAAACCAAATCTAATTAATAAACTAAATCAAATTAAATAACTAAATCTAATTAAATTAATCCAACAAAATAAATCAATAGAATAATTCAATATAATTAATTAATTAATCACGATTCGAACTAACTTGGAATGAATTGGTTCCGGCAATAATACTGCTTCGTCGTTTGATCGTCTGTGTCGCAGGAGTTGTTGCTGCTCTTGTTGCTGTTGTACTTGCTGAATCTGTTGTTGTTGATTCTGTCGCCTGTGGCAGTCGTTGCATTTTCTTTTCTTCGAGTGTTCCATTTTCGTCGAGGTCTTAATGATCGTTCCGAGAATTATAACTTTATTTCCGACGACGCAGGCAGGATGTCCGAACATTCTCAGGGGGGCGTTCGCAAGCTCCAGAACAACAAGATCCTTCCAATACCAAGCTTTCCCTTCTGGCATGACTAACAGCCATACATCGTAATAGCACTATAATGATTCAAGTGATTCAACTTTCAATCTTTTGTTCTATTTTAACTTAGAACAATTTCAGTAATTTTAAAACTCACGGTTTTGTTTTCCCCGTGTCCGCCAACAACCAAAAGGTGTTCTTCGTCCAAAACTTCCTAATAACGTGTAAATTAAAATTTAACAGCAATAATACTATCTTCTGTTATGGTTAGCTAATTAAGCAGTGCAAACCTGAGTGTGGGCGGTCCTACTCTGAGGCTTTGGTCCAAATATGGTCACTTCTGTCCAATCAAATGTCAACAAATCGAGAACCCACACATCATTGGATCTTCAATTGATTAAAGCACAATTTATTGGTATGCATACATACATTTATATACATATACTATTGTATAAATGTAAATACACACCCGACTTACATAAATTGGTATGCATATATTAATGTAAATGCACCGACAACTCACATAAAACAACATGTTTTGGAAATTGTAAGCAATCTTACATATAGTCAAAATTGCATATAGCAAAATCAAAAGATTTTTATGAATCTGTTCATTGCAGAAAAATTTCCCTATAGAGAAGTTTTTACAAGAAATTCAGTATATAGACATGTCATCAATTGTGTTTTGTTTCTTCAGTGGTGGAAGCATTGTTCCATATTGGAAAGTTTAATATTACAATGATTGGTGACATGCCAAGCAATGGATACTCATCCACTCAGACAATACATTTCCTTGGCATAGACTTAGGTTTGCTATGCATGTGACCACCTATATAACATGCTAAACTATAATATTCTTGAAATAAATTATTATAATTAATACAATAAACAAAATAAATCTGGAACTCATTAAAAACCTTTTCGTAAGAGAGCAATTTCCTCCGAAAACCAACATTTTGTCACCGATGATGCTGGCCTGGTGGCCTGCCCGACCGCTTGGAGTGTTTGAAGTGATTCTCAAGGACCAGACGTTGTTTTTCGGGCAGAAAAAGTGCAAATGGTCGTAGAACTTCGATTGCTAAAATAGGTATAACTTACAACCTATATATTTTTCAAAAACAACTTCATATTTGATAGAGCATGTTCTTAAGCAATTTGAACAAAGCCCCAAAATATATAAATAAATATGTATAATTATTAGTAAGTAAAATAATGTTGACCTCTTGTACAGCATTGTGAGACGAATATGTGAATCCTCCGAATAAGATTAATTTGTCTTTATAAGGAACTAGTGATGCACAGGCTTTTGGCTGAGGGTAGTCTCCTTAATAATAATCAATTCAATATTTAAAGAAAGAGAACCACCATTAAATTAAATGCAAGTCCCAACAGCTTTAAACTCCAATTTAACTTAAATTTAGAGCTATAAAAATACAAAAAACCTTCTTGTTATTATTATAGTAACTAAAAAATTGCAACTGACGATACCAGCAAATAAAAGCACCTTGAGCAAATGGACGACACCACTTGGAAGAGCCAATATCAAACTTCCAAATGTCATTAAAACACGTAGTAGACGAGGTACAGCCACCAAAGACGTACATGGCTCTGTCGTAATAGCAAGTGGAATGCTGATATCTTCCTGCTATTGTGGGCCCTGGAAGCAAGGAGGACTGTATGGGATAACTCCATATCGTGGTGCCGTTGTTTATAGCGTTTTGAAATTTAGATTTGCATCTTCCCATAACGGAAACTGCTACGCTCTCCCAGTGGCGGCACACCTGTCTGACATTTGGCAAGTCTCTGTGGTAAGACAGCATGGACATAATAATCTCCAGTATTTCTGCTGGTAAAGTCGAGGCTATCGAGCTGGAAAAAGAACGTTCTGCACTTTCCTCGTACAATTTAATACCTAAGCTACTCATTTTTCTTCTAAAATAGACTTTTATTTAGTAAATAATTTCAGACAGCCGGCGGTTTGAATAGTAGTCAAAATATGAAGAAAAAAAAATAATAATAAAAAATGAATCGAGGTTTTAAATCATAAGTTATCCGGTTCATGCAATTATTAGAATGTAATAAAAATAGTTACATTTAAGTGTACTTTCTATAGTAACAACATGTTTATAAAAATCTTATTCAAGGACATATTTTTGGGGAAAGTACCTCCGACTACCCCCCCCCCCCGTCATCCTCATTTTTGGGAGGGAAAAGTATAGAAGTTTATGGGAAATTTTTTTAAAAAGTATTTTTAACTACCACCTCCGGTTAGCAGCTTTTTTGTGAAGAAAAAATATAGAAGTTATTGGAAATATTTTGGAAAAAGTACCTCCTGACGACCCCCCCTTGATCATTAACTTTTTCGGCAGAGAATCAGAGATAATGAACAATTTTGGAAAAATGTAGACCCTTCAAACATTTTGATCTCTAAGGTTTCCCTGAAATAACGTCCCTAAGGTCGTCATATGGTACTCATTTATAAATCATTTGCCTACTGTAGGCCCAACCCATCAAAGTAAATGATTGCTCAGATAAGTGGATGAGGACGTCGCTTTTGAATCAAAGCTCAAACAGTTGCAGCCAGAATTAGCTCCTGCTTTGGATCACCCAGTTTTATCAATATGGAATGGTTTTACCTGCCACCTGCACGTGTATTCCAAGTCGAATGTAAAATCAAAAGCATAAATGACTCAACAAGTCAAATAATTATTTATAAACTTAAAGAAATTAAATCTTTAAAAAAAATCATAAGGTTGGTGGATCTTCAACATTTTGTAACAAAAAATATAATTCATTTATAACCATTAATCACAATTTTTTAAATAACAACAGAATAAAATAAGTCATGTAAATTGTAACAAATGATGGAAAAAAATTAGTAATCTAGTAATTTCTCATTTAATTTTTTAAGTTTATTAATATGTAATTAATCTCGTCTACACGTCTCTTCTTCTTCATAAACAGCAGCATTTGAAGAAAGTCTTTGACGAACGTCGCACAGTTATGAAATTACAATCTCGACACACTTAATGACGAACAATAAACACAAAATACGTATTAAATTACAAATAGTCGTCATGAATTCGAAACAAAGTTGTTTATTGTTTTTAAGAAGTCTGAGTAGGCCATGATAAGGAAAAACTCAGATCTCTAAAGTGACCAAACAAGGAGGAATGTAGCAGAAAAGAAAGACATCCCACGTCTCCATCAGACACGGTTGCCGAGAGATGAGAATTTTATGAAAGAGAAGGGCAATAAAAACGGACACTAGCTTCTTCATTCTTTTGCGGAAAAACCGCTAAACCAACTTGAAACCGTCGATTTCGCCAGGCCAACAGCAGCACCTGGAATAATACATTTCAATATTTAAAGTGATTTTAAATTTATTAAAATGAAACTTATAAGAGAAATATAAAATAAATATAATTTTGTTTAATTCGGACAACTTACCAACTGCTCTTCCCGTCTGCGACACGGTTTGATTGACGACAGCAGTTAACTTTTTGTCTTTGTTTCCATTATTTATCACTCTTTACGAAAAAAATAAATAAATAAGTGGCTAAAGAGGATTAAATAAATACGTTGAATAAAAAAATTATTAAATAAAAATTAAATGATTAAACTCACTGATTAAATTAATATGTTGAATAAAACTAAAACAATTAAACTCACTGATTAAATAAATAAATATGTTGAATAAAAATAAAATAATTAAACTCACTGATTAAATAAATAAATATGTTGAATAAAAATAAAACGATTAAACTCACTGATTGATTTTTAAGCGAACATCCGACATGCTCAACTGTCCATGACAGACGTGCCTGTGATTAAAAGTAAACTTTGTTTCAAATTTATTTATTAAGACATAGAGATGTCTACTTTTAAAAGTGAATTCTAATTAAAATATTTAAACACATAAGAAATAATATACATTTACATTACTCATAATAAATGCTGAATTTAATAACTTTTAACTGACATAACTTGTTTTCTTTCATTGTAGTTCTTAAACTCTCAACCTAATCTTCATCGACATTTCATTTAAACGGAATCGAGCGAGCGACTTACTGAGGAGTGACGGACGACAAACTCTTGCGAGGACTTCCTTGTTTCCACGACGCGTAGTTATTCGTCGTTTTCCAGGCCGCTACGAATGCGGAATTGAAATCCTCCTGGGATTTTTCATCTGGAAATGTAAAAATAAAAACAATTCTAAATAAGTTTAATAAAAATTTTAATTTATGTAGCTTACATTTATAAGCTAAGTACAAAATTTAATTTATGCAGCTTACATGATAAGCTAAATAAAAAATTTAATTCATGCAGCTAACATTTGTAAGTTTAATAAAAATTTAATTTATGCAGACATTTATAAGCTAAGTAAACAATTTAATTTATGCAGCTTACATTATAAGTTTAATAGAAATTTTAATTTTTTCAGCTTACATTTACATGCAAAGAATACAACTCAATGTTGTGACGCTACAAAACATTTACACATTCCGAAAAAACTGAACCTGGAAATTATGATGATGGGTGTTGTGCTGATAATGATAACGGTAGTGATGATGACGATGGTGCAGAAACCAAAATGCCTGTCGCAACAACAACGATATTTTAATAACACAAATAATTCTGCGACCAACCTCCTTGATCAACAGTAGCCAATAGAGATATGAGATAGGCCCTGAACTGACTTCTTATCCAATCATCACCTCCTTCCCAACCTTTTATTAAAAAAAAAAACATTCCTTAACACAATAATTTATTATAACACGATAGAATATTGTGGCCCA
This sequence comes from Erpobdella octoculata, assembly GCA_963978895.1. Classification (NCBI taxonomy): domain Eukaryota; kingdom Metazoa; phylum Annelida; class Clitellata; order Hirudinida; family Erpobdellidae; genus Erpobdella; species Erpobdella octoculata. The sequence goes on from OZ022247.1 coordinate 52,193, forward strand.
GAAGTCTGCTGACCGCGCCCCACTAAAGATCATCAAACTGAATTGAATTGAAAAACAACATGATTTGAATCCGCACCAACCGGTGTTATCCAGAAAAGGATCGCCCTTCTCCTGATCGATGGTTCTAACGAGAGATTCGGCAAACCTCAAGTCTGCAGTAGAAAGGATCAAACACTTTCTCAATTCTCCATCCGTTATGTCAATCCTGCAGTCTCCTAGCTGTGAGTAAGTTATTATATTTAAAAAATCCATTATTTATTGTTTTCACAGTTAGTCGACGCAAATGAATCGATGAAACGCAAAACATAACAAGAGTATTAAAAATTCACTAACATCATAATCATCATCACAGTTATTATCATCACCATTACAACATTTGTATATGAGTCATATTCATCATCACATAAGTTATCATCATCATCATTACATAATTTATCATCACCATCACATAAGTTATCATCAGAATCATATGAGTTATCATCATCATTACATAAGTTATCATCACCATCACATAAGTTATCATCAGAATCATATGAGTTATCATTACAACCTCGACAATGACATCAAGAAGCTGTCTACGTTGTTTGAACAGGGCATTCGTAGCTCCAATGACGAAACCTCTTACACTCGTATCAGACAGAACGTCATACAGATGCAAGGATAAATAGGGATGGCAAAGAACACCCTTTAATCAAAAGTATTTATAAATATTATTTTTTAATCAATTAGTAAAAAAACTTAATTTAAAAAACCAAAATCAAAGCCATTAATTAAATAAAAAAATGTAATCTGTTAATTTGTTTAAAATAAAAGAACTCAAATAAATAATATATATATAATAACAAATAAATAAAACAAATTATTTCATAAATAAATTACTAAACATCACAAAATCATAAAAACCTTTGAAAAAATCATCAGCGGCAGACCGAAACTGTCAGATCCAGCCACGAATGGAGACGTTGAAACAGAATCAGAAGCATCGTGCATAATCGTCGTACAACTTTTCACATTCTTCTTCGCATTCTCTTGCGATTGGTTGATTACCTTTGTTTGTTCTATATGTGATTGGTCATATTCCTTTAATCTGTTCGTGACATCTTTGGGAATTTCCGAGCTTTCCTCCAATGATAGCAGCTTTTCGTTCTTTTAAATAAAAAAAAAGAAATTAATTTATTTTATAAAAAACTTTCTGAACAAAAACAAAACCCAAAAATCAGATTAAACCGACACCTTAGAATCTAAATGAACCGAGGAATCATCCGAGAGTTCGCTGATTTCAAGTCTGTGCTGTTCCTCGCCCCAGACGAGATCATCATCGGCAAGCATCTCTTCAAAATCTTCGTCTATCACGTAAAAAATTTAAATAATTACTTGAATAAAAAAACAAAAAATAAAAATATTAAATACTTGATTAAAAAATAATAAACAAATATAATTATCATTAAATAAATATATTATTTAATTAAATTATTCTGAATTTTCAACAAACCTGAAACGTTTTCTAACGCGTGACTTCCTTGCACAACCACAGTTTTTGTTTTGTCGTCGACTCTCATTGTTACGGATGCTGCCGAATGTTCTTTGTTTTCGAATGTTGAAGATGATGAATGTTGAGCAACAGTGTCTGTGTTGCCCAACAAAGTTTTTGCAGTCGAAGAAATTTTATCGAAACTTTTTAATTTTAATTTGTCAGCATTAAAAATAGAGCCAATGAAAGGAAGTTTATCTCCGGGCGAAGTTGGTGGCGAAAAATGTATCGGGGCTCGTGTGCCAGAATTTGATTGGTCAAGTTTCAAACTGTCCACTGATTTCTGGGGAGATGTTTTGTCAACATCTTCTTTCGACAAACTTTTCGCTTCTATAAAAATTACAGATTCTCTGTCGAATTTGTCGTCTAATAACGACAAAGTTGCTTCAGATTTGTTGTTGTTGTTCTTAAGTTGAATCTCACTAACGACGTTATCGTTAGTGTTGCGACGACACTCCGGCAACGTTGAAGAATCCTTTGGCAACGTTGAAGAATCCTTTGGCAACGTTTTCGGGCGGAGTTTTAACGGCGGAAGAAGATTGCCATAAAACATGGAATTCCCGGACGAACAGACGGTATCAGTTACGTCCGTGGAAGAAGGACTTGATGGTAGCGATAACGAAGATGCAGCTGGTAATGATGCTGATAATGATACCGGCAGTAGTAATGGCGTTGATGATGATGTTGGAGGTGGTATCGGTTGAGTAGAAGAACTACCCATTATGCTGGAGAAAAACCTGTTTCGAAGCTGCGAAAGTGTTGACGACGACCATTTTGATTGTTGAAGATTCGTATCCGTCGTTGGTGTTTCTTGCTTGAGTGGACAACTTTGAGAAAGAGTTTCAACATTACTTGTTGTTGACTTTTCCACAACAACCGAGCGACCGTCAACAATCTCTGCGATCGACTCGCTCGTCGGAGAGCTCAAACGATCTGTCGGAATTTGTTGAGAGTTTAAAGAAACATTGTTGTCAATCGATTTGTTGTTGCAGTCTGTCACAACAACAACATCCTGTTTGTTTTTAGCAAACGGAACCGTTTTTTCGACGGTCGGAGAAGGAGTGAGAGTCGCAGCTTCAAATTTCGCCGACTCAAAAAGTCCTTGCTCAATCAGCCCTGTAAGAAAAAAATATATAACATTTGTTATTACTGGTTATTCAAGTAAAATAAATAATATATATTTATATACTTTATTATAACGTTATTTAAAAACAATTAATGCTAAGTAAAATAGAACAACTCAATAACCGGGAAACAATGAAGCGATGGCCAAGATGCTTGTGCATATCGGTTTGACAGGGGAGGAAAAAAATAGCACCTTCATTATAATAAATTAAATTAAGTTATGCATCATCTTCATTATAATAAATTAAGTAATTTATGTCCATCACATTAATTATAATAAAATAAAATAAGTTACTAGACATCACTTCATTATAATAAATTTAAACAATTATGATGCACAATAAATATCATCCTCCTCCTTATTATTACTGTTTACATCTGCATAATTTGTAACTATAAGCATCATAAAAAAAAACTCTTTATAACAAGAACCATGTAACATAATAAATTAATTCAACTGAATCAAAAATAATTCTTATGCATGAGTAATAAAAATAAAATAATTTATAAAAAATTAAAGAAATTAAATTTGACGAATATTTGTCTGACCTTTTTTTCAAGAAGAAAAAGTTTAAAAAGAACAACAAGTTTATGTCGGAACTGTCTTAAAAGTTCTCTTCCAGACAAACCTGATATTGACATTTTTAGAAAACTAATTTAAATGAACTTTAGTTTGAATTAAATAAAATAAAATTATAATTTTATTAAAAATCAGTATCATGTGGCTTTTATAATAATACAAATAATAAATAAAAATATTTTCATATTCATAATACATTTAAGATAACTGTTATCATACTCATCATCACCACCATATCTTCTGCATGAACACATTCATGTGAATGTAATTTCCAGTTAATATCAAATTTTAATAACTGCATCATCATCATCAACGTTTTAATATCCATACTTAATACAATCACAATAATTAACTATAATCATCGCAAACAATTACAATAACCACTGCGATGACTTACCGAGATGTATGTGAGAATTCTGCAAGAGACTTTCGGTAATAGAAGAATTGAGTGTAACATACGTATCTTTCAACAAAGAAACCTGACTGAAATCTCTTCCTTTGAAATAGGCATGAGTTATCATCTCCAATTTCACTTGGATTAGCCCGAACACTGGCTGTACAAATTTACTCAATTTTTATAATGAATGACAGTTTTTTATTTTAATTTTTGAGGTTTTTAAAACTCCAATTTTAGATTCAATTAAAAATTATTATTTAAAATAATCACTTAAATTAGAAAAAATAAATGAGAAAAATAATAAAAGTAATATATATATATATATTTCAAATATGATTACCAGTTTACTGAGAACACAAACACTTTTTTGAACAGTATTTCTTGTAACATCTTCATCTTTATTCAAAACTTCCTGAAAATTCAGTTATTTCCTTATTAATTATATAATAATTCTTAAAGAAAAACTAAATGTGTAAATAAAACTTGAATCTAGAAATAAACTTCAAATACAATAATAGTAAAATATATAAATATAGGAATGCCAACAAGTTTGAGTCGTGAGTTAGATTTATCATCAGGAATTGTGTCAAAATTAGTTAAAATATGGCCAAAGGCTTATTGAATAAATATTCATATTGTATTAAATATAAAATACTAACACATACATTAAAATGTTAATATATCAAATACACACCGATTAATAACTTAATAATTCTTATCATTATTAATCCAAAATAATATACATGGCTGATACAACACTGTTTATTGACTGACACCATATTAAAATTCCATAGAATTTATTATTTTAAATTAAATAAACTACGATGGGTTGGTTACCGAAGCATTGATCTGTTGATAGCAGGAAACACCAAACACAGTCGTCTGCTTTTCGTCCAGGGATGGGAGATGAAAATAAATTGTATCTGAAATTATTTAAAACCAAAAACTTTTTTTAACTAGAAATAAATTATCATTAATATCATTTTATATAAAATGATCATTCCCATGTAAAAATAGGTGAAATAAATAGACCAGAAAATAAAATAAAAACCTTCTAAAAAATTGTGAGCTCCATCGGGAAGAGCCAGTGATGGCAAATGCCTCCATTTTTTAGGACATTCACTACTTGCCACGCTGTTTCCTTCTAGCAATGGCGGATAAGCATATTCGACCTATAATGAATGTATTTATAATATCATCTATTATTATATTTTTAATGAATATTTGCATTCAATTCATAATTGTCATTCACAGCATAGTCATAGCAGTATTTCTACAGTAAAAACGTATGAACACATAATTACTAGCTGTCAGTAGCTGTTTGAAATTCCTGTGCTATCAAAGCTTTTTAATTGAAGATCTGTCTGAACTTAAAGACTCCTAAAAAAACTTCTGTAACCTCCAAGCTTATTTTAAGAACTGTGATTCTTTAGTTAATTATTATAATGCTTATAAATCCAGAGAAAGAAACAGAGCATTAATGGCATATAAAGTTAAAAATATAACAACTAGATTATTTAATTTAATTTCTTATTTTAAATAGCTCAAGGAACTTAGAGATTATTAACTAAAATAAATTTTGTATTAAAGACTGGGCTAATAATGCCATTCAGGACTAATTAATAGTAATAGCAACTTTAAATTTACAATTTCTTACCAGGTAATTACAGCACACATGTCACAGTATGTGTTTATGAATGTATAAATATGTGTCCATATGTGTGTATGTTTGAGTTTTTATGCATGGGTAGTTAGTTAGTTAGTTTAATCAACATGCATAATTTCCGATGTCTGTAGATATGTATGTATGTATGTATGTTAGCAAATTCGCATAACCGCGGCCGAGGTGGTCAAAAGTTGCTAAAATAAATCTGTGCAGGCGTGTAATAAAATTTATAATGCAATTGAATACTGTCAGTCCATGAAGAAGATCAATAGAAATAGGTGGTGCTGCAATAGAAAAATAATATATGAAATTAAAAAAATCTGTCATTTTTGACAGACTCTCTAGTATGGTATTATTTTTCATAATAATATGATATATATATATTATATATACTGAAAGCATAACTATAATTAATACTCTATCAAGCTTGTACTATCAAAACTTAACTACTTAATGCCAGGATGTGAGAAAAAGCAGCTAATTACGCTAGTAACAATTTACTAAGATCATATTAAAAAATAAATGGAAAATTTTAAATATAATAAGTATGAAAATCAATATAATCCGTCATTTATTCAATGCAGCCATATGTACGATGTATGTACCTACTAAGACTTAGTAACTAAGCTCTGTTATAATGGGTTTTACATTTACATGACTGAGTCACAGAAAACAATTTTTTTGGTTTATTTCTTGATAACAAGGGACTAAAATGCAATGTGCAGGAGTTGAGCCTTTCGCATTGAAATCTATGGACTTGGCCATACCGGCATTCAAATAACTGACCCGACAGACTGACTGACTGACTTGTCTTAGCTATTAAGTCAGTCTTTCTCTCTTAATTGTTCAATTCCTAATGAATCATCTGCTAAATTTAACTTAAATTAAATTTTAAATTGATTAAAAATCACTTGACAGTGATAACAAAAAAAAAATTTTTCAACCCATAAAAGTGGTAAAATTAAATGACCACCAATATTGTCATAATTCAATATTTAATTTAAAATTAAATTTCACAGACCAGACACCCTTTTTTGTGGTGAAATCCAACGACGACAACGTGAAGTACAGGATTTACCACATTTTGAGACCAGTCCATAGTTTAAGAATATATAAATTACAAATAACTACAAATAAAAACACAAAATTCCCGTTCGTCCACTCGCCAACATCAAGGCTACTAAATTTTATGTTATGATCCAAGTATGCCTGTGTATTGTGATCCAAAATGTAAACAAGCTTGTAAGTTTTTTAAATTCATATTTTTAATTATTAAAATAATTAAATAAATAAAATACAAAATATTTTTTTTTATATTTTTTATGTTAATTTTATAAATACTATTTAATAAAAATTAATGTTGAAAACATTTAAAACCTGATTTACTTTTTTTCGCACGACCTTGTTTTCATCACAACAACATGCTGAAAATTTCGTGTAGGCAAATTAGATTTTTGCTAAACCAGAGTTTAAAATCGTCTGTTAATTTTAGGACTTTATCTTGCAATTTTTCTGAAGAGATGGACGAACTTAAATCTAATCCATACTATTCCAAATATGCTGCAAAACTTGAAGAAGCACAAAAGTACTTTTATATTTTTACAATACAATTTACACACATTTTGTTTCTTTTATTTACATTTGATTTTATATTTACATTTAGTTTTATTTACTTTAATTTTTTATTTAGGTTTAGAAATTTTTTGTTTTAGAAAATTGATGTCTCATTATTCTTAATTGTTTCATTATTTTTAATAATTAACAAATAATGTAGTAATTATTATTATAATGTATTTTTAATATTTCAAAAATATTTCAAGGCACATTAAAGTTGCAATCATTTCTGTTACTTTCATTATCGCTTTTCATAAAAATTTATTTGAATTAACTTTAACAAAGTAGCTGTCATTTTTAAATTTTAAGATCATCCTCTCAAGATTTTCAACAAAAACTTGACGAGTTAAAAAAGCAAAAGCAACAGGAAAAACTTCCTCTCACACAGCCTGTTGAAGACAAAATTAACTCTTATGAAGTTAGCATAACTTGATGCTTCTCTGTAGTAGCACTTATTATTATTATTAAAAATATAAATGATAAATATCAGATTCAACAAACTTAAGTTTTATCAGCTGCATTAAAGATGTGCAGCGACCTGGTTAAGTTTTTTAGGATGCTTGAATCCACTTGGAAAAATCTTAGTAAGCAAGTGTTAAAAAGTGTTTCAATAATTTTTTAAAAACAAGAATCATATTTTTTTTATCGGTGAGTGAGAAACTAAACAAAAGTATCTAGGAAATGAGCTGGAAGAGGAACAGTTCAAAACTCTAATATGCCTTTTTTACATTTAAAACTAGTCTTAACCTACCTCTTTAGAGTTGTTTGTTTTTTTTTTTGGCTTGTCTTATTCTCTTACATATGCCCAAAATTCCAATGTTGAATGCCCCTACCCTAACTATTCTGTCGTAATTATACAAATGAATTATTTTTATGTTATTATAAATCTGTTGTAATACTTCAAATTAAAATTGTAGAACTTATCTTCAATTATGAACGTTGACCTGTTGAAAGAGAAATCTTCTGATGAAGTTTGTGAGGTACTTACTAGTGATGAAGATGATTAATTTACTAATTTTCTATTTGTTTATTTTGTTTCTATTTGTGATCTCGATTTGATTTCTATTAAAAGATATGGAAAGATTACCACACGGAGAAAGATTGCGTCTTTGCCATCATTGGGGTACGGTTTTCTTAGTAACTTTACGTTTACTTTTTTTCTTTAATAAAACGAACTTATATATATATATATATATATATATATATATATATATATATATATATTATTATTTATATATATATATTGTAGTGTACTTATATTATTGTTATTTACTTGTATAATCTTCCAATTCTCACTTTCCAAATAATAAGTTCGTCTTAATCATCTATATAATTCATCTTAGTTATCTATAATTATCTGGTTAAATGTAAATATTATATTTTATACTTAACGTCTTTTTTCCAAATAATCACAGGCAAGCGAGTATAATGACATAAGAGAAAAATCGACCAATTTTCCCAATGTGAGTTGAGTGTTAAAGTACATAAGCGTGTTTTTTTCATTAAACTAAATTAAATGTGAACTATCAGCTGTTTAATGTGTTTCAGTTAAGTTTATGTGTTTTATATGAGAAAATTTTAATAACATGATATTGAATATTATTTTACAGTTAATTTACCAAGAAAATGTTAACAATACTATTTTGATTGACAGTTCATCTACCCGGTACCAAGAGATGGTGGATATGAGTTCTATATTCAAAGGTGGGTTGAAAATGTCTGCCACTTTACCTCGTTGGCCAATTTCCAAAAGTTGGGTGATAATGCACCAACCTGTCTCAGCTTGTATCACTACACTGAACTTGCAGATTCTAAAGGTAATGTTGACGTAGTTTCGTACATATGTAATCATTTAATACAATTGTTGTTTGTAAAATTAAATATATTCGAATGTTTCTAATGGCCTCGTTTGCTCTCTGTTACATTAAAAAAATTTTATTTTTATTTTTAAGTTAAGCTTTATTTAGAAAACACTTTTTTAATATTTTTCTTTTCTTTGTGATTTTTACCCCTCCCCTTTCTGTTAGGGGTGGTTCATTAATGACCCCTTTCTACTTCTACATCACTTATGGATTTCCGGGCATGCCACAAGACATTCCTGTTCGGGCGGCTCACAACTGAGTGCTCCTGTTCCCCTAGTAAAAGGGACAGTATAAAATATATTTGATTGATTGATTGTCAGCTGCATTGAAGCCATATCTGGCTTGCAATAATCATTACTAAATGCTGGTCAAATTACTCAAATTCAAACCATTAGAGTAATTAAATTTATTGAAATTCTTGGGTCATTGAAAACTATTTTAGTTGAAATAAAAAAAGGTTTATTTATTAATTTTTGTTTTTTATTTTTAGAAATTGTTCTCATGAGAGGATTTCCAGATTTGAAGACCATGGTTACAATTTGTTTTTTTAGGAACGTTTTTTAAAGAACTTTTTCTGCATCAACTATTTTCACTCTTTTTTTAGTTCATTTTTTTTCAATTTCTAAAAAGCTCTGATCCTGTGCATATAGCCCGTGGTATAATTTAGATTAAATTTTAACTTTATTTCAAACAGAAATATAACAGCCATATGTAATGATAGTAATAGCCATATTTATATTAATAGTGAGCCTGGATATGGATCATATGGTATCGCCATTGATCCATATAGACATCAGAAATGGATTTGTAGATGCAGAATTTAGCTTAAAGTGACTTACTAGAAGTGGTTTTTTTAATTTCTTGCCATCTGGATTTGAGCCTCTGTTTATCTGGTCCACAGTTGAATGCCTCACCAATACATAGGCGTATAGTTCCATATTTCTCGGAAGGAAATGAGCTAGATGCAAGGCAAGTTTTATGCAAAAAAGGCATAGAATGGTGCAGTGGGTTAGAATTTTTTATACATATTTTTCAACAGTATTTAACAGAGCCAAAAACAGATGTTTTCAGATCTCTTATATTTTGGATTTAAAATCAAATTAATTGTTTATAGAAAATTTCCAAAATTTAATAAAATGCATTGTTATAAAGAGGCAAGTTTATATTCTAAGTTACAGTTTGATTGGTTGCACTAATTCCTTTCTTTTCATCCACATTTGTCATCTTTAAAACTCTTTGAGCAAAGACACTTGATTATTTGTTAGATGACTTGTAGCTTTTTTATGTATTTTATAATGTTGTCATTTTTTTTACAACAGAGTGTCTATGAGTCACAACTGCTTGCCCTCCAAGTGAAAATGTACTACGGCATGCACTCTGGTTTGAAATTCAACTTTGTGCGTATCTTCAACAACAGTCCCGAGACTTTCAGACACATGGATCTTGTTGTAGAGTTTGAAAATTACAAAAAGGATGCTTTTGCAAAGAAAGAAATGATGGGAACGCCGGTTTAATGATGAGTGAAAGAGAGCTGTTATGTTAGTTCGTGTATATGGGGCGTTGGTCTATTGCTTTTTGACGGATATCGTCATAATTTGAAGGTTTTTAATAAATATTCGTAAACTATAATTTCGTCGAAAATGTTCCACGTTGTGTATTCTAATATCTGGTATTTACGGTGACATCCCTGTTAAATGTGAAACCCGATGGCGTCGTATTTGTAAATAGAGCGGGATATCTCGATAACTTCCGTAATCAAAGTTTGGGTACAATAATTTGCTACGATGCACTCGTCAGTTAACAATTTCGACTATAGGGATTCAACTCAACCCTGGTACAATAATCTAAGTGATATCTTTACAAATATACGTTACGTGGTCAAACCGAAAGATATCGTTCTGAGTGGATTTATTCATCTTTCCATCGGTGTAATACATCTCATTTTCAACGCTCACTTGCTTTATTCTGAAAGAATTGACATTTCTAACAGTACCCAACTTAACAATGCTGTGCTCCCTGATGATTCAAAGTCGACGGCAGTCCTCTTACCTGGATTTTATGTAAGTTGTACGTAGGCGGGCTGATGTGAAAAAAAGCTCTGGCAATCGTGTTTGGATTTAAGACATATCTCTAAGGTATTGAGAGCTAACATGAGTTTAGTAGCATGTCTTGATGAACCAGAAATCGAACTCACGAGTCATGTGCACTTGTCAACCTGTATTGTGGTCACGCGGTTTTGTATTCATTTTTACCAGACCTCAATCCTTTTCTTTCTGAGCAATTAAGAAATGACGTATTTTAATTATTTTGAAAGATCAACTGGTAATTATGTTAGCATTAATGATAACACCTATTGGTACTTTGTCCATTGCAAGTTCTCGTTGGCAATGTGGACTGAGTTAATTTCAGTTAATCGTTAACAGCAATTAAATTGGCCTGGTGATGTCCTAAGATCACTGGTCACTTTAGTCATATGATTTCATTTTTCCATGACCTACAATTTTTTAGATGATGCATCAATCGTGTATTTGTTGCTAATTTATTCTATAAAAAATGTTGTGGAGTATGCAGGGGCGTCATTTGAGGGCGCTTGCCTCCCAAGGATTTTGTAAGTAAAAGTGTATAAAGTTTTAGAAAATTTTTGGAAAATGTACTTCCGACTACCCCCTCCCTCCCCAGTCATCAGCTATTTTTGGAAGAAAAAGTGTATAGAGTTTTATAAAATTTTTGTAAAATGCACCGACTACCTTCTGTCAAAAGTGTATAGAGTTTTAGAAATTTTTGGAGAAGAATTTTTTTAAAGATTGGGTTCCACCCAAGGAATTGCTAAAATGACGCTCCTGTGAGTATGAACAATATCCGTTGTACTTGTACCTATATGTTTTTAAAATATGTATATATATATATATATATATATATATATATATATATATATATATATATATATATATATATATATATATATATATATATATATATATATATATATATATATATATATATATATATATATATATATATAACAAGGATAGTTTAAATTAAATAAAAGATATCTTCATTCATGTAAATTAAACTTTTACATTTCAGTTCGTCATGACGGCTATCACGGCATGTCTAGTTTTAACTAAAAGAGAAAGAGCGATGGTTTGATTTATTCTTACATAATCTTACTACGTTATTTCTTATTAGGCCTATAACTGTTTCTAACGCCGAGGAGCCGAGAACATTTACAGCTGCTTTTCCAACTGTTTGGAACAAATTGAATTAACTATTTCAACTGGCTGACCCTTTAAATACTCTTAAGTCTGCTTGCCTTTTAAAATTTGTTTTGCAAATTCTGACCAAAGTTTGACATATTCTTTCTATTATCGGACTCATATATCCAGAGTAGACGTAAATACTCAGAAAATGTACTTAAGTACGAGTACAAAGTACTCTTGGTTAAAAGTATTTGTAAGTACAAGTACATTGTTTTCGTTGTACTCAAGCACAAGTACAAGATTTTTAAATACTAAAGCACCAGTACACGATTTTTAAATAATAAAGCACAAGTATAGATTTTACTCAAATACATCTATTGTACCTACTTAAATACATTTGTACTTAAGTACTCGTCATCACTGTTTATATCATACCACTATCATAATATCTTTATTATTGTATTTTACAGGCGTTTCTTTATTCGGTTGCATGCGCAATCAGTGGTCTACTATCCTTATTTTTGTTTTTCCACGGAATGTCTGAGGTATTAATTTTAAACTTTAACCTGTGAATATACTTTAAAATATTAAAGTTTGATTTTTTTCCTTTTACTTACCTATATAGATGGCTTCAATATCTTTAAGCACCATGCCGCTAAAACCATTAGACGACGTACTTGTCATGATTCTTGCTCTTCTCGAATTCTCCACTTCCTTTATCGGATTCATTCTCTCCACGATGTTTGCTATGCAACAAGTTTGCATTTGATTTTTACCTGTTGTTGAGTTGTTGACAGGGCCGGATTAACCACTAGGCTGATAAAGCTATAGCCTTAGGCCCTGGAAAATATCGCCCCTAAAAAATTTTGGCCTGAAATTATCGGCCCGGAAAAATATTGGCCCTAAAAAATATCAGCCATAAAAATATCGGCCCTGGAAAATACCAGCCTTGAAAAATATCGGCTCTCATTGATGAAGTTATAGCTATTATCTGTCAACCGCTAAAAGCAGAGACTGGTGTAGGTAATGAACTATATTATCAGGGTCGTGTTAAAGAAGGAGCATCGCAGTTCTGCACCGGAGAAAAGACGCAGATTGCGAGTTGATTATAAAATAAGATCTCTGTAGAAATTCATGACGAGACATTTTGTTGGGGGGGGGCAGCCCCTGTCCTTAAAACTTTGGATCTAACTATGATCAATTTCTTATCAATCAATCATACAAGATAAGTAACTGTGCGTGGCAAACTGAATTTCAAGCTTTCTCATTGAAGTTTGAAGCCCTAACGTTTCAGCCATCAAAGCACCTACAGATTTGCTGACAACTCCACTTGGATTTGTTGGAGGTTTAGAGGTTTTCTGTCTCAGATTGTCTAGAAAAAAGTGTTGAGGCTTTGACAATAAATCTCCAGTGCAATTAAAAAAAGTATGAAAAGATTTAAACGAAAAAAAAGCTTGTTCACCAAGCGATAATTATTGTCGACTGTTTATTAAGAAATTATTCACACACCATAATTTTTAAACTCTGTTTAACAAGTTTCTGTAATTATTATAAAAAAAAAACTAGACTCCTCGCCAGTCTACCGAACATTTACAGCCATGGGTGGCAAATACGGAAACGATTCCTAGAGAAAGACTTGTCTCCATAGAAATAACAGGCAATACAAGTGTTTTTTTTTTCATAGAAATAGTAGTATATTACTTAAATGAGAACTATAAACTACAATCAGGATCAATGCTCAATACTACGCCCCCGCCCAGCCACGTTCCTACATCTTCTTATATGGTAACGACGACCACGACCACATCGGCTGTTCTGCCGCAGCTTCAGACTGCCATCGACGAATGCGTTGTCGACGGTCAGAGCGCCACGTCTTACCAGCGCAACCAGCGTCGAAGACGGCAGCAGCCTTTCAGAACCTTTGCCTATCCGAGTCGAAGTAGCAGAAGTCAACTGCTGGCTACTCAACATCTCAGCCCACCTACGTACCAAGGAGAAGCTGCTTCTAACGAACCACCACCACCTTACGATCTAACTTATCCCGATCCAAACACACCTCTTTAGTCCCCAAAAGTTACGATTATGGTAATGATGTGAAAGGTTTTTTAAAAGTAAAATGATCAAAAAATTGCTTTTATTTTTGTAGCGTTTCATTACTTTGCCTGCCACATTTATTTAAAACAAATGTGTATTGCACATACGAAAATTATCTGGTTGTTTATAAATTAAATTGTATAAATATATATATATATATATATCTATCTGAAAGTAAATATATTTGCCGCGTAACATATACTTACCCAGAAGTAAACATAAACACGTGTTTAACCTGGAGAAAACATGGGTTTAATCAACATGTATTTATCTGAATTAATTGTATATATTGATTAATGTATGGTAATTACATTTCAGAATTATTCATCAAGAAGCTAAACATTTTTGAGCAAGCATATTATTTTAAGAGGAAATACTCAATTTTGGCAAGTACACTACTTGTAAAGGTACACAAGTACTTGTTGGTCCGTACATGAACCACTTGTTCATACAGAACTGCCACAACAATAACTACCACCACCACCACTACTACTACTACTACTACTACTACTACTACTACTACTACTACTACTTCTACTACTACTACTACTAATACTACTAGTACTTAATGATGAAAAAATTTTTTTAGAAGATCTATAAAAAATGAAATTCTGCTCTTTTGAAAATTATGGGTGAATATTTGAGCATATCGTTTTCAAACCGGACAATCATAATAAATATTCAGCAAGAAAAATCGGCAAAAAATGAAACCTATCATATTAGTATACATTGGTAATGCAGATATGACTTATTGTTGTCAGCATTATTAATTTTAGTCTATTCTGTAATTACATAATTGTGTAAAATTGGCTTACCATGTTACGGTTCCATTAGAAGTTGTTAACTTATTATTATTATTATTATTATTATTATTATTATTATTATTATTATTATTATTATTATTATTATTATTTTCAACGGGGACCTATGCTACACCGACACTCACAAAGAGGAAGTTATGCAGACAGTTAAAGAAATAAATAGAGAGACAAAGTGAGTATACCGACACTCATGGAGAGGAAGTTACACAGGCAGGTAAAGAAATAAATAGAGAGACAAAGAAAAATCACAAAATACGAATAAAAAGAGAATGATGGATTGAGAGATAGCGACAAAGAAGTAAAAGCACAGATGGAAACTTTGAGATTGATTGGAATGCATTGTGATTTGAGTCAGGACTGCTGGTGCTGGTGCTGGTGTTCTATTCATCGCTGTCTTCAGTTCTTTTCATCTGTTTGTGGTGGTGGTGATGATGATGAATATTATGAAACATTGATCCTGACGATGGTGATGATGATGATGATGTAGGGGCAAACTGAAAGGGATTCCAATGATGGTGAGTGTTGCTGAAGATGTGTTTTGGATTATTGTTATAGTAAGGTAGGCACGTGGTATAATAAAGCGGTTGAAGTGGTAGCTATTTACATGGATGAGTAGCATATGTTATGATAATGGTTTTTGTTATGAGTGGTGGTGGTTATATAGATTTATTAATAATAATTTTATTATTTATGTGATGTAATCATGAGATGGTGGAAGATTAAAAAATTGCGGTTAGGCCGAAATTATTTTGAGAGTATGCAAATATGGATACACGTGACACGTTGTTTACAGTCCATCAACCAATCAGGTCCGTCTATGGTTTATGCTTTCCTCATGTGTATTTTTTGCCTATGCAAACAAGCTTTTAATCATGCGTATATAATTGATTTGATTAAACCTTATATAAATAATTATACGAATTGGAATACATCGAATTCTTCCTCGCTTGATGCAAGCCAGTCCTGAATAAAAGAGAGAGAACAAAGAATTGCGACCTAAGACCTACTAAGACGAGGTACCTTGACCTTGGTATTTTATATTCACTGCTATTTTTCAAGTAAAAAATATAAGTAAATTTGACTGAGAGTTGTAAGTTACAGTGTATATCAATACATCCCAACATTTAAATACAACAGCGCAGCTAAATACACAACAATTTCACATTCACTATGAAATTATAAACCTGTTGATTATATATATATCGGAAATAACGAAAACATTCCAGAAAGAAGATTAAGAAATTGTAAAGTGGAAAAGAAATGACTTTATCATTTGAAGGGCACTTGTTCCAGATCAGGTTGTGTAAAGACTTTGAGTATGTTTAAAGAGGGTTCTCTCTTAATATGAAAAGAAGTTTGAAGTACTCAACATGGTAAACAAAACAACAAAAAATGGAAAAGCGTGAAAGGACATAGAAAAAACCGCAACTCGTCGCAACCAATATATGAGCTCCATTAAATTTAAAGTTTCTAAAAAATAATTTGATTGATTTTTTACCGCCTATCCACTAAAAAAAAGTTGAGGCAGACACGGCTTACGATGGCTTCGTGGCCTAGAAGTCATTTAAATGAATTAATGGACTAACGCCACGAACGAATGAAAGCTGGAGTAAAACATTGTTCGACTAAAGCTGATTTCCGGATTTCGTACCATGTCTAATAGCCCATCTTAATAGATATATGAAATTTGTGTTTGTGCGCCATGTACAGAATCAGCACAGTTGCGTTTTGAAGAAGGTGCCGTATAGTTAACCATTTTGTTTTGTAGGTATATCTTATACACTGCAGCCAAGAATGTTCCAAACCATTGCTGAGTCGGTAACCTTCCATATCGATCCAATTTTTTTTTTATAAACGGTTTGGAAGTTAGCCAGATAGCCTGATCTGAGACGTCTTACCTTATTTCGTGTTTTGAAATAATGCCAACTGATATTGCTACGGAGACAAATATCTGCCTCAAGGAGGAACTTAATAATATGCATTCATTCAGGAAGAACATTAATCAGGCGCTAATAAACACGAGTATTGTTGTTATTACTGTTTAAAACATTTTTTTCTCAGATTTATATAAAATCATACATTCACGATCAGGGCAAAATTACAATATCCTCAAAACCTCAACATAATTATTTAATGTTCCCAAATGGGGATACTGCTACTAATATTTTTGTTGTCCTGAAATAAAAGAAACTTTAGTAATATGAATCCAAATGTACAAGGAAGGAAGAGCAAATGAGCTACAAATTTATATTCTATTACCACATTTCAGCCTATTTAACTGACAATCAAAGTTCTATTAAAATTATTTAAAAAAGCAAATATTTTTTAAAGTTTTGTTTAATATTAAATAAACATTAAAATAAGCCTTCGCAAAATAAATAATATTGTTAAAAATTGTTGTTGACTGATGACGCCAATGTATACTATTACACATATATAGTCGAGTTTGGCTCCTCGAAACCAAGATTTTTAACGGTTTCTTGAAAATCTGTGAATTTCTAAAAAAAAAAAATAACTCGAGATAATTTATTCATCCAACTAAACATCATCATTAGATACAGAAAAAAATAATTTTCACAAACAAGAAATGAACGGATACGAAAATCGCTTAGTTTCCTCGATTCCGACAGTAACGCCATTGATAATAATAATTCTAAACATGGCAGCTTTGGTTAACTGCGGATGTATTTTTTCAGTCCGGATCATCGAATGTCATATAGATTTAAATGCCGATCTTATAACTAACAATAACTGGAAAGTGGCACACACTCTGACACTAAAAAATCTTACTGCAAGCATTGAAGATATGACTACTCATTTAAAACTTTACCGAGCCGAATCGCTTAGTTATTTGATAGTACAAAACTGCAAACTGAACTTTGAAAATTCAAAATTAACCTGGTTTGGCGGACTTCAATCTGCGGCAATCACGAACAGCCATCTACTTAATGTCGGATCAGCTTTTTTCAGCGGTTCTAAAAAATATTTGACGTTTGAAAAAGTAAAGTTTGTTAATTTTTTGGGACCACCGCTTGAAGGGTCAAAAATTGAAACTTTGAACTTGTTGGAAGTTTATTCGGTACAACACAGTGGCGAATTTTTTGGCACTTGCAGCTTTTCAGAATTAAGAGCTGTCAATTGTGTGGGAATCGACTTCACGGAGTTATGTAATGTCTGGAATCTGCAGAAAATGGAATTGAAGGATATCGGAACTCGTTCGAATTTCAGCGAGAGTTGTTTCGTGGTAAATTGTGTATGGTGTTGTGTGTGTGTGTGTGTGTGTGTGTATGTGAGTGAGTGGTTAGATACAAATTTGAAATTAAAAAAAAAATTAATCAAACATTTCAGAACCAGCACCGTCTCACAAAAGCAGTTTTTGTCAACAGCATAAGCTCCATCGATTTCCTAGCTGGTATAACGAGCAATTTGTCGATACTAGAAATATCGGGGCTTCATTTACCGGTATTGGATGGAAATTGGTTCAAATCATTTGCAATTCATCTCCAGGTCCTGGATCTTGAAAATAACCGAATTGAACTTGTAGAACTAAAGAACTTTAAAAACATGAAAAATCTACAAATTTTGGACCTTAGCAGAAATAATCTCAAAACTATTCCGTCCAACCTTCAGAACTTTTTCTCGAGATTGAGAAAACTAGATTTGGAAGAAAATCCAATTGTCTGCGACGGCTCCTTACTGTCCTGGCTGGCTGAAGACAGATTTTCTCACCTGAAAATACCCCTCCAGACAAGCTGTTCTACAAAAAAGAATTCTGGAATGTTTCGCAAATTGATGATGAAACGCGAAGCTGCTACCGCTGAACCGGTGGTCGGCCTGGAAATGACTAATAGAGCTGAAGATTCTCAGCTCGAAGTATCGCTACAGAAAGAAAATGTAATAAAAAATATTACTTCGGAGAACGGATCGCTTCCAATAATCAGTGAATTCACATATGAGGTGGTGAGCAACAGATATCTTACACTAAAGTGTCTCGTCTATTCGGACCCACCGGCCGATGTCGACCTCTACTTGCCATCTCGGCATATTCCTTATCCCAATGAAAATGAAGAAAACTCTTTTCTTGTGAAATATTCGAATAAGATTCTGACCGAAGGAGACCACGGCTTCTACCACTGTGTTTGCACGAACAAAGTTGGTAGGGAACGCCAGAGCCTGTTTGTATCTCTCGTTGAATATCTTCCGCTTCCATCCGGATCCGTGAGACTTGACAGTTTCAACGTTGCTCTTTTATTTTATTCTTTTTATTTTATAATAACATAAATTTCATACTATTGAAAATGAAATCTGTTTACGAACTTTCTTTAAGGAATTTTCAAAATTTTGAATCTTTGATCATATTAAATCAGTTTTCCGATAGATAGATGCTTATGGTCATCCAGTTCAAATTGCGTCCGTGCAGGTGTTTATGAAATACACACACTCGTATTTCATCATAGGTTTTTAATTTAACTTGTTTGTAATCTGACTATTATGAACAAGTAAAATTTCAAAGAAATGAAATTGTCCACTTTGTTCTGACTTATAATCTTTAAAGCATAGCCACAAAACATGTAAAAAAAATCTAATTCAAGATGGATGAGTTAAGAAAACATTACAAACATTTAATACACAAGATGAATAGCTGGAAAGATATTACAAACAGTTAATACGAGAACAAAACCTCTCAACCCGTTAAAGTAAATGATTGCCAAAAAAAAGGAATAAAAATAACTTTTAAGTATTGGGATATTAAAACTGTTACACAGATTTATATATCTATGGTTAGACACACAAAAGCACAAACTGACAGACATGTCAAATGCATGAAAATTTGAACAATAGGCCTTTTATAGTATTAAATCATCTTTTCACACAATTTGCTTGCAATGTTATTATTATTATTTTTATTATTTCAAAACTTAAAATATAAAAAAATGATAAATTAAAAAAATGGTGTTGTCAATGAAAAGGAAGAAAATTCTTATTTATTGATTAATTTATAGTATAAATATTAAATAATATTTCAAAAGCCTACTTGCCTCAGTGGCCTACGTACGTAATGTACTTTTGCCTTCAAAATTAATTCAACCTGTTTATATTTCATTAAAAACAATCTAAATAATAAGTAAACAAAAATATAATACAACATATAAATAAATATATATATATATTTATATATTATGAAAATGGGAATGATGATGATGAAGACGACGACGATTACGTCAGGTTAAAACATGCGTGGCTTGCACGAATTCGGTGCAAGAAAAAAGAAGAAGATGATGATGATGATGATGTTGATGTTGATGGGAAAGAAAAGGACGAGTGCTCCAGTTGAGCAAAAGAATGAAAGAAAGAAAAAGGAGGAGAAAGTTTTTTTTTCTGCCTTCGAAAGGAGAAAGAGGATAAGACAAACCGAATTACCTCAAATTAGTTCTTAGCTGTTATTTCTTGTAAAATAACTTGGATTACAATTAGATTACATCGCTACCCTGTACGGATTTACATTATCAAAATGAGAATTAGACTTAAGCATCTTTAACAACTTACTGTACGTAGTAATGCAATTTTTTTTATCCTAAATCTTTGTTCCTAAATACTGAGCAAATAGAGAGCTATGTTCAGGTTCAGTGCTTTGGAAACCAAACACCAAAGGTAAGTTTTTGCAGTACCTACTCAGAAAATGTTACCGCTATCACTACCACTTCGGGATTACCACCACCAAAATCATCATCACCATCATCATCATCATTATAATCATCATCATCACTGCTTTATTATTGTTACTATCCTTGTAATCTTGATCATAATCATCATCGTCATCGTTATCGTAGTCATCACCACCGAGAGTATAAGTACCAGTAAATCTCTTGATAAGAAGAATATTATTTTGAAGAAAGAGAACACGGTTGAACTGAACAGATAAGGTTAAATTTTCTATTTCAAATAATAACAATAATAAAAAAATATTAATATACGAAATTCGATTTAAAAGCAATTCAAATACTTGTTTTGCTCGTTTTTTTAAACTTCTAATATATTTGATCCTTATTCAATTCATGTCTCATTGTAGGATCTTCAAGTACAAACCATATACACGGAAGTGTACAGTAGAACTACCTTTTTTGTGTACACCGCACGCACGTACAATCGAATCATCAGAGATCTCAGGTGGTCCATGTTTAAATTTTTTAGATTGTAACTGATTGATTACTCGACGACAATGATTGGTTGATAGATAGGCTTCTGCCTGTTTGCCCTACAATATAATTGGTCAGAAAGTAATTGATTATATCTTATCGTTTGATTGATTGATTGATGAATGAAAGAAAGAGCCGATAGTATGCATGTCTTGTCTATCTTCCATGATGATGTCTAGCTATATAAAACTAAACTATCTATAATTTGTTCTCTTATCTAAAAAAAATTGTTAATAAAAAAAATTAAAATTTATAACTTTTATAATTTATCTTATTTTGTTTCAGTCTGTTTACCTATTAATTGTAATAAATCTATTTTTCAAGTTAAAATATAAAAATACGACAATAATTTTTTTCAAATTTAATAAATTTAAAATAAAGGAGAAAAATTCTTCGAAAATAATAATTTTATTTATTTTCCCAGCCAAAGATGACAAACTTCGTGACACGTCACAGCCCCAAAACCTCCCCCACCACCACCACCAACATCATCATCAACACCAGCATCATCATCAACACCATCATAATCATCATCATCATCGTACTTACCAACGACACACGAATCTGTTCCAGTCTGACAGGTGCGTTCCATTTTATATTTCCTTTTTAAAATAAAAAATTGTGATTTACATACACAATTTTCTTTCTTATACTCCATTGTTGATAAGCAAAGAAGTTATTCTACGTAGAACACATAAAATATCTTTTAAGTATGAGAATGTAATATGTTTTTTTATAGTATAAATATAAAAATATGAATGTTAAATTATATTTATATGTAATTTTTAATTTTTAATTATAAAACACTTTCATATAATATTTTATATTACAATACGTGTTTATCTTATTATAGTATATATTTATGTTTAAAATTAATAATATAATGTTCTTAATATAATATTTTATACATTATTTTAATATTTTAAAACTTTTTTTTTCAATTATTCATTTTATTCATTAACTTTTTCTAAGAATTTCATCCTCATTTGTGCCTGTTTGAGCTGCCGGTAAAGGGTTGTAGGTCAAAAGGTTACGGGGTCAAACCTCATTCATTAGTTTTTTCTTTTTTTTACCTTTCTCCATCTTTTCATCCATGCTCTCATTTTTTGTTTATTTTTTATACGCCTGCACAAAAGGCATACTAAGTGATATTTAGAAGGACAAATTAGTCAAAGAAGAAGAAGACAGATAAAGAAGAAAACAGACAGACTGAGAGACAGACAGATGAAATTAAGAAAACATAAAAATAAAAACTAACGCAAACAAAGAAGAAGGAAAAGAAGTCTGGAAGAATATAAGTGTTAGAAAACAAATGCTGCTTTGAATGTTGAGAGAAGATTTTGCTAGGGTTTCAAATCGCTAAATAAATTCCTTTAAATATTGTTTTTTGCCATTTTTCTTTTCTCTCTCTCTCTCTCTCTCTCTCTTTCTCCCCTCTCTTTCTTTCTCTCTCTCTCTCTCTCTCTCTCTTTCTCCCCTCTCTTTCTTTCTCTCTCTCTCTCTCTCTTTCTCCCCTCTCTTTCTTTCTCTTTCTCTCTCTCTCTCTCTCTCTCTCTCTCTCTCTCTCTCTCTCTCTCTCTCTCTTTCTCTATCTATATCTCTCTTTCAGTATTTTTTGTTATCTTTCTCTCTCTCTTTTTCAGTATTTTTTGTTTTATTCATAAACTCTGTCTATCATTACGATTTTCATTATTTATGCTACTCTGAAGAGTCTGGTAAAG